>OZ023262.1:172411945-172994445 GCA_964006375.1 Tillus elongatus
TGTCTTAAGCGGATCCTCTATTATTAAATTTACGAACAAATTTTACTATTCATTAGGTGAGATGATTTATTATCGTTTCAATGTTGACAAAATTGACAAATTTCGTTCTTTAAATTCCTTATTTGATACACTTTGTGCCCTCTATGATTCCGCTTTTGAACAATCGTGGGAATTTGGTTTGGATTTCTGTTTATATATTTAAATTTCTGCTGTTACCATAAAACATTTATTTCTAGACAAACGGATTGACAGTTTGTCTACGTTTATACTTAAAAAGTTTTCCCTTATGGATTGATTTAAACAAAATAATTGAATTACGATACCTTGTATCCGATGGATGATTCTTTGTGTAAGTTTTGACGTTATTTTACCATAATATACTATTCATTTGGTGATTTTCTTATATCTTCTGTTACTTCTAGGAATAAATGAGTATTGTTTACACTCAAAATTGGTTTAAATATTTAAATTCATTCTGGAAGGGAATATGACGCTCGCTAATTGGTGTCCTATCAACAACAACCCTTAATTAAAACGGAAAACGGATATCGTCGAATTTTAATCTCGAAGCCTGTTTCCTGTATTAGCATGGCAAGCTTGCTGGAAATTATTTTCAATCTTCACTGTTCTCGTTTGTATTGGCTTTAGCTGCATAGACTCTCCAGCCAGTGTAGTATGGAAATTATTATTTCATCTCTTGACAGGTATGTCTAATTCAAGAGCCCGCTAATTTCAAAAATCCTGTACCCTAGTTACATTCTTATTATTAAAATTACTAAATATACAAATGACATTAGGATAACCCCACTTATTCTAGAGATAACAATCATATTGAAATAAAACACGAAAACACTTTTAAATGTTCATATTTTGATTTCAAGTCTCTCCACATCACTTTGGTCTTTTGGAGTTTTTACATTAAATTATATGTAAGTAAATATCTTTTGACCATATTTATTTGGTTTAAAATGACTTGTTTAAAAGTTTAAGCTACACATACACATTTAGGTATGTGGCTTAATTAACCTCTTTACGGAGATATTATTCTAAATTATTTAGGTTATAAATTTTAAAATTGTTATTAATGATTCACTTAAGTGAACAGGCAACCGACAGACTTTTAGATAAATGAAAACGGCTTCGCGCGTTCTCGTGTAATGCGTAGTTTTTTTTTAATTTCAAATTCACCAATCTTATCAGGCAACTGACTGTCCGACAAACCATTTATTAGCAAAAAAATTACCAACAGGTTGCAAAAAATATGAACATGCCTTTTTGAATATTGTTATAATTTAAATTAAAAGACGTATCAAACAAGTGAAATTCATTCATTTAATTAATTCGTTGATTGAAATTGAATATAAATTTAAAAATAGATTGTTTTTCTATCTCTAAAGCTTTTCCAATGAAAATCTGAGTATTTTTTGTGTAAAAATATTAAATAACAGAGTATTATCAATACGTTTGTTGACTTATTATTATTGTATCATTTTTTCTATGGACAAGTTATTAAGAGTTCACTAATTAAGTTTTAAAAAACTGGTTGTTTCTTATTGTTTTAAGGTACAAAAATGAAACGTGGAGTGACAGATATTCGGAACTTTTTTAAATCCAAGAAAAATGATGAAAAAGAGATTGGTATATCTGAGAGAATCAACACACCAGCTTCAACTTCAGGATCATCACTGACACCTCTTAGTGCTGACAAAAGTGAACAACACAAAGACAGTCATTTTTTGATGGAGGTGGAATTGCCTTCGACGTCTTCCTTAAAAACTATGGAAGTCAAGATCTTTTTCAGTTACATTTTACAATAAATATTCTTGGCTCGAGTACAGTGAGAAACAAAATAGGGTTTTTTGTTTTGTCTGTAGAATATTCGGTAGCAGGTGATCAAAATGAAACGTTTTGTAAAACAGGTTTTTGTAAATGGAAAAAACTTTCCGAATCGTTGACTAAACATGAAAAATCACCTTACCATTCTGACTGTGCAAAAATGTACATAGAGTACAAGAAAACCAAATCCGATTCCTACCCTGGGAACGTATCTGAACAATTGATGTCATTTCATGAGTTGCAACTTTCTGAAAATCGTGAATACATGAAGAAGTTGATTGATATAATTTTAGTTTTGTTACGACAAGGGCTACCTTTGAAGGGTCATCGGGAGGATGCTTCCTCAAAAAATAAAGGAAGCTTTTTAGAGGTGGCAGAATTGTTTTCCGTTTATGATCACAAATTTTCCAAGTATTTTAATAAAGATATAACGTTTTGTAGTCCTAAGGTGCAGAACGAAATCATTGAAATTATAGTGAAACTCTCGCTACAAAAAATTGTTTCGGAAATCAAAAGTTGTGGATTTATGACTTTGATGGGTGATGAAGCTAGATGTTTTAAAGAGGAGCAGCTATCAATCGTTGTCCGGTTTGCGAAGGATCTGGAAGTCGAGGAAAGATTTCTCAGATTTATTAATTGTTCCAATTCCAGAGACGTTCAAAGTTTAGCCATCCTCATTTTTGACTTTCTGGAAAAATCAAGCTTAGGTGATATCCCTATAGTAGGCCAGTTGTATGACGGAGCTAGCGTAATGTCTTGAAAACATAAAGGATTACAAGCTTTAATTAGAGAAAAACATCCATCGGCAATATATATTCACTGTTTAGCGCACAAACTAAATTACTGTAGTTGACGCATGTACAAAAGTATCATCAGCAGCTTCATTCTTTAAACACATTATATGTTCACTTTTATCAACCAGGAAATCACGAAAACCTTAAGAAGGTTGCAAACAATTTAGGTATTAATTTTTTGGAAATATCTACTCTCTCGACTACTCGCTGGGCATGTCGATATAAAAATTGTAAAGCAGTTTTGGTAAATTGTGAAGCAATTAAAACGACACTAGAAAGTGAAATAAGCAACAACCAAGACAGGCATGCAGTTGAAGCTGTTGGATTGTTGGAATGCATTCAAAAGGCAGAGTTTTGTATTTGCTTACACATCCTAAACCATGTTTTATTGCTTGTTAACGTTTTGAGTCAATACTTTCAAGGCAAGGATGCTACTCTCGGCAAGGTAAGCTCAATAATAGAAGGTACGCTAAAAACTTTAGAAAATGCCAGAAATAGCTTTAAGAATATTTATACCCAAATTCAAAGCCTCGCCGAAAATCATGATATATCTTTGGAGCCCATTAGAGTATCAGAATGAAAGCGGAAGATTCCTGCAAAAAATATGGATTATGTACTGGAAAGTACCCTTGGACATGAAGGAACCATAGAAATTTCATCAGATTCGTCCAATTCGAATCACTCAGAACACTGGAAAATAAATATTTACTACCAAATAATGAATAACTTAATATCAAATTTTAGGGAGAGATTTTCAAATTTGCCGTTAGCGCAAGCAGCAGATGCATTCTTTCAGTCGGATATTAATGGAAGCCGAGATTTCATTAACAATTATTCATCGATTGCCGGTCTTGATGTGAGTATGCTTGAAGCTGAGGTATTGGTAATGAAACGTATGTTTACTTTTAAAAAAAATGGAAATTAATCTTGAATCAGTAAAAATGAATGTCAAAAAAGACTTTTATCCAAACCTCTACAAACTAATACAAATTGCTATTTCGTTGTCTATAAGTTCCGCTGGTTGTGAGTGCAGCTTCTCTGCCATGTGTCGAATTAAAAATTGGACCAGAACTACAATGACTCAAAACCGATTTGCCAATGCTTCTATCATCAGCATAGAAAATGATTTAGTTAAAGAAGATATTACAGCCGATCACGTTTTGGAACTATTCTCACAACAGAATAGAAAATTAAAGTTAATTTTAAAACTATTTTTTTAAATACACAGGGTTTTTTTTTGTCGTTTGTCTAATAGATTTTCATTTTATATATTTTCATTCATAGTTAATAATTTTTATTTGTTTACTTTGTAGGTATAGTAAAAATTACTATTACTTTGTAGTTATGTTTTGTTTCGACGATATTAGACGTTTTGATCAATAAGTTGGTGTTTATTTTACTTTTTAAATAATCCCAAGCCACAATAACAGGCACACCAATAGGGCCCAAAGCATACAGATATCTCTGAGGTCTAGGGTTGAACACACTGAGACCTCACAGACGATCTCCGGCGAGACTTGGAGAGTAGGCAGATTGAGGCCTTAGAGTGTCCTTACATATTTCCTTTACCCACCTTTGTCCACCACTCTAAGGAGTAGGCAGATTGATGCCTTAGAGTGTCCTTACATATTTCCTTTACCTCTTGAAAATGGCTCCAAAACAGGAGCCGAAACGAGTTTTCATAAATTCTGGACGCGGTTCGACCCGAGAACCAAGTATGTCTCACATTAAAGACCGCGGAAATCTTTCTGAACATATATATATATATATATATATATATATATATATATATATATATATATATATATATGTATGTAAACTTTTCAACTGACCTTGGGTTTGGGTTCTAGGGGCCCCAATTCGCGCTCATTTGAAGAATTTTTCCAAAATCTTACCATCGATACCTCTCTATTAGTGAATTTTTTTAATGAGATAATTAAATAAAATAATTAATAATTAATAAAAGTCAAAATCCAATACTCAACGTTGCACCCTAATCCATGTTTATATATATATATATATATATATATTATATATATATATATATATATATATATATATATATATATATATATATATATATATATATATATATATATAAAGATTATATGTACAAGATGTCACAAATGTCACAGGATTATTCAAATAATTAATTAAGCACACGTCGGTCCATAGTTACTAAACCGTTGTATAATCTTTTTTAATAATTAGTATTTTGTAATCAAAATGAAGTACACGATTGAAGAATTAAATGAAATGATTTATATCCTTGAATAATGCTTAAAGAATTGTCTTTTGGCATCAAGAGCGTATAGGAAAAGTTTTCCTGAAAGAAGGCATCCAGATGCAAGATCATTTCAAAGACTGATGAATATATTTGACAAGACTGGGGCAGTTAAGTAGGAGAAACATGAAATAATGAAGCCAGTGCTAAACAAAGAGAATGAATTTAACGTTGACGCATTTGTTGTTGCAGACCCACATAGAAGTACAGCAGACATAAGTGATATGTTGACGTTAGATCAAACTTCTGTGAAAATAATGTTGAGTAAGAATAGGTTCCATCCATATCGTGTGCAACTAACTCAAATACTTGATAGACAAAACTTCAAAAATAGGATACATTTCTATGATTGGGGTCTTGCTCGAATTGGAGAACAGGAATTGGATTTTGGAATAATGTATTGTTCACAGATGAGGCGATATTCCAAAACAATGGTCATGTAAACAGGCATAAGGTACACTTCTATGCCTATGTCAATCCACATTTTGTGAGAACTGTTGACCAGCAACATAGGTGGAGTGTAAATGTATGAGGAGGAATAATTGGAGACTACATAACAGGGCCTCATTTTTTTGATGGACACCTCAATGGAAATATTTGTCAAAATTTTTTAAACGAAGACCTTGATAATCTGCTGGAAAACATACCACTACAATTATTGAAAAGAGTGTGGTTCCAGTTAGATGGGGCGCCTGCTCATTTCAGCATTGGAAACCAAAATACTCTGGATGTAAAATTTCCAGGCCATTGGATTGGAAGAGGAGGACCTATTCCATGGCCTACAGAGTCGCCAAATCTGACAAAGCTGTTTTTTTCTTTTCTTATGGAGACACCTTAAAAATCTGGTCTACAAAACACCCCCAACAACAGCAGCAAATACGCGGAAAAGAATTAGGGAAGCATTTTATTCATTTAGTCCCTTCTTACGAAATGTAAATAAATCTTTAACAGACAGGTTCAATGTTCATATGTGTTTACAACAAAATTGTAGTGTTTAAACATCCGATGAGGTAGGTATTGTGTTTATGTTAATTAATTTATAACAAAATAAATGTAACAACGTTTAATAATCTTTCATTTTGAATGATTGTGTTTATGTTAAATAGTTTGTTACGTTTAATACACTTTTATTCTGAATGAGTTTATCATTATTTTAATAAATCTGATATAAGTTCGTAATGCAAAAAGAAATAACATTATTATGTCAACAAGTAGCAATTGTTTTGATTTCTTGTGCAGTTCCGCCCGTGATTTTTTCATTTTCTGTGTAAATTTTCTGAAAAACCTTGATAATTTAACAGTAGGTTGAGATAGATATGGCAAACATGGTATTTTCCGAATGAGCCCACTTTAAGCTTTCCAATGGAAAAATAATATACAGGGTGTTGTATTGAAGAATCCAAAAGTAAAGATAGCTCAGGATGAACTAGGCCAATATTAAATTACTAGTAAATTTTTCAGGGAAATTAACGAACAGTGGCAGAGGTATAACAGTTTCAAAAGAGTATGTTTTTGACAAAATTTTCAAAGAAAAATTAATAACGCGGCAACACTGCACTTAAAAAACTTACAAATTGTAGTTGCATATAGAACCTGCAGAGGATTTATTTGCCACATAAAAAGCTATAGTATTCTATATAAGAAAAATATAATTTTTGGTATTACTTTTTTTTGGTACAACCCTTATTATATATATATATATATATATATATATATATATATATATATATATATATATATATATATATATACACGAGCACTCATTGGAAGTTTATAACCTTCTCATCTTATTTAAGAGCTGAAAATTTGTATTCGGCCATAATGGCAAGTGCAACTTTTTTAATTTGAATGAGAGTCCCATATAATACGAGACTCTCATTTAAATTTAAATAGCTGCACTTGTTTAGCACTTCTGGTTACACTGAAATACGCTATCAACTTCGGTATTTAAAATGAAATACCCTAAATATTTTTGAAATTTCAGAATGGCGATCCAACTTGGGATAGATTTTATGTAGTACTCTCTACACCTAGCTTTGATAGTTTTTGGAATATTGGCAATTTTCGAAAAATATTCGTTATCGTAGCTCGTTTTATAATTTGATGTAGCTTTGTCAAGTGTGAATCTAGAAATTCCGTTTTTGAGCAACAAATGGCTGGTAATCATGTATTGCAAATTCATTGGAATGAAAGTCTGTTTTTTATACAGGGTATGCGTTCATAGCCTGACAAAATCTGAAAATTCAAGCGGGAATAACTTGATTTTTTTCAAGTGTAACAGCCCTATATATTTCCATTCCAAAGCGTTCTACATACATAGCTCTGCAACTTCTATCAATGTCGATGTCCTATACCTAAATAGCATAATTTCTGAGATATTTATATTTATCTATTTAACTGAACCATATCAACCGCTATGGTTAATAGAGGTGTGTAGGGTGATTAATGAGACTTATAGACTATATGATAAGTGTTAGCTTTAAACCACAGCAATAGGAATTTCCAGCAGAGATTTAGTTGCAATGTTTTCTACATAATAATGGACGACCGAGTGTGTTTTCATATTTACAATGGTACTCTCATGTCTGAGAAGTATATTCAGATCCTGAGAACAGTGTGAATGTCATTCATGGACAGTCTGTCGGAAATACATAACTCAATTGTTGGTACCAGACCGGCGGGGTTCCAGCGCACAATACCATAGGTGTGTATCATTAGTTGAATGGTATATCTGCTGACAGATGGATAGGCAGAAACGGCCCTTGGCACTGGCCAGCAAGATCTCCGGACTTGACAACGTGTGATTTTATTATGTGGTGTATAATAAAGTCCAAGGTTTATGAGGTACATGCCTAATCTAAAGAGGAACAAGTTGTTTTCTTTTCTCTGTTCACTGTGTATAATCTAATTGAGTTTAACTCTACTCTAGAAATAAGAATTCAATTCATTCAATGCCAGTGTATGATTGTCACGTTACTTCAATAGTTCTGTTACTACATTTACAATAATAGGTTATAGATAGACAAATTATCATACCACAATAATGAGAACAGGAAACCAATACAATCGACACAGACCGAAAACACAGCCAATCAAACAACAGTAAACTGACCAATAGAAACTGAACACGCAGGCGTCACATACAACTTTAGAAATAGAACACACAGTAACGATCAGAGTTAGTAGCATACTGATGAACCAGGAAGGTTCGAAACTGCAGTCCACGTAAACACATAATAAAAAATCACAAAAAGTACAGCAAACAAATAAAGTGTATATTTAAAAGTGATTACAGTGTAGTGCAACATTCCAAAAAATAAAAGGACTATAATAAATTCATGTTCTTCATTGTATTACTCATCCTGACTTAGTAACTACTAGATACTGTTAACATTACAGTGTTACATAAAAGTGAATTGAATTGACTAAACTTTAAGCCAATATCAATAGGCAAGTGAACCGATGTTAAGTTTGGGGAGTGGCGGACAAAGGCTACTTTACCTGTTCATCAATCAACCAATATTGTCAACTGATAGTTAACATTGCATTATTTTAGACGGTATTTCTCAGACTGTCAGAGTGTCGTCATGAATATAAAAAGACACTTGATCATCGAATGCCATAAAAACATTGGAATTAAAACTTTGCTGTGATAATGAATATATCACTTCTGAGAAGTAACAATATCTCAGAAATTATGCTACTTATATATACGACATAGTTAATAGAAGTTGTAGAGCTACGTATGTAGACCGCTTTGGAATGGAAATATATAGGGTGTGCTATTTGACGAAATCAAATTATTCCCGCTTGAATTTCCAGATTTTGTCAAGCTATGAACGCGCACACTGTATAAAAAAACAGATTTTCATTCTAATTGTTTTGTAAGACATGATTACCAGCATCTGTCACCCAAAAACCGAATTTCTAGATTCACACTTGACAAAGATACATCAAAGTAATAAAGAGCTGTGATAACGAATACTTTTAGGAAATCGCCAATATTTCAGAAACTAACAACACTAGGCGTAGAGAGCAGTACTACACTAGAATCGCCATTCTGAAAATGCAAAAATGTGGAAGGTGTTTTATTACAAATAACGAAGTTGATGGCGAGTTTCGATATAACCGCAAGTGCTAGACAAGTGCAACTATCTTAACCTGAATTAGAATATTGTATAATGGCCGAATACAATTTTTCAGCTCTCTAATCAGATGAGAAGGCCATTAACTTCTAATGAGCGCTTCTCAGCAATCACCCGATATATGTATATATATATATATATATATATATATATATATATATATATATATATATATATATATATATATATCTATATATATATAAATATATATATATATATATATATATATATATATATATATATATATATATATATATATATATATATATATATATAAATATATATATGAAGATAAAGTGCGAAACTGACCTCAGATATGGGTATTGATAATAATTATTCCTAAATTCCTGGGCTATTTGTAGAACTGACTGAAGCTAATTTTTCTAACCTAACTTGCACTTATGTCTAGACTACAGAAGAAACAAATATAAAAGATGGGTTTTGGGGGTTTTATAATTAAAATATTAGTAGCAAAAGAAAGAAAAAGTCAAAATTATAAGATCTTGAAAAATACCAAATATGCTTATATCTGTTATAACTAAATGGTATTATCATCATCTGAAAGAAATATATCCACCAAACAATTACCCTGGAATACTTCAAACCAAATCTATTTTGTGGATAGAATCACACTTCTAAGCTTATCTCAATATGAGAACATGCACAAATTGTATTATATTCAAACTAAATGCATCCTCTCTATTATATCTAGATTCTAAATTAGACGAATAATAATACATAATTACAGTGGTCCCCAAACCGTTTAGAATCGCGGCGCTTTTTTGGAATTAACGTGTTCCCACAGTACCTTATCTTAAGTAAAGGTATGACTAATTATAAGTAAGATATAAAAATATATAAAACTTGTGTACCTGCATTATTGAACAAATGCATTCTGTGATAAGTGCCCTTCAAAGATAGTTTTTATACCTTGAGAGAAATCAAGTTTATTTGATTTCAAAAACTTCTGCAATATTAAAAACCAATCAATCCTTGCCCACACACTAATTCAATTGTCTTCTTCATAGTTTTGAGTTTTTAGTTAATAAAAGCTCAATTTTTTTTCATTGGCTTTAAAAGGTGCATTTTTTCCCTGCAGAGAGAGATTCAGGACATTCAGCTTATTGAAAACGTTGCATATGTAAGCTAATTTTATTAAAAAATCTGCATCCCAAAATCTTTGTGTCCTTCCTCTTTGAGGACAATAAAAATTTCCTGTTGCAATTCAAAGGTATGTGATAAAACATTACTACGAGAGAGCCACCGCACACTGTTGTAATCCAACAAAAACAAGTGTTTGGCTTCCATACCATCACACACTTTTTTTGAAAAGCCTTGCCTTCACTGGACGAGTTTCATAAAATCTACTACACTCACTACACAATCTAACACCTAATTCAGTGCAGGACTCAGATGCATTGACACAGGCGCTTTCCTGTAAATAATGCAATAGGTCCACATTGAATCCAGGGGCTCTGCTTCGATTAAGTGCCTGTAATCCTCCATAGTAGCCAGACATATAACGAGCTCCATCGGAACACACAACAACGCACTTAGTCCAATCCAAATTGTTTTCAAATATAAATGTATCAAAGATCTCGAACAAGTCCTGAGCCTTTGCTCCTACAGTGCTATTTTTACAAAAGAGAAGGTATTCTGCAATGTTATTACCACCTATGAACCGTACATAGCATATTAAATGAATATTCGTATTATTATCCATACCTATGATTTTTTCAATTAATTGATCGTTTAGATCCTCCGCCATATGTTGATGCATGTGATTCTGTGACTGTTGTGTGATTGGACAAAGGCACGTTTGAAAGCAGTCGCCCAGCAGACTCACCAACCATGACGTCCACCATATATACAGCAGCCGGTAGGATAAGTTCTTCTGCGACGGTATGGGGCTTTTTACATTTCGTGATTCTATAAGTCACCTTGTAAGATGCTACCTTGCAAAGCATTGTTTGGTATTGAGGCTGCCTTGAAAATGTATTTTTTTGCTGTTCCAGTTTTTTTAACTTTGTAGAAAAGAAATCACGTGGTTTGTCGACTATGTTGTGATTATGTGTGGTTTCTAAATGACGCTTCAATTTACTTGGAAGCATACACTATTGTATAATAATACTAATAATAACTTTATTTTCCCTTAGACTACATGAAGTAATATTGGACTCATCAATCATAATATAGTTTATTAAAATTAATTGTACAGTTTAGCTATGAGAAAAAAGTTGTATGCTTGTGCTAGCCAAGTACAATTTGGTTAAAAAGTACTATAATAACAACTTATCTAAAATATGAATATTTTCAGTTAATTCAATTAATTTCATCTAAATTTGACATTTTCATCCAATCATATCTAATACCCTTGCAAATTTCATTTTAAGCACAAAATAAACAGCCAGCAGACAAGCTCCACGTAGACCAGACAAATAAGCTAACAAAGACAGACATTACACAAAAATAACAAAACAGACAATAAAGACAAGATAATAACATTTGTTCACAATCAATGTATAAATAAAAGATAAAATGGTACAAAAATCACTCATCCAAAAACTATTCAACACTATGGAAGCAAATGTCTAAAAAATAAGATTTCTTAATATTTTATAAGTAAGATATAAAAATATATAAAACTCGTGCACCTGCATTATTGAACAAATGTGTTCTCTGATAACACCTTGGTGTTACACAGCAGGCTGTTATGGACTGTAGTACCTATATTATCGGGGTGCCTCTTTGTTCCCTTTGGTGTATTCATAGAAACACAAAAGTGACTTCTGTTACGTAGATCTCAGCAATGAAAATCTTTATTCTTTTTTAAATTATTCTTGGTGTTATAAACAAATAAAAAGTTTGGACGCAGCAAGTGCGTTATGATAGTGGATTTTCATAAAAATGTTTTAAATAGCAAATATGTGTTTTTTTAAAGAAAGTAGGCATCAAATTTGGTTACCAGTATTACCTATATAGTAGAAACAATGTACTATATATCATCAACATAACTTTGAAAATGTACAAAAAAAATTCGAAAATAAACTTAAAATGTTCCCGAAAAAACTAGTTTCCTGGCCAACGAACTTTATAAGTTAATAACAAATTGAGCTATTCAAATTTGAAGCATTTAATAAAAATTCACTACCATAACGCACTTTATGAGTCCCGAATTTATTTTCTTACAAACATGCATTATAATTTCGTGGCCGAAATTCCATAAATTTAAGGTCAGCTCAGAACTGACGCTTGCCGTGGGAATCCATCTGTGTAATTAAAACAAAGCATTGTTTAATATATTTAAACTGAATAGATTTTCCTGGCTAACGAACTTGTCCAAGCGACTTGCAAAAGAAAGGTAGTCACCAAATTTTATCAAAATCGGCCCATTATTTTTTGAGTTTTCGGTGTGATACAAACACACACACGGTGTGTGTGTGTGTGTGTGTGTGTGTGTGTGTGTGTGTGTGTGTGTGTGTGTGTGTGTAAGGGATGGTACCTCCTCGGTGGTGAAAAAATCCTTTACTATCACGTAAAGGAAAAGTCCACTACCACCTACCTATTCTGAGTAGTCGCCTCTTACGACAGGCAGGAGTTACGTTGGGCCTATTCTTTTAGTTAGTCCCCGGACCCACAGGCGACAAACCCTGTGGGTTTGACAAAATCTAACCCCGAATTTTATTACTTAGATATCTTAAATAAATAAAGTACCTTCTAAATCGTAATTCCTGACATAAAAGTAGAAATGCACACAATGTCAGGTCATGTTAGCGGCGGCGTTCAATTTTCGCCCTGAACTGGGAATCAAACAAATCTAGTTATAAACTTGCGTAATCTGAATTGTGTGGGCTCAGCAATATGCTATTTTAAAAGAAAAACTAATAACTGAATATCAGCGAATGTGCTATTTTCAGAGGAAAAACTAATAACTGGTGTCAAATATACTTACATTTTATAGTTGTTTAGCAAAAAGCAGATTTAAAACTTTTAGTCATTTTATGGCTCACAAAATTTAAGAAAGTTTGTATACATACATAGAATACAAAATTTCTAAGTGCAACATGCTTCTCTGCTTTTCGAAGAAATCACTTGTCCTTAATGATTATATATATATATATATATATATATATATATATATATATATATATATATATATATATATATATATATATATATATATATATATATATATATATATATATATATATAAACATATAAAAATTGAAACTTACCCCAGATATGTGTTCTCGGGGGCCTAATTAGTGCTCATTTGAAGGAATTTATTCAAAAGTCGGGATCTCCCACATTTTTATATGTTTATATATATATATATATATATATATATATATATATATATATATATATATATATATATATATATATATATATCTGTCTGTCTGTCTGTCTGTCTCTCTCTCTCTCTCTCTCTCTCTCTCTCTCTCTCTCTCTCTCTCTCTCTCTCTCTCTCTCTCTCTCTCTCTCTCTCTCTCTCTCTCTCTCTGTGTGTGTGTGTGTGTGTGTGTGTGTGTGTGTGTGTGTGTGTGTGCGCGTGCGTGTGCGTGTCTGTGTGTGCGTGTGTGTGTGTGTGTGTGTGTGTGTATCACACCGATAACTCAATAAATAACGGTCCGATTTTGATAAAATTTGGCGTGTACCTTCCTTTCGTAAGTGGCTTGGATAAGTTCGTTAGCCAGGAAAATCTAATCAGGTTTTCCAGAACAATTTTGGATTTTTTCGAAAAAAAAATTCTCAAAAAATAGAAAAGCTATGGTCACCAAATTTGGTACGTAAGTTTACAATACTAAAAGGAAACTATATACTAAAATTTATATCTCTATGTTTAGAGAAAAAAAATATATAAAAAAACTTTTTGGTGCCAGATCATTTCTATGAAAATTCACTACCATAACGCACTTGCTGCATCCAGACTTTTTTATGAATAAAAGAGTGGCGTTTTTTTATGAGTCGATATGTCACTAGAACATCAACAGATCCAAAATAAAATATCCTTAAGTTGCTGTAGTCTACGTTATTAACATAAAAACAATGGTGACTTCAGCGGAGTGTATCGTTAAGCTGCAGACGAAGGGACTTAACTGACTTCACTTTGTCTATTTATATCATGTGTGGAGTTTATCTTCACTAGACTTTGACTATCAACTGACTGACTGAATCAAACCGGCAATGATTGGTTATATACTCCGTCCACAAGATCTTCCGCTTCAATGCCGCGAAGAATACATCTCACAGTGTCTATTACGATCAGAGAAGGAGCAGCGTTGCGGCTCGCGTTCACAAGAACGTTTCGGGCCGGCGGTTTTAGTTTTACGAATTTTTAGCTTTATACTTTGCATTTGTTTAATCAGGCATTAGGCTAAATGTCTCGGTCTAATGTCTGATAGTCTATTCAATTAATTATTTATTCAGCTTTTGCAATATTTCGCGGCGCCCCCGTGAAAGCGCCTCGGCTCCCCGGGACGTTGCGGCTTACACTTTGGAAATCTGAGGTAAAACAGCTTGGAACTGGACTCCACTATATTATAATTGATGACATATTTATATTAAAGTATTAACTGAAATACAATCTTGTCACTACATATATTTATTTACCTCAATACCAACAGTCGGTTCTGAAGCGTAACCATGGCCATCTTCATATTCTTCATCTGCTGTGCTAGATGTAGAAGATTCTTCCTCATATGGCCTGAAAATGATAAAAGTTAATTTTAATGAGTTTCTGTTCAAAATGTATAGGCCCCCCGATGTGGGACCTGGCTTTTGTCACACACACACACACACACACACACACACACACACACACACTCACACACACACACACACACACACAAATATATATATATATATATATATATATATATATATATATATATATATATATATATATATATATATATATATATATATATATACAGAGAGAGAGAGAGAGAGAGAGAGATTTGAACCTGTAGCCATACAACAAACACACATACATACATATATACACATACACACAAACACCTACACATAAATACAGAAACGTCCTGGTATATTGTCATTTGATTTTGATCATTGATAGCTTATTTTAACAAATGGTTTACTAATTACTTTCAATTTACTGCATTGGCATTTAAGCTGATTGATAAAGTCGTTAAACCTGTCGACAAATAGTTTACCAGTTGCTTTCAGTTTACTGCATTTGGCATTTCATTTTGAGAGTTAATCACTTATTTAATTTTTTTAAACCCCGAAAAATATGTTGAAAGGTGCTATCATTTTTTGCACGAGCAATACTAGAGAAAATGGTATCTTGGCATTTGTATACTTTGGTATGAAATAATTCGTAAAGATATAATCACTTGCGTTTATTTCTCATGGCCTCGGTGACAAGAGGTCAAACTTTGTAGTCATCATATGGTCTTCTTTTACCGACACCATTAGTTGGTTTGGATGTAAGTAACCTTGTGGGCCAGCACTAGTGGGTGCCGTGCATCCAGTTCATGTGTTTAAAAGCTTTTTGTAATAATGATAATTGGTTGAAGAGAAAACAATGAAATCAGATAATGCTTGCTATTTATGTGTAAATCTCCAATTTTTAGGCTAATTGTTAGTGTTAATTAGTTGAGCACTATGCAATTTGATTGTTATAATTATGGGTATATCTCTGTAAGGAGATTCTTTACTTGTTGCCGCTAAAAGAACGTTTTGGCCTAGCTGCAGAATGATAAAACTGAAAATGTTTGTTTTCTTGTACTTCAACTTTGTGAAGCAAAATATTAATTGGAGCATTTATTTATTTTACTGAGACCTTGTTAGTCAAGATATTAATTAAAAATTGATACTCACACTTATAATTTGTAAATCAAGAAAGTGATGAAAACATGTATTGATTTACACAACAATGACAACGCTTCGGTTTTATTAATTACGAATATTTTCTAGACAAATCGACGTGAGCTTTGCACTTTGGTTACATAAAAATCGGTTGGCTTAATTAATTTCATGTAGACCTAATATATTATGCAACAAACAAATTAATGAAATTAATTTCTGGAATATTTTGTGTTCGTTAAAGGCAATGCCATAACGAAATAATACTATGTGGCTTAAATATCAGCTATATAATAAACATATGCAATTTTAAACTGTCTGACATAAAAATACAGGTTATCACATATTTGATGCAAGCGAGTACATTATAATATTAATAAAGTGTGTATGTAACATGTACCTTCTTTTATGTAATTAACAATTAGCTACAAAAATGTTACGTATTTTTATAAGCATCATTAGAAAGGGGCACCCATAAACAGTTGTGCACAGGTACACTCGCAAAATAAATAGCATTAATGGAGCAATGGATTATTAAAATTGCGATTTAATTATAAAACATACTACAATGTATTTGGAGCAGCCAGACAGTTTTTTATATGGGGCATGTCTTTAAGCCAAGTGAACAGTGCTAGTTGTCACGTAGGCAGCAATTAGGCCCATGATTGTGTATATACTTGATGACTTGTCGACCGTAATAATGAGGCCTGTAATTCTTTGTTCACATGCAAGTAGGAGGAGTGAAGTCATATGAAAGAACATGCGTTGGCAATGAAAAATGAGACTTCGTCTGAACTTTCAGAGCTGTGTCACCTGAAAATCTGTTTTCGGACTTAAAGATTCTTTACCAGACTTGTGGACGTAATTCCGATAAGAACCTCTACGGTTAGTAAGCACAGTATAACACCACCAAGATGAACCCGGGCAAGTTTGTGCTGCTGCTGAATACTGTGGGTTCCGTGGAATTTCATCTGCCCTTTGAACTTCACTCTGCTGAAAGATCTCTATGGTTAGTAAGCACAGTATAACTCCGCCAAGATCGATCCGTGCCAGTCTGTACTGTTGCTGAACACTGTGGGGTTCATAGAATCTTGTCTGGGGTCATTTGTCCAGTGGATGAACAAAGGAATTTCTTTTCCACTCTAAGCCACTTAGTGATCCAGGTCCTACACTGTAGTTTCTCTGAGCAGAGCAAGACTCAATTCAGGCAGTGGTCTGCTATACCGGATGATCTCTTCTCGCGGGCTAACTGCCTGGCTTTGGCTCAGTTCAGACATCGAGTAGTCCAGCAAGTTAGAAGTATCCTGTATAGGCCTGACAGAACGGCAGACGACGCAGGAAACGGTTAGTATACCTTTGTAAATGACTTAACCTATCTGCCATCTATTTTCCCTAAGTACAAGAAACATTTATCGCACATGAACAAGGCTGTTTGTGAGCTTTATTGGTGTCATGATGTATCTAGCGGATAATCTTCTGCACCATGTATTTTTATCAGCCCAAAATATTAGAGTCGCTTTCATAATTAGCCCCGAACAAGGGTTTATCATGTTGTCAAAGAGAGTATGTAGCACTAAGAGTGTGTGATGCTCAAATAAGTAGGAATTTAATAATCTGAATTATCCATACTCATTCCAGTTTGAAATTATGTACGAATTTTCTTTAGATAGGTACCCGTTGTATTGGGTGAAATTAATGCTCAAATAAGGAGGAATTTAATAATCTGAATTATTCATACTCATTCCAGTTTGAAATTATATATTAATTTTCTTTAGATAGGTACCCGTTGTATTGGGTCAAATTAATGCTCAAATAAGTAGGAATTTAGTAAGCTGAAATACAAATTGTCATTCCAGTTTAAAATAGTTATGAATTTTCTTTAGATGGGTGCCTGTTGCATTAGGTGAAAGTAATGCTCAAATAAGTAGTTATTTTTATAAGCTGAATTGTTAGTACTACATACAGACTTGGAGACTACTTCTGTGGCTTCACTGTTGGGTTCCGTTTCTGTAGGTGAAGGACCTAGCCAGTGCCTATGCTAACTGGAGCAAGCAGCCCCTCCGAATTCTAGATGTTCTAGGATGTTCTTCAACGTTTCTGTGACTAGTTTCGCTGCTTGACAGCATCCTCAGGCAAATAAAAATTAAATTAATACGAAATCATGACAACTATAAATAATGATCTGTTGCTATGTTATGATGTTTTCATCAAAAAATTCATCAAAATTGAAAATAAATGAAACACAGATGACAGATGAGGCTTTCAAAATGTATACGTGATGTATGTCAATATTTAACATTAAAATGAAACTAGCCTATAACAGTAATAACTATAATAACAGTTAGAACAATAAAATAACTAAACAATAACAGTAATAAAGCAGACTCTATACAATGAAACTATTGACTTACAACTCATTATCTTATTACAACTTTTTTGAAAAAATAGTTATTATTTTTCTTATTTAATGAGGAAGAAAATATCCAAGAAAGGGGAATTCATTAACTTAGTTTGCACATTTTAAACAAGGCAGCTATTGTCATGTGTGTGCTGTTGACTTTAGAAAATAATTCATTTGACTTTTCGATATATAGGATGTAACGAGGCCTGACTTTCTGGGTGAATTATACAGTAAAACGGATCGATGGATTTACAGGAACGGTCCCGGGCGCCAGATTTTAGAGGGTTTACTCCCTACGAGGGTGTCTGAGACCTCGTCACAAGACTCCGACCACTGACGTGACCGGAGTGCCTGGATAGCTCCGTGGAGAGGGTCCGGTAGCCTGTGATGTAGCAGGCCGTATAGATACCTCCGGGGTTGCGGGCTTTAATCGCTCCCCCGGTATTTACCTGACCTTCCGAAAGTTTATAAGGGTGTAGCAGATTTATTTTAGATTATGAAACAGACTGAACGTAGTTTCCACTCTATTTATTACATTATAAGATTTTACAACACACTGGTATGCTCACAATATGAAATGTACTTATCGCTCTAACTTACTCTAAGACAAGTCGTATTGCTGGTGACGGGCCAACGAAATCACTTATTCCCCACGGAAAGAAAATGCGGGAGTCACGCGACGGAAACCTCGAGTGCGGTGGTTTACAACCCGTGGATGCAGCCCTTAAATGGGTCAATTGGAGACGCACTCCTCAAATAGCTAAAAAGGCGCCTAGCCGACGGAGTCGACAACAAGAGATCCAGCGCCTCGACGTCAGGGCGTCGATAAGGAGCGGGAGGGTTACAGGGGAACACCCTGTAAAAGGATATTGTCGTATCCCAACTCGACCTTGGCCTGCTTGTGTACTACAGCGTCCAGACCAGAGTCGACTTGGAACCGTCGTAGGTAATACCCTTAGAAGGTCTGTGTTAGATACAGCATCACCTTCCAGAAGTATTACGACACGCTAACAACGAGGGGATAGGATCATGAAGGGGAACGGCACTAAATCTCGTGGTCTCGACGTCGACGGGTAGGCGCGTGGGGACTGAGGGAAAATATCCGAAAATTCGCTACAATTATATCAAATAAGGCAAAACTAAAATATTCTTACCTCGACGGCGTTAGATATGTTTATTACGCCACGGACTTGTCTCTCACAACCACGGACAAGAGGGTACGGTATACTGACGTTTCTCTACAACTTCTATAAACTGACTCTATTTCTTGAATATAATTTCTAGCTAAATATTTTTCAACACGCTACGGCAAACGGTGAACTATCTACTTCAGTAGTTAAATTCTCTCTGTCCAGTCCCCGGCTGAAACATCTTAATCGGTGGAAGATACCTTATCCTTATCTCTGCAGATATGTTTTTACACCGCCGCGATAATTCGGAAATGCGTACTTTTAAGAAATGTTAATGATGAAGATAATAATTTTTACTGCCTGGAATTTTTATTTGTATGAATTATATTATTTTTATTTTCGAACAGCCGTTTCCAGTACATACAGCTGTGCTGAAAATATAGACTTCGTCACAAGGAAACCAACTTACACTGACACAACCATACCATACGATTCATGTCACCCTTTTTCACCAAAGCTGGCAGCCTACCATTATATGATACATCGTGAATTTTCAATACCTATGTCCCAAAACAATTTTGAAAAAGAAATTTCAATAATTAAGGAAACAGCATTTAATAATGGCTACTCTGTTAAAATAATAGATAAACTGATCGAGAGAAAACAATACAGATTAGCTATTAATTTAATTTATCCAAATATTATAGACAAAAAAGACAACAGGTATGTTTCGATAAGTTATTTTGGAACCATTTCAGAAAACATTTCAAAAATTTTAAATACATGTACAAATACAACGGTAGCTTTTAAATCTTACAACACGACGTGTGATTTGTTATTTAACACGAAAGAAAAATCTTGTTTCTTGACAAAAGCTGGAGTTTATAAATTAGCTTGTACACACTGTAACGCAATCTACATAGGTCAAAAAAATAGAAATTTTAACACCCGATACAAAGAACATATTTTTGCATTTAGACATAACCACGCTGACATTTGCAAAACATATTATTAATACTGAACATAGACCTACTGTAAATAACTGCATAGAACCACTATATTTTTGTAATGACAAACGCAAACTAGATGAAGCTTTTGAAGTCAAAGAGCACACACACAAAGATAGCTGCCTTGTTTTAAATGAGCAAACTGATTTAATGAATTCCGTTTTCTTGGATATTCTGCTTCCTCATTAAATAAGTCAAAGAAAATAAATTTAACTATTTTTTCAAAAAAGTTGTAATAATATAATGAGTTGATGTATGTCGATAGTTTCATTGTATAGAGTCTGCTTTATTACTGCTAGTTCCATTTTCATGTTAAATATTGACATACATCACGTAGACATTTTGAAAGCCTCATCCGTCATCTGTGTTTCATTTTATTTTCAATTTTATTGAATTCTTTGATTAAAACATAACATAGCAACAGATCATTATTTTTAGTTGTCATGATTTCGTATTAATTCAATTTTTATCTGCCTGAGGATGCTGTCAAGCAGAGAAACTAGTCACAGAAACGTTGAAGAACATCCTAGAACATCTAGAATTCAGAAAGGCCGCTTGCTCCAGTTAGCATACGCGCTGGCTACGTCCTTCACTTTCAGAAACGAAACCCAACAGTGAAGCCAGAGAAGTAGTCACCAAGTCTGTATGTAGTATGGATCAATTTCACCAAGTAAAGGCAACAACAATCAATGAATGGAATTGTTAGTGCTCACTCCAGTTTAAAACATGTATGAATTTTGTTTAGGCAGGTACCTATTGTGTTGGGTGGATTTAATTCTTAAAGAAGTATGAATTATATTAGTTGAATTGTGCATACTTGTCCAGTTTAACATATGGATGAATTTCTTTAGAGATGTACCCATTATGTTTGATAAAATTATTTTCGTATTTGGTGATAGACATCTTGGCTCTTTTAGTGACCCATTGAAAACATATCTTGAAACTAAACTTGAAATTGAAAGTATGTGGTATGCACTAGACGGTTCCGAAAAAAAACATTTATAGACAATTATAGAGAAATAAATCACTTTCCCCTGCGCTTTGGCATTCTTCTGTCATTAATATGTAGTCGCATACCTAGAATGACATTCAGGTGAAGTTTTGCTTCATGAAGTGTCATTATTCAAACACTTAAGACCTGACGACAGGCTATAGACTAAGAAGGGCTCGCGATATACATAATTTTGGCATGAATGAAGCGAAAAGGTGAAGGTCAGTTGAACACTCGTAGGGTTTGTCTTGACACAGAGGGAAGTAAAAGGTGGTTTGAAATCGAGCCCTCTTATTCAGTTAGGGATATCTTCCCAATGCCTTTAGTGCAGGTTGCAGTTTCAGGTGTTAAAAATTGCAAGACAAATGGTATTTAGTTTTAATATTGTTACTGGATGTCACTATTAGATTTCCCTTTTTAACAGTGCTATTATTATCACTGCTGTTTTTGGTTCTGATCTTAAGATTGTGGGTTAATTTGGTCACCATTTCAATCTCTTTGTGCAGACAGTCGTTCATGGTAGTTCTTTATACATATCGATTTACTACAACTATCATCTTGTTTATTTAATTTCCATGATTATATGCACTTTCTGTGGCACCTAAGTTTACTAATAACACATTTGATCATCTTGGTTATAAACGTAAGAAGGTCCTGCGTTGAACAGCGTCCAAGATTATTTACATCTCGATTTTTCGACTTTAATCAGCAACTTATATCAGGTCACGTTGTTTTTGAATTCCGAAGTCTTAATCTGCCTACTCCCCATACTCCTTTCAATGATCGTCGCCAAAGTCTGAAAGTTGTTAAACCTATGTTTAAAAGAAGTTCTTTTCTGAACGGGAGCCAAAACATTTAAATGTAAACAATCTTTGATGTAGTTCAACCTGAAATAAAAGATGCTTCATATATGGAAATACCATTTCAGGAACACTGACGACCACATGCTTTTAGAACTGATATTCGCCAGCCTTTTTGAAAGTGTATTTATTCGTCAGTATGAACCAGAGACAGTTCTTTGGTCAGGGGAGTAATGGCGGTCTTGAATTCCTTGACTCTCAATCTTCTTATAGAAAAATAACATAAGAACGTGATACTATTATGAATATAAAAAACCATGTAACAATATGTAACTGAATTAGAAAAGAAACTGCACTCGCTGGATTTGTTTTAAACGACCTATGGTACAGTTCTATCTAGAGAGTGATATTTTTAAACGCAATTCAGTTCAACAGAATTGCCTTCTATTGTTACCTTTTTTGCAATATACACAACTTTAATGCAATAAACTTACCTATATGAAAAAGCATTTTCTCTTTAATACAAAAGTGTTCTATCTCAAAAACTCACTATACATGTGTAAGTGTAAACAAAGATGCCCCTTCAAATAAATCTAATGAATTAAAAGTATTAACTACATATTATGCAAAACTGCATCATATACTTACTGGCTTACTTTACAGACCATTTGTGCCAAATCCGTGAAGGTGTAACCAGAAAGTATATGATTACTAGGTGGATTTTTATGGATTTCTGTTTGTATTTTGTAAACCGGAAAGGTTCCTGTGACTTTCTGGTTTTCAAAATATATTTTTCCATGCTGGTATCCAACATCACGAATTTCATCAAAGCTGCCAAACTGAAGAGTTCTATACTTGTCAATTGGTGGACGTATATATTCACAGTAGTCACTATTTTTTACTTCCTAGAATTAAAAATAAATGTAAAAAATAAAAATTTCTAAAATAGAAAGAAGCAACTTATATATGTATGCTTACTTCTAACTGCCTAACACAACTGACATAGGCTAATCTTGACTGAATATCAGGTAGATTTGGAACTTTCACCGGTTCAGTAAAAGGGATCCACCTCTTCCATAGCAACCACCACCCTGATAAGTCATCTCCATAATTGGTAAGATCTTGATCATCTACAGAACCAACATCTATTGCAATTATGTGGTTTGCTCCTGATTGTCTCATGACGTCCGCTAGAGAAAAAAAAAATAAACATTACCTTTTCTTATTCATTTTTTATTTTCAGATTTTAGCTTATTAACAAGTACCTACTATAACAAAAAAGTAAGACATAAAAATTTTAAAATAAAATTCTAATAAAAGATACAAAACACACATAATAAATAAAAGAATAAACCCTCAGAATAATCAAACACTTCACAGGTCATCTTACACACACCTACAAAGTTGTGATATAAAATGAATAAACTATAATTAGCCCAATAAAATAGAAAAACATAAGAAATTGTTCTAAGACCATGCCATGGAGCCTCAGTGGTCTAGGGGTAAGCACGTGTGCCTTTGATTCGAATGGTACTGGGTTCGATTCCTAGGGTAGCCCTTTTACTTTTTCAGTACAAACTGTAATAAATTAACATCAGCCGAGGTTCTGGCACTGTATTTGAGCAAGTTGAATGTCCTGCAGGTTCTGTATTTCGGAGGGGGCGCAAAGCCGTCGGTCCCGTGTCCATGCGATGTTGGGCACGTTAAAGATCCCAACCCTTCTTACAGAAAGGGAGGGGTTCAGCAAAATTTTCAGGATAATTAAGTGAAACTGCTCGCCGGCATCGGTGATTGGCCATAGTCGCAGAAATAGGCCGACGTTAAAGTAAAAAAAAAAAAGACTGTGTCATTTATAATTATGTGTAAATATAAAAGTCTGGACGCAGCAAGTGCGTTATGGTAGCGAATTTTTAAAAAAATATTTTTAATAGCAAATGTATTTCTTTGATGAAAGCAGACATCAAACTTGGTTGCCTATATAGTAGAAACAATGTACCATATTTCATCGAAATAACTTTATTGTTTAAAAATATATAAACATTCTTCAAAAGTCTGGATGCAGCAAGTGTGTTATGGAAGTGAATTTCCATTAAAATGTTTTTAATAGCAAATGCGAGCAGGCATCAATCTGTTTACCGGTATAGCCTATGTAGTAGAAACAATACTATATTTTATCAAAATTACTTATGGTTTGAAAATATACAAAAAAATTCCGAAAATAAACTTAAATGTTGGTTTCCTAACCAACAAAGCTTACGTTAACAGCAAATTGAGTTCTTGAAATTTGAAGGATTTCATGAAAATTCGGTAAATTTGCAGATTAGCTCCCGAACGCTTTTCAAAAAATTGTTTTCAGAAACATTATTAGGACCCCACCTGGATGCACAAACCACAAGAAAAATTTCTTGTTCACACCCCCCAAGGAAGTTACGGGACTGGGAGTGAATAAGGGTGCTGGGCGGGGTAGGTAGTAAAAAGGAAATGTGAGCAGAAAATGCGAAGAAAACTGCCTAAAAGCTATCTATTTATCGACTTGCGGCAGGGGTTGGGGTTGGAGGTTGCTTCGCCGTGGGGATTTTCCTTCCCCCTCGCGTGCATACAACCACCCTCGCTGCACAAACCACAAGAAAAATGTCTTGTTCCTACCTGCCAAGGAAGTTACGGCACCTGGGGGGATAGGGGTGATGTGCGGGGTAGGCAGGGTTTAAGGGGGATATGGCTTCAAGATGTAAAAAAGACAGCTTTGAAGCCCGTTTTATTCGAATTTTCTGCTCATATTTCCTTTTTACTACCTACCTCGCCCAGCACCCCTACTCACTCCTGGTCCTTGGGTGGTGTGAACAAGAATTTTTTCTTGGGGTGTGTGGATCCAGGGGGGGGGTAGGCAGGTTTCTGAAAATAGTTTTTTGAAAAGCGTTCGGGAACTAAACTGCAAATTTACCGAAAATTCGCTACCAAAACGCACTTACTGCGTTCAGATTTTTTTCTTACAAACGCTACATATTTCGATAAAAAATGCAAAAATGCATTAACGAATTTGTTCTACGAAAATTAGCGTAAAAAATTATAGACCATGAAATCATAAACTTCACTAAACCTGCTGCGAAAGCATCAACTTAACTAAACCGACAGTCAAAGCATCAGAGTAAGGGTGTATTTGAAATGAGTTTTTTGTAAATATTTCAGTAAAATGAAGGGCAATGACGGTTGAATCTGAAACTTAAGGGTTCGCAGAACACTCTTCTTGCAAAATTTTCTAAAATTGCGAGTTTGACGTTTTGAGGAAAACTCCAAAATTTGTTTTATAACTGACCACAACTTCTTTGTCTTTAAAGCTAGAGACCTAAATTTTGGTAAAGAGTTCATTCTTTATAATACAAACACGCGTACCAAATGAGGTTGCCCTTACTTTGTAATTTCTGGAGATATGATTTTTTTTGGAAGAAAACACAAAATTTCCTGTGAAAACTTGGTCCGATTTTCCTGGCTAACGAAATTATCTAAGCCACTTGCAAAAGGAAGGCACTCACCAAATTTGATCAAGATTGGTCCATTATTTTTTGAGTTATCGGTCGGATATATATATATATATATATATATATATATATATATATATATATATATATATATATATATATATATATATATATATATATATATATATATATATATATATATACACAGATCTCCTCATTAGCGAATTAAAAAAAATCGCTAAAAAGGACACTTTTAAAGTAATTTTGTTAGTGATTTAACCTACCTGAGAGTTTTAGAAAAATAAATTACGTTTGAATGATGCAAAATTCACATTATTTTTTCGCAGATTTTTTAGCCAGACAGGCAAGTTTTGCAATAAAATACAGAAACAATTAAAAATTTATATAATTAAACTTATCACAAAATCACCACCAAATAAGGATCTAAAAATATTTGTTTTGCTCTCTACAAAAACCGTTACACATTCAATACATTGTTAAAAAGTAATACCAAAGTTATGATTGATAAGCAAAATATTCATTATACAATTAATATTATAAACAAAATATTAAAGGTTTTTACTGTGAGAGGCTTGCACCTCAAAAATGTTATATCTATAGATCCAAAAGCTGTGTTGTAGTAAATTAGATTTCCAAAATGTTCTTGGTAAGCGATGTATTTTTTTCTGGAATTTGATAAAGTCACTTTTTGACATACTCAATTTTAACTTGTTATCACAACATTAGTCATATACATTATATAAGTATTCTTGTAAATACTGACAATCTGGTTATAGAATGGGGTCGTAACACATAATCAAAAATCACAGTTTTAACATATAGAAATTAATGATTGGTGATTATAAAAGAACTCTATGAAAAAACTATAAGGATTTTTCTTATAATAAATTATTTATAAAGAAACGAAAATTGGCCCGCCAAAATGCTAAATAATATGCCGGTACCTTGTGACATACTAACCCTAAAGAATCTGATTGGTCCTCCTCTTCTTTGTAAATATTCTTAAAAGTGTTGATAACTAGAATTACTGCATTACCAACAACAACAACAGAGTTTCTGAAATTGCGTTTGCATTCAGAATGGCTGCTGTCAGTGTGTAATATAAACAAATAACAAAACACAAAACAATATCAATTCTGTAAGTTGGAACTGCGTGTGAAAATTATTTATTGTAAAATTGGTGGTGTAGTCTTGTGTGCCCTACTCAACTGTGTACAGAAAATATGAAAAGTGTTTTTGAAAAAGCAAATCACCTACTAATCTACCTAGACAAGACAGCAATATTCACTGTATTTATTTAACTCATCCCTATTTGTTACCTCTGTGAATAGAGGTAAGTTAAAAGCATGTTTTTTTTTTATATAAGAATACTGCAATTATCTAAATCAAACCTAAAAAGGCCTTATATTATTAGTTTTGTGCAGAGATAAACATAAGTCAAGGTTACATCATGATGTTTCATATTCATGTGATGTGTGCATTGTTGTCAGATTTATGTCCGACAATATTATTTAAAAAAGAAAAAAATTACAATGTGTACAAATGTAATTGTGTCTGCTTTATAATTAATTGCTTTCCCCAGTATTTTAGATATCAAAGCAAAGAAACATTAGGAAACAAACCATGAAAACACAACTTTTATGATGATAATGAAGGATTATTATAATGCTGTTTATCTAATGTTATTGACTTGTATTTATATAATGGTTATTATTTTCACCATCACAGTCTACAGGCGATGTCGCCTTTTCATCGCAATTTTGATTGGCATGGTTGCTGTTTTGGGAAAAGGTACAACACATATTTTGTGCCGAATTTACATGCTATCTTTGGTTTTTATATTACTTTTTGATACATTATTAACGCACCAAAAAGCATAAGAGGAAAAAATTAGATGGGTAATCCAAAACAAAACATTGTCATCATTTAAGAGACACCAAAGGATTCTTCTCAAATGACAAATTCAACTTATACTGCCAGGGCTACGAAGGAATCTCATGGAGACAATGCAGTGGGGTGTGTGCAGTGCAGTTTAGAAGAGAAGTGAACACCCGTACTGTTAAGGCAAAAATTACTTCAGAATCTAACACAAAGAAAATTCTCTAAAATGTGACAGTCATAATTGATGAACACTTGTGTTTCTGAAGATTGCACAGCATCAGAAGGTAATATGTTTATTATTTTAATTACCTTTATTTTTAGTCACCCAAGTGTTATTCATTAAACTTAATTATTTTAGTATTTTTTATGTTATTTCGAAATGTTGCCAATTCAATATGCATTGTTGGAGTTTTTTAAAGATGTAATGCAAAATCTCATATACCAATTACGCACATACAAACGCACATAAGCTCACATAAAAATATTATTGATGCCGTTCAACCCAAGAACCAAGCAATCTCACACTTATGACTGTGGAAAAACCTTTATGAATATATATATATATATATATATATATATATATATATATATATATATATATATATATATATATATATATATATATATATATATATATATATATATATATATATATATATATATACCCAGACAGCACAAACACATTCTGAGAATATACCAGGAATGTTTTAAAATAATATTCAAACACCCCAGAACATTCTCACAATATATATTCATAGAACATTCTATGAACATGACAATGGAACATATTCTGTCATACTAATAAGGTTCTCAGAATGTTATTTATAATCTTCTTAGGAGATCTCAGTATGTTCTGAAAATGTCCCACGAACATTTAATGAATCTTCTCAAAATGTTCATACATACTCATGGAAACATTGCATGTTTTAGGTATACATGGTGTTTCGCATAAGAACCGACACAGAGCAGGGGCATATAGGGGAACCTAAAATATGGTGATTTAGTGCAACATACCCCCATACTAAGTTGCACCCCTGAGAAGTTATAGACCTTCAAAATGGGTTTTAAATTTCGAAAAATCAATATCTTAGTAATACTTCAACTTAAAAACAAACAAACAATTTGGTACACGTTTTGGGTGAACCAAGAGCATTAATCGATGGTGAGTAGATTTCAATTGAAGCACTTCAAAGGGTTGAATAGGGTGATAAACCCATAAAATGGAACAAAATTTTTTAACCTATTGGCAGATTTAAAAAATTATTATTTAATTTTATGGGGAAGTAAATTCTAAAACTTTTTGCCACTTATTATTCAAAAAACATTAGTCGTTTTCGAGAAAAACGCGAATAACTAAAGACATATATTTTATCAATGTTACTTGAAACTCAAAATCATCAAAAATTTAATAGATGCTTATAAAATTATCATTTTGGAGAATTTCTATAACTTATCGGTAGCAATTTGTTTTTATTTCTGTTGTTTGTTTTCTAATAAATTATACTTATTCATACTTTTTTCCTAATTGTCAAATTTGACATATACATAATTTTATTGGCAAATATTGAATTTTCTATGATTTTTAGTAACATCGATAAAATCTTCAGTTATTCGTGTTTTTCTTGAAACCAACAAAGTTTTTTGAAAGTAAGGAGTAACAAAAGTTTTAATGTTAAATTCCTCATAAAATGATATAATAATTTATAAAATCCGCCAATATGTTAAAAAATTGTGACATTTTAAGGGTGCCTCACCCCTAATCAACCCTTTCAAATGCCTCAATTTAACTCTACTTAATATCGATTAATTCTCTTGATATACTCAGAATGTGTACCAAATTTGATTCCTTTAAGTTAAAATATTATGCAGATCTTGATTTTTTTTCAAAATTGAAAACCCCACATTGAAGGCCCATAAATTCTCAGTGGTGCAACTTAGTATAGCGGTAAGTTGCGTTAAATCACCATATTTTGGGTTTACCTACATGCCCCTGGTCTGTGTCGGTTCTTATGCGAAACACCCCGTGTACATTTTTCGAGTGACACAGAAATTAAGGAAATGCAAAACTATGAAATATTTGATTTATCTTCAAAATTTACTCATTTTCCTCCATTTAACTGTCCTTGTATATATTTTCGTGTAAGCAAGCCCAACTCGCTATATATGTTAGAATTTGAACTTCAATCACTCACCCTTGTGTAGGTTACCATCATTCTAGTGGCTACACACACCTGTAAACATACGTTCAGATACTTAAAAATCAACAATTCGAGTATTGCACACATTTATGCAGATTAATTAATATAACGAATGCAAAGAAATGTTTGTGAATAAAACAGTAGTAAAAAATTAAAATTTCAATAACATAAAAATAAAATAAATAAAGATACAGTTCTTCGAGTTGCCAGAAAATGTAATAGCCAAACACAAAGTTTCCGAGATGAATTATCGAGGTTATCCCACTGAAGTAACTTAAAATTTGGCAAACCGATTGATCCTATAGGCTTTTAGTGTGGTATTAAAGGAATTGCATTACATAATAGTACTTATACCTTTATAGAATACAACTAAATTGGACAGAATAGGCCACAAAATCACACTCACATGCACTTACAAAAAACTACAACTGAAAGTCATCGATCAGACCTTTTGACCCTTCCCTTGTATGGTTGCTCTCTGATCTGCTCCCACAGACTAGATTTTGACTTGTTGCCAACAGCTTGGATATTCTGGTTGTAAAAGCATACTTTGGCAGACTGATTGTGTATCTGATAAATTGCAAGTTTTATTGTACACATCTCAACTACCTACCATATGTTCAGGTCCAGATTGTATGCTCTTCTGATGCTCCTTGCCGCATTAACTTCTACATGAGTTAAAAGCCTCAGATGTTGCGTACACAATTCCATAGATTTGCAGTATTCTTGCACTTTTGATAGCGTAATATCAGTTTCCCTAATAATTCTTTGTTGTACTTGCTTGTAGTAGAGACAGATAATTAATGTATCTTTGATCGTTCAACCTGTGTATGGATTTTTATAATTATACAGATACATTTATAACTAGCGGATTGCTACTTAAGTTGCATTACAAAAGAATAAATGGTCTGTTTTTTTTTATAGAAGTTATAAAATTTTAACGTTTCCATAGTCATATTTGTCTTTGGCTTCATCAAAACAACCGAGAACATCTTCCAGCTTATTTGTTTTATCTACTGGAAAAGTATTAAAGATATCTAACCCCGCTACACTTATAATATGTAAATAGTATGTCAAAGTAGGGCTATTTTCATATCATCCTTTGAATTGTGAGAATATATATATATATATATATATATATATATATATATATATATATATATATATATATATATATATATATATATATACACAGGATGTCCGGAAATTATGCATCAAGGCTTCAGGGGGTGATTCCACACAAGAAATTACAAAATCTTATAAAAAAAATTCGAAATCTCAATATTAACGGATACAGGCGCGAAAAATTTTTTTTTACAGTTTTTTAAGATAATTTTTTTATTAGTGATTTAATTTTTTTTCAAATCTGTCACATGTATTACTACTGCCCTTGTAGATTATTCCAAATATGATGCAAATCATCCAGTGCCAAAAGCCCTAACATGACCTTAACCTTCGATCTATGGCCCACAACTTTTTTCTTTTTACTAGTTAATGAATTTAGAGAGCACCACGTTAAAGAGCATCCAAAATTATTGAAAAAAGTATCTCTTCTTGCGCTACCATAAAATGAACCGATTGTGAGAAAAACGACTTCAGACATTTTCATGCTTTAACGCTACGCTAAACTGGTTTGTACAATTTATAAAGAATGCTTTTAAAACAAAAGCTTGAAGTTGCCTTAGCAACTTTTGACAGATAATGCTCATGTGAATTATTCTGTTATGATCATGTGTGTGTAATAAGTATCGTGATTAAAACTGATAAAATGAATAATAATAATTATTATAATCAATATTCGAATGCTGACCTGCATTATTATTATGGCTTAGGTGCGGAAAATACATCAAGAGCAAGACGTTTGTACCGAGATGCGTTTCCAAACAGAAGGATTCCACGATGGCAGTTGTTCAGTACCATCCATCAGTTATTAGGTGAGTTTGGCACTTTTAAGAGCAGGCGCTTTGATGTCTGTCGCCAACGAAGAACTCGACTTCCTGGAGCTGAAGTTCGTGTTTTGACTGCGGTTGATAATAATCCTTATATAAGTGTCAGGTTAATTACATCGCAATATTCCCAAAAACTCAATCCATGAAATATTGCATGAACAACTACTACATCCATTCCATTATCGAAAGGTCCAAGCCCTACTCCCTGCAAATCTGCTTCCACGACAGAATTTTTGCAGGACAATTATGACCCTCCATGATGGCAACATATACCTTATCAATCCCACTCTTTTCACGGATGAAGCTGGATTCGGGCATGATTGTGTAATAAATCTTCATAATAAACATTATTGGAGTGACTATAATCCTCATTTAGTGGTGGAACGTGGGTTCCAGAATAAATTTTCTATAAATGTATGGCCCGGCATCGTGGGAAATCATTTAGTTGGGCCACATTTCTTCCCACAAAGGCTTGATGGTGAGGCTTACTTACACTCTTTACAAAGTGATCTGCCCGTTTTGTTGGAAAACGTTCCTATTGGTGTACGAGGTGCAATGTGGCTACGGCATGACGGTGCACTGCCTCATTATAGTTTAGCGGTGAGGGAGTACCTCAATTAAATTTTCACTGAGAGGTGGATTCATACATTGGGCTGCCAGATCGCCCGACTTGAACCCGATCGACTTCTATCTTTGGGGCTATGTTAAGTTACTGGTATACAGAACGCCTGTGAATAACATGGAAGAGCTAAGGCAACGAATTTTTGACAGTTTCGCAATAATAAGAGCAAAGGAGGGCATATTCTTCAGGGTTTGTTGCAACTTTCTGAGAATAATGAATTTATGTGTTGAAATGGAAGGACATTTTGAAAACTAATGTGAAGAGTATCGACGAAATGTACATTTAACATGTTATGCACTTTGTAGTGATTAGCAAAATGTTACTTAATAGTGTAGTTAGTGAATAAATTTTGTATTGAGTTGAGATTGTGAAAATTAGTTTAAAGCAGTGTTAAATCATGAAAATGTTTGAAGTTGTTCTTCTCAGAAACGGTTCATTTTATCATATCGCAACAAGATATACTTTTTTGAATAATTTTTGATGCTCTTTAAGATGGTCCTGTTTAAATTTATAAGTTCGTGAAAACAAAAAAGTTGTGGGCCATAGATCGAAGGTTAAGGTTAGGTTAGGCCCTTTGGCTCTGGAGTATTTGCATCATATTTGAAACATAAATCTACACGGGCAGTTATACATTATGTGGAAGATTTGAAAAAATCAAAACACTAATAAAAAATTTATCTGAAAAAAAAAATAACAAAAAAAAAGTTTTTTGACACCTGTATCTCCGTTAATATTGAGTTTTAGAAAAATTGTTATAAGACTTTGTGGCACTAATTTCTTGTGAGGAATCACCTCCTGAAGGCTTGACGCATAATTTCCGGACAACTGTATATATGTATCACACCGATAACTCAAAAAATAATGGGCCGATTTTGATCAAATTTTCTGAGTACGTTCCTTTTGCAAGTGGCTTGGATAAGTTCGTTAGCCAGGAAAATCGGCCCAGGTTTTCCCGGAAAATTTTGTGTTTTCTTTCGGAAAAAAATTATATCTCCGGAAATAACAAAGTAAGGACAACCAAGTTTGGTACGCGTATTTACATTATAAAGGGTGAACCACGTACCCAAATTTAGGTCCGTGAGTTTAAAGACAAAAGAGTTACGGCCATTTAAAGAAAAAAATGGGATTTTCCTCAAAACGTCAAAGCAGCGATTTTAAACGTCAAAATTGGCACATTTAGTCAAATAACATGAAACAAATGTGGGTTATGTACAGAAAATGTCGCAAGAAGAGTGTTCTGTAAACCCTTAAGTTTCAGCTTGAACCGTCATTGGCCTTCATTTTACTAAAATATTTCCAGAAAATTCATTTCAAATAATCTGATTCTCTGATGCTTGGGCAGTAGTTTTAGTTAAGTTTATGGTTTAATGATCTATAATTTTTAGCTAACTTTCGTAGAAAAATTTCGTTCATGAGGTGCCGCGACTTTTGAATTTCAAAAAGATTTCTTTAAATGAGTGCAAACTAGGCACCCTAGAATCCATATCCGGGTTTAGTTTCAGTTATTATCTGGTTACATATATACAGAGTGACGCATTTCTACGGTAAAGCACAATATAATTGTTATTATACAATATACGAGAAAAAGTTGTATATGTTAATTATAGGGTGTCTTGAGCTGCATTTTAGTGAATTTTCTTAAAAAAAATTCACTAATGAGGAGATCCCGACTTTTGAATTTTGAAAAAATTTCTTCAAATGAGCGCTAATTAGGCCCCCCAGAAAACATATCCGGGGTCAGTTTCAATTTTTATATGTTTATATATATATATATATATATATATATATATATATATATATATATATATATATATATATATATATATATATATATATATATATATATATATATATATATATATATATATATATATATATATATATATATATGTATCACACCGATAACTCAAAAAATAATGAGCCGATTTTGATCAAATTTGGTGAAAAAATTCCTTTTGCAAATGGCTTGGATAAGTTCGTTAGTCAGGAAAATCTGCCCAGGTTTTCCCGGAAAATTTTGTGTTTTCTTTCGAAAAAAATTTATATCTCAGGAATTAACAGAGTAAGGGCAACCAAATTTGGTACGCAGGTTTACATCCTTATAGGTAAGTTACCTACCAAAATTTAGCTATGTAGGTCAAAAGACAAAAAAGTTATAGGCATTTAAAAATAAATAAATTGGGGTTTTCCTCAAAACGTCAAAGTGGCGATTTAAAATGTCAAAATTGGCAACATTTAGGCAAATAACTTAAATCTAATACGGGCTATAGAACTAAAATGTCTCAAGAAGGATGTTTTACAAACCCTAAAGTCTTAGTTTCAACCGTCATTGTCCTTCATTTTACTAAAATATTTGCAGAAAATTCATTTCAAATAGACCCTTTCTCTGATGCTTGGCAGTAGCCTTAGCTATAGAGTTTATCATTTAATGGTATATAATTTTTGTCGAATTTTCGTAAAAAATTAATAAAGCTCAATATATCCGTTATTATATAAGATATGAAGAAAATTTGTATATATTAATTATAGGGTGTCTTGAGCTATATCTTAAAATAATATTTCTGCAATCACAGGGTGGTCCATAAGTCGTTGGTGATACAAATTTCCTTTTTTTAAAATTAAACACGCCTTATGTTATTGCATTTTTGCATTTTCCATCGAAATATAATGCATGTTTGTAAGAAAATAAATTCTGGACGCAGCAAGTGCGTTATGGTAGCGAATTTTGATCAAATGTTCATATTTGAACAGCTCAATTTGCTATTAACCTATAAGGTTGACCAAGAAACGTGTTTTTTCGGGAACATTTTAAGTTTACTTTTGGAAATTTTTGTACATTTTCACACAATAAAGTTATTTTAATGGAACATGGCACATTGTTTTTACTATATAGGTTATACTGGTAACCAAATTTGATGCCTGCTTTCTTAAAAAAAACACACATATTTGTTATTAAAAATATTTTTATGAAAATTCACTACCATAACGCACTTGCTGCGTCCAGAATTTTTATAAAACTATTCTGACAATCACAGATTGGCGTTGGTGATACCTACAAAAAAAAATTCGAACACTCTTATATTATTGTTTTTTAACAAAATATGATGCACGTTTTTTAAAAAAAATCGATACGCTGTAAGTGCGTTTTGGTACCGAATTTGCATTAAATGCATCAAATTTCAATAAGTCAATTTGCTATTAACCTAAGGTTTGTTGGCTAGAAAACCAGTTTTCTCAGAAAAATTTTAAGTTGGTTTTCAGAAAATTTTTGTACATGCAAACATTGAGTTATTTTGATAAAATATGCTACATTGTTTCTAGTATATAGGTTATACCAGTAACCAGATTGATGCCTGCTTGCATTAGACAGACATGTTTGCTATTAAATAATTTTTATGAATATTTACATGCGTAAAGGGCAATATAAAACTATTAAAATACTCAACAAGCACAATTATTATCACCTTTGTGCTTTATCGTTGATCTGTCAAACAGTGTTAGTTTTTCTATTCAGTTTATGGCTACCTAATTTAACTTCTTACATTTGACGATATCTCCTTGATTTTCAACTTAAGGCCCCTAGAGCATTACAAGTTATTTGTTCAAAATTAGATTTTTTATCGAATGCTGATAAGATATACAGGGTCTTCAATAAGAAAAAATCATGTTTCTACTAATATATCAAAAACGCGATGCTCAATTGTTTTTTTTTAGTTTAGATCATCGTAACCAGCGCAAAAAAACACACCTGATCACATGGCTACAATAATAACAATGTTAGCAATAGTGCGGACTTAACTTGGAACACCTTGTGTGTGTGTGTTATATATATATATATATATATATATATATATATATATATATATATATATATATATATATATATATATATAAACAAATTGAAACTGATGACGGATATGTGCACTAGGGTGCCGAGTTCATGCTCATTTGAAGAAATATTTTCAAAATTCAAAAGGCGCGATCTCCTCATTAGTGAATTTTTTCTACAAAAATAGTATTGTTAGAGAGAGCCTCGGTGGTTCAGGGGTAAGAACGTGTGCCTCTGAACCGAAGGGTACTGGGTGCGATCCCAGGGTTCTGCTTTCACGTTTTCAGTACAAAATGTAACATTAACATCAACCGAGGTTCTGGCATTGTATTTGAGCAAGTTGAATGTCTGAACGTTCCGCCCTTCGGAGGGGGCGTAAAGCCGTCGGTCCCGTGTCCATGCGATGTTTGGCACGTTAAAGATCCCTAGCCTCTTTACAGAACAGCAGGGGTTCGGCAAAATTTCCAGGATAGTGAGGTGAAACTGCTCCCTGGCGTCGGTGATTGGCTATAGTCGCGGAAATAGGCCGACGTTAAAGAAACAAAACACACACACACAGTATTGTTAGATTTGTGACAAAAATTTAAGGAAAAAAGTTATTATTATCTGTTGGTCAAGGGCAGTTTCGGCCTTTAGATTCCAAAGGCTCCACATCAAATTTGCAACATAATACAAAATTGTATTATATATGAATGCACCAAATGTGAAGAGAATCGATTCACGACAAAAAAACAGTTATTAACACACATTTGAAAACATTTTTTTGAGACCCTGTAACTCCTGATATTTTTGAGTTTTCAAAAAAATTCTATACGAATTTTTCGAGTAGCATAAATTTTGTGCTCATGATTTCCGGACACCTGTAGGTATATATATATATATATATATATATATATATATATATATATATATATATATATATATATATATATATATATATATATATATATATATATATAGTCTCTTTTGATATTTTAACATGAAGTTTTTGCAAGCCTTAGCCTTAACCAGAACTAGCGGGATATATTTAAAGAGGAATATTGCTCTGTGATTTTTTCCTCAGATGATTCCAGGAGGAAAAAATCGCAGAGCAATCTTTAAATATATCCCGCTGGTTCTGGTTAAGGCTTACAAAAATTTCATGTTAAAATATCAAAAGAGTCACTATATATATATATATATATATATATATATATATATATATATATATATATATATATATATATATATATATATATATATATATATATATGATATTGATATTTTAACATGAAGTTTTTGCAAGCCTTAACCAGAACTAGCGGGATATATTTAAAGAGGAACATTGCTCTGCGAATTTTTTCTCAGATGGAATTCAAACGTTTGATAAGTTGATTTGGCTTGATACCACTACAAACCATGATTATGAAAGGGTCATATACCTATACTAACATTGAAGTCTGCATTATCACACAATGAGCACTGACTAAGCAAAAGTATCCGATGTTATTTTATTTGGAGATGCAAAAACCCAAGGCATTACATATCTCAACAATTTTTTATCCGAATTTTCTATGGAGTGTGACTGCTGCAACTTGTAGGAGTGATAAAAATGATCCCGGGGGCACTCATGACATTATCACGTTAGTTATTGAGGTGTGTTTTGTCTGGTACTAAATAATATTTTCTGCTCTATTCTTTCTATCTTTTAGAATAATTTCTGCCAGAATATAAATGAGTGATTGTGGAATACGTGCATAAATATTTTCTGTTCGAATGTATTGTCGAAGAATCCCACCTACAGCTTTTAAGATTCTATATTGTTCTTCTTTTGCATCATTTGATATAACATTACATAACACACGATTAGTCGACAAGTTGCTCATTCTGGTGTATATGGCATTGGCTCATGGCGTTGTTTTTACACAATGTAATCAAGGTATGGATCAGTTTTATCATGCAACACCTCGTTATCTAATTTTGGGTCAACTTCCTGATTGATGCGGTTCACTCTCGTTGTTTTCAATATGATGCGATCTAGATCCGCTACACTTTGTCACTTGTAGGTACAATATGCGGATATATTATGAGAAATTCCGAGTAAAGTTGCTGTCTGTAGCCGATCATCTGTTGCATGAGTTGTGCTACTTTGTAGTAAATGCGGATAATTGTTTCATTCATGTCCGTATTCCATTTTGAGTTCCGTCTTGGTAACTCCGTCTGAGCGAGCGTTGGCTGAAATTCCAGTATAACATGCTCAGTGGGTGTAGTTCCTGGGATCGTTTGGCTGCTCTGTTGGTTAATATGGGCTGTCGTTTCTTGACTGACAGGGGACTGCCTCATCAGCCATCTACTGCTCAACTTACCGCATGCTGCCATGTCCAGCATCTGCTCCATCCATGCCTGACAAACCCCAGAGAGCAGAAATTTTTAAAGACCCCTAATCTGCTCCATTCTCATTGGTAGGCCACCAATTAAACCTGGTAGGAAGGCAGGGAAAGAAAAAGTAGGATAAACGAAATAGATGATATAATAATTTGGAAAGGGCAGGGTTAGCTCAGGAACCCCCGGTTTGCTAAGCTCGTACTCACTACTGGAACAAGATGTAAAAGGTAAGCCTCGAAAGGCTATATGGTGTAAAACTCACTTAAAGGTGAAACGGCTGCTAATGTACGCAAATTTTTGTACATGTCGGCAGGTTCTGATATGAAGAAGACAAATATTTAATGTAACCAGCCACAGCTCAGATACACTGCCAAACACTGTCATCGTTATAACAGAATAAGCCCAATATATAATATATAATATATAATATATAATATATAATATATAATATATAATATATAATATATAATATATAATATATAATATATAATATATAATATATAATATATAATATATAATATATAATATATAATATATAATATATAATATATAATATATAATATATAATATATAATATATAATATATAATATATAATATATAACCAATTCTGTAACATAAACAAAACTCATAGGCAATACTTCTTCACCAGATGACACAACTAAAGTCAGAAGTACACTAATAATTGTGATGTGTTTATAAGCCTTTTATTTCACAATAACCACAAAGGTTTACCTTAAGTCAGCTTAAATTAGGCAGTTTTATAGTACATATAGAATCTGTTCGAATGTGTTGTCGAAGAATCCCACCTACAGCTTTTAAGATTCTATATTGTTCTTCTTTTGCATCATTTGATATAACATTACATAACACACGATTAGTTGACAAGTTGCTCATTCTGGTGTATATGGCATTGGCTCATGGCGTTGTTTTTACACAATGTAATCAGGGTGTGGATCAGTTTTATCATGCAACACCTCGTTATCTAATTTTGGGTCAACTTCCTGATTGATGCGGTTCACTCTCGTTGTTTTCAATATGATGCGATCTAGATCCGCTACACTTTGTCACTTGTAGGTACAATATGCGGATGTATTCCTAGAAATTCCGAGTGAAGTTGCTGTCTGTAGCCGATCATCTGCTGCATGAGTTGTGCTACTTTGTAGTAAATGCGGATAATTGTTTCATTTATGTCCGTATTCCATTTTGAGTTCCGTCTTGGTAACTCCGTCTGAGCGAGCGTTGGCTGAAATTCCAGTATAACATGCTCAGTGGGTGTAGTTCCTGGGATCGTTTGGCTGCTCTGTTGGTTAATATGGGCTGTTGTTTCTTGACTGACAGGGGACTGCCTCATCAGCCATCTACTGCTCAACTTCCCGCATGCTGCCATGTCCAGCATCTGCTCCATCCATGCCTGACAAACCCCAGAGAGCAGAAAATTTTAAAGACTCCTAATCTGCTCAATTCTCATTGGTAGGCCACCAATTAAACCTGGTAGGAAGGCAGGGAAAGAAAAAATAGGATAAACGAAATAGATGATATAATAATTTGGAAAGGGCAGGGTTAGCTCAGGAACCCCCGGTTTGCTAAGCTCGTACTCACTACTGGAACAAGATGTAAAAGGTAAGCCTCGAAAGGCTATATGGTGTAAAACTCACTTAAAGGTGAGACGGCTGCTAATGTACGCAAATTTTTGTACATGTCAGCAGGTTCTGATATGAAGAAGACATATATTTAATGTAACCATCCACTGCTCAGATACACTGCCAAACACTGTCATCATTATAACAGAATAAGCGTAATATATAATATATAATATATAAAATATAATATATAATATATAATATATAATATATAATATATAATATATAATATATAATATATAATATATAATATATAATATATAATATATAATATATAATATATAATATATAATATATAATATATAATATATAATATATAATATATAATATATAATATATAATATATAACCAATTCTGTAACATAAACAAAACTCATAGGCAATACTTCTTCACCAGATGACACAACTAAAGTCAGAAGTACACTAATAATTGTGTTGTGTTTATAAGCCTTTTATTTCACAATAACCACAAAGGTTTACCTTAAGTCAGCTTAAATTAGGCAGTTTTATAGTACATATAGAAAACAGCACCTATTGACGATACTAAAAAAATACTTGTGTTTGAAAACCATATATTAATTATTACCTGGTACATTGTTGATATAGCAACCATCAACTAGCATGTGGCCATCAGTTGGATCACAGAGCGGTGGAAAAATGCCAACAATTGACATACTTCCTCTTATATACCTCCATAAACAACCTGTTAATTAATAATTTAAACCAATAGCACAGCAAACTTGTTAAAATATTTTAACATATCAGTTTTTTGTGAAACAGTGTTATCCATAAAGAATTATGTATTTAAGCCAATTATACAACTTACAGTTAAATTCAGCACTAGATCTTCTCGTCTGAATTAAAAGGAGAAAATTTGCGTTTGCAAATAAGCGGTTATGAGGAATCCAGCAAAATTTCATCCAAGAATATTGCGCTTCCGGTTAAACAGGAAGTAACATATACTTCGTTATTTTAAATGTATCAAATCTTATAAAGGCACCATATGTCAAAAATGCGACGTTTTCGAGCTAATTCGATTTGTTCGAGAACTTTTAAAATTCCATTACTGTGTTTATAGGACATATCTGCGCTATTAATCAAGGTCGGAAATTCTGCCTCGGTAAGGAGACTAAGGAAGCTTGGTTCTAAGCAAAGCACAGTTAATGTTTTCAGTTACTTATACAAAGCGTTCTATACTAAGTAGCCAACTAGAGCAAATTATTTTATTCATGACCAGATAATTTCAACTGAAACAAACTATATTTTACTGCTTAGTCTTAGGGCACATTAAAATCTCTTTGAAATTTGTGAATTCTTCCCTACTGAGCAATGAAATATTGCACCAACCTTGCACTCCTTTCAAAGAAAGTGTAAGTTTGATAGATTACTTATAGAAAGCCTCCTGCAAGTTTGCTGCAAATGACAAATCTCCCCCGCAGTTGAATTACAAATGCAAGTGTTTCTTTTGTAAACTTACTGCACATTTACTGTAGTGAGCTGCTACAAACTTTCTTCATACTTACAAATGTTAACTAACAGCAAGCTTAAATTTTAAAAAGGTGTAAAATTTAAACTTACATTTGCAACTTATCTCCAATTGTATATATTATATATACAGGGCGAGTTTGTAACTTGAAATAATTTCAATTAATCTAGTACAGCCCTTTTTCAAAAATGCTCGGAGACGTCACATAGTATTTTCGGTTAAAATCTTCAAAAAAAATATTGTAAAATTTGTGCCAAACGTTATTAATAATTTTTGTAAATGATAACCCTAGCTTTTTGTTGGCTATTTTTAAAGTACATGTCAAACTATACAAAACCACCAAATTTCAGATTTTCATTATAAATTTTGAGGAGTTGGAAGCATGAAAAAAAAATCTGTGTAGATTAGAAGTTCCCCGAGGTTACAGGAAATGTTCAAAATGAGTTTCAATTATTTATTTTAAAATAATAAACTGTATTTTTTTAAATCTCAACAAATAAAAATTTTAAATCTGGTGGTTTTCTACAACTTCGTATGTAGGTACTTTAAAAATAGTCAACAAAAACCTAGGGTTGATTTAAAGAAATTATCGATGACGTCATTTTTCAAATATGGGACATACTGTATATATTTTTTAAAAGACTGCAACTTGAAATACTGATCAATGTCTCCAAGCATTTTTGAAAAAAGAAACTGTATTTGAGTAACTGGATTTATTTCCACTTATAAACTAACACTATATATACGTACCTACAGATGTATTTATACAAAATGTATATTTCTTTAAAAGTTAAAAAAATGAATTAAGACAATGTTAATTAGAATGAAATCTTTATTACATGAAAAAATTAAAGACTTACAACACATTTCATTTGTACATATAGATAGATATATAGATTTTATTAACCATCAAATGTACATGGTAAGTCACAGCCTTTATAAGTACCGACAATGTCTGTATACATTCGGAAACATTGAGTTAAAATAAAGCGAAATTATAACTACAAAGAATTACGTATATATTTAAGAAAAATCTGTGGCTAGTGGAACTTGCCTTCTGAAGCTTTTGTCTAACACACACACACACGCACGCACGCTCACACACACTACAAAGTATGAATATAAATAGTATGCAACACTATACACATTACTTAGAGCATCAAAGTTGCAAAACATGAAATAACTCAAAAACGATGAACAATATAAATTTTTTTCCTTACAAACATGCATTATAACTCGATGGAAAATGCAGAAATACAATAACATAAGAGGTGTATTTTCAAAATAGGTTTATAAGATGCAGCTCGAGACACCATATAATTAACGTATATAACTTTTTCTCATATCTTGTATAATAACGGATATATTGAGCTTTACCATAGAAATGCTCCACTCTATATATGTGGTAGAAATGCTCCACTCTCTATATGTGTGTTCATAAAACAGAAAGCTATCTAAAAGGGCATTTCCAATCGAGAAAATATATGTTTTAATATCATTCAATTTATAATTAAAATTTAGTTATAGGAAAATTTGCTACAACAATTAATGTAATATTTCATGTAGAAGTAGGTCACAGATGCATCAATAACATTGGCATTGAAATAATATTACATATTTATCTAAATAATAAACAACTTGGAAATGCAGCGTACAGTACAAGGAATGCTGACTGCTGAGGTCTGCAATTATGTATTATGTAGACCAAAGCAAGGTTATAAGTAGTGTTGTTGATAAACATTAAGAGACTTGTGATTTTAATTATGTAGAGATAAGTACAGACGTTTGCTTTGAAAATGTAGTGACTCATATCAGAGACTTTTCAATTAAGATTCAGTCATTAAGATTTTGGCTTTAAAATTCATTTCGTTAAATTAGTTGTAAGCATTGTTAAAGTTTAGTTTATTTATTAAAGTTTATTACATCGTTACTATGTCCACATTAGCCTAGTTCTACAAGTTACTCCCCAACTATCCTACGCTCCTTAATAATGTGTAAAGAGACAAAACCTGAAACTGACCCCGTAAATAAATAACCGCCAGCAATTATGGGAAAAGATCGTACAGGGTGTTAATGATATCAGAGCTCAACAAAATTCATTTTTTGAAGTAAGAGATAATTTTAATAAACGAATGAGAAAATGCATTGCCGTAAATGGTGAACACTTTGAGCACTTTTTTTTTTGTTCCCTCAGGGCTCGTCCGCGGCCTTGCCGCCCCGATAGCACCGCAACCCTTGGTTGATTGTGCATACCCTTAGTCTTACTCCACCCAGTCCAAAATCACTGTGCCTTGAACTAGTCTGCACAGCGATTGGTAGGGTGAAGTTTTATATTGCTCTGTCTCCGGTCTAGAGTGACCGTAGATCAGTTGTCTTTTCCGGTCCAGAGCTATACACTCACACAAGATGTGCTGGGCTGATTCCTCCCCCTCGCCACAGAGTCTGCATGCGAGGTCCCCTTCGAACCGCCCCATTTTATGCAGGTGTTTCTTGACGGCTATGTGTCCCGTCAAGAGACCTGTTGTGTTTCTGAGCTGTCCTCTGCTAAGGTTTAGCAGCTCCACAGCTTTCTTTGAACTGGGTCCGTCAATTATTGACTTCCCATGTCTGAGCCCTGGACAGTCCGCCCAGTACACCTTGTGTTGGTTGCTGACCCAGGACTTAATGGCTCCCCTGGCAGTGCTCTTTGACACGCCCAGAGCCGGTTCTGGTCCCATAAATGGTTCTGCTGACCCTCTCTTCGCGAGACTGTCAGCTTCTTCATTGCCTTTGACCCCCGAGTGACCCGGCACCCAGATGAGAGTCACCTCATTCTGCCCAGCCAGGTCGCTCGTCTCGTCTCGGCACTCACTCACCAGCCAGGAATTTACCCGTGGGCTACTTAGTGCCTTAAGGGCTGCCTGGCTGTCTGTGGCTATGAGGATCCGCTTGTTGGTGTAGCCCCTCCTCTTGTTCTCCCGCACACAGTGCAGGATGGCGTACATCTCGGCCTGAAACACAGTTGCATGGGCTCCGAGGGAAATACTATGACTTACCCTCGGTCCTTCCGAGTAAACACCTGCCCCCGTCCCACGCTCCCCGCCAGATCCGTCCGTGAACCAGACGAGCGCGTCCCGTGGTATGCCCGGCGTCTCCTCCCGCCATGCTTCGCGATCAGGGATTTCCACTGTAAAGTTGTTTTCCCTGCACATTCGCGGGCTCGCGAAGTCTGACCTCATTTCGAGCATGGGCTCCTTCACGATCTCCTGAATTTTGCAGTGGCCCCTGAAGCCTGGGTTGATCTTCAGTCTACCATTGCAGGCTAGTCTGTATAGTCCTAGCCTGGCCTCTCCCATAATAACTAAGTGTAGGGGGGGTAGATCCAGCAACACCTCCATGGCGGCTGTTGGGGTTGAAGACATGGCCCCTGTGATGCCTAGGCAAGCCATCCTTTGGATCTTGCCTAGTTTTTGTTTGGCACTGGATTGTGTCACCTTAGGCCACCAGACCAGTGCCGCATATGTTAACGATGGTCTGACCACCCTTGTGTACAGCCAGTGGGCCATACTAGGTCTTAGTCCCCACGTTTTTCCATATAGCCGCCTAGTGACGGCTAAGGTCATGACTGCCTTACGCAGTATTTTTCAAATGTGACCATTCCAGGTTAGCGTAGAGTCCAATACGACCCCAAGATATTTTACCTCCCTGGCCATTGGAACGCTCCTACCGTATAGAGTGAGAGTTCTGTGGCTTTCACACTTCCTCCTCCTCGTAAACGGCACGACGGTTGCTTTCTCGGGGCTCACCCCGAGCCCTTGATCAACCGTCCACCCTTTCACCACTTTCAGTGCAGTCTGCATACGCTCCCACACTGCCTGTGTGACCTTTCCTCGGACTATAATGACAATGTCGTCCGCATAGCCCTGTACCTCATACCCTCCTCCCGAGAGCCTCCCCAGCAGGCCGTCCACGACTAGACACCAGAGCAAGGGAGACAGAACGCTCCCCTGCGGACACCCCGCCGCGACCCCCGCCAGCAGAGTCCCTCCCGCGAGTGAGGTGAACACCGCCCTGTCCCTGAGCATGGAACCGATCCACCTGCAGCAGGTCTCCTCTATTCCACGCTCCCGGGCAGCTGCCAGAACCGATCCGAACGAGGTGTTGCTAAATGCCCCCTCTATGTCTAGGAAGGCCCCCAGCGCCACCTCCTTGTTCTCCAGCGTATTCTCCAGTTTCAGCACCAGTTGGTGCAGTGCTGTTTCTGTTGAGAATCCTGCTCTGTATGCATATTGTACGCAGTGTAGAGGATATGCTTCCAGTACACCGCCCCTAATGTGCCGGTCGAGCAGTTTTTCCACTGTTTTCAGCAAGAAGGACATGAGACTTATTGGCCTCAGGGACTTTGCCTGGTCTGTTGGACGCCCAGGTTTAGGAATAAATACAACCCTGGCCAGTCTCCATGCCCTCGGAATGTACCCCAGAGCCAGGCTGGCCCTCATAATGAGGGTAAGCACCGGCGCCAGTATATCTATCCCCTGTTGGAGCATGATGGGCATTATTCCATCAGATCCCGGCGATTTGTATGGCTTAAAGCTGTTAATGGCCCATCTGATTTTGCTCCAGGTAACCACCTCTTTAGCGACTGTCCAGTCTACTCTAGATGCCCGCCTATAAGGCGCCTCTATTTCTGAGTGTTCCCAGTCCGGAGGTGATTGGTTTATTATGTTACAGCGTCTGGAGTAAAATTTCCATAGTTTCCTCCCCCGAGCTTGTAAAGCCTCCCGTGGGTGTTTTAAGGGAGCCTATGTTAGTCTGAGGGCCCTTAGACAGGATCTTGTGTAGTCGAGCACTCTCGGACGTGTTTTCCACTTCTTCGCAGTGCCTCCTCCACGACTCCTTCTTGGCGTCCCTCAGTCTTTTGTTAGAGGTCGATAGGGCCTGTCTATATTCATCCCATGCTCCCGACCTTTTGGCCGCGTTAAACAGCTTACGAACCTGCGTCCTCCTTTGCCTGAGGTCCTCGTTCCACCACGGGACGTTCCTGGTGGACACCCTCATTTTCAGGGGGCAGTTGGCGTTATAGGCCGAGGTAATTGCGTCTCGCAATTGGACTGCTGCAATCTCGAGGTCTATTGAATTTTTTATGGTACTCTTAACTCCCCGCAGTTCCACAGCTAGGTCTGCCCTGTAGGCTTCCCAGTCCGCCTTGCGGGGGTCCCGGTACCATACCGTTTCTCTTTCGACTTTGGCGATTTCAAACCGGATGTATCTGTGGTCTAAGCTACTCACTTCCCCAGACACAGCCCAGCTTTTAACAAAGTCACCCAGAAACTGGGTGGAAACTGTTAGATCTAAAACTTCCTCACGCCGTGTTGTGACGAAGGTCGGTTTATTACCTCTATTCAATATGTCTAAATTAAATTTCATAAAGAATTGTAAAAGTTCCTCACCCCTAGAGTTTGTGTCCGAGCTACCCCACAACTCATGGTGCGCATTCGCATCCATGCCGATGATGGTCTGCCATCCACCTGCTCTGATACCCACCATCAGCTGCTCCAATTCGTTGGGTGGAGGAGGGTCCGTGCTGTCCCCTGGCAGATAGGCTGACGCGACAGTAATGTCCCTCAGCCCATCCGCTCCTCCACATCGGATTTTGATCGTTGCCAGGTCCCTGAAACATAAATTCATTAGAGGGAGAAACTCTATCCCTTCCCTGACAAAAATGCAGGCCCTCGGATTCTCGCTGGATCTGCTGTAGATGAGCTTTCCAGTAGCTCCGCGGAGTCCCTTGATCTCTCCTTTATAGGAGTACGGTTCCTGGATGAGGGCCACATCCGTGTTCCTCAGAGCCATTAGTAGTCCGGCCGTGGCTGCCCTACTGTGTTGGAGGTTGACCTGAAGGAACCTAAGTCCCATTAACCCTTAGTTGCTTCCCCAGTGGGCGGAAGCTAACCCTTCCCATGCCCCAGAATGCCTTGAAGGAGGTTCCTTCAAGGGCTCTGTAAGATGTCTGGTCGATCGAGAAGGCGAGCGTCTGTCCTTTCTCCTCTGCCTTCCTGCTTAGAACCGACCAGTGTTGCGTCCCCAGTTCAGGGTTCTGGATCTTAAGTCTGCTGATCACCGTCTCCTGCGGGACGGTGTCAGGGATCCGTACGAGGACCTTGCGTCTCTTTGGGAGTTCCTTGGGCTCGACGGCTGTCAAGTCCGCCCCCTCCCAAATCTGACCGAGGCCCCCGATCGTGCCCCCCGTCAGGCGCGTCCGGTGGAACTGAGGCGGGCTCTCCCCTTCCTGAAGAGAGTCCACTGCAGCTACCACCGCAGCCTGGATCAGGTCCGCCTTCCCCTGGTCTAGCGTGACCTCAGGATGGCGTCTGTCAATCACCGCCATCCCGAGGCCCTCCGCAGCCTCCCTATAAGAGCCAGTCTGCGCCGGTGTTCCGGCCTTGGTTCCTTTGGGAGGTCTGTCTGTAGTAGGCGTGCTAGAGCCAGAGCGCGGCGTCTTCCGACTCGCACTCTCCTCTTGCGCCTTTACAGGCACCCTGGCCCTTTTGGAACGTCTGTCTATAGTGGGCGTGCTAGAGTTCGAGCGCGTCCTCTTCTGACCCACACTCCCCTCTTGCGCCTTTACAGGTTTCTCGACCGTCCACGTCCCGGCCGCCATTTTTTGCGCCCTCCGGAACTTCTTTCTTTGCGCCCCGGAAAGACGCTTGGACTGCCGGGGCAGTCCCTCTACTCTAACAGTAGAGTCCTCACTGGTGGAGGGGCCCCCGGAGTCCGCGGAGCTCGCCGCCCTCCGGTGGGACCCAGCCTCTAGCTTGGGTGTCGGGGACAGGTCTCTGGCCGAAGCTACCCCCTGATCCCCCGTATCTACGCCGGTCGTGGGACCTCCAGAGTCCGCTGCCGCCCCCTGGCTCGTCTCCGTTTCCGGGATAGACTCAAGGCACAAGTCTGTAGCCGGAGCCACTCCTCGAGCCTCATTGGTTTTGGTTTTGTATGTGTTTATTATCTTCATGTTGTTCCCACGAGAATGGGGGAAATACTGTCCACACCATCAGAACCCCCTGTGTGGTGCAAGGCGGGTTACTCTGGAGGGTTGCCTGGTACTCCAGAGGTTCCGTTCACGACACCATCGCCCTGGTGCCATCCATCCATAGGCACGGGTCACGTGACACCGTAGATTGGGGGAGTTTAGTTCGACCTCCTTGTCTAGATCCGTCATGTTTAGTTATTAGCAGGGTCACCTCGTGCAGGATGCGGATTTTTACCGCGCATGACGGTCTTGGGGAAAGCTTCATCGAGAGTTTATGTTGTTATTTCCACTTCCTCAGCTTGCCCCTGGAGTCCTTTGGCCCGCGACTCCTTAACCCCCTTTGAGCACTTACTCTCATTTGTTGTTGTTTTGCTTCTAAAGTTGCAGTTTAATTTTAGATTAATTAATTAGGCAGATTAATGCAATTTGTAACAACCTTTCCGATATCCATTTTGTTAGCTATTTCTTTTTAATTAAACTCTATAGCTGAAACTGGTGCCAAAAGCATCAGAAAGAGCGTCTATTTGGAATGGATTTTCCAAAAATATTTTAGTAAAATGAAGGACAATGATGGTTGAACCTGAAATTTAGGCTTTATAAAACACATTTATTACGACATTTCTTCTACATAATCCGTATTTGCTTCAGATTATTTGTTTGCAAATTGCAAATTTTGACGTTTCAAAACGCGACTTTAAGAAGAAAAATTATACAATTTTCTAAATATGTTTTCTGCTACTTCTTAACCTTTTTGCGTCAAGAAAACTTAACCTTTGTATGTAATATTCAATTGGTTTTGTTAACCACACAAAATATTTTGTCTTGTGCTTTCCTCTGATCACCAGTGGCACCCAATTTTTGTTTTCTTTAAGTGCCTCTAATTTTTTTTTTCTTTCGACTTAAGAGATCTGAATTTCGGTATGTAGGGTAAGTTTGATAGTGGCAACGCATATGCTAAATTTGGTTGTCACAGCTTTGTTATTTTCGGAGATACAACAATTTTCCCGAAAAAACCAAACCACTTACAGAAGGAAGGTACCTACCAAATTTTAATAAAATCGGCACATTATTTTTTGAGTTAAGTACGATATATATGTGTATATATATATATATATATATATATATATATATATATATATATATATATATATATATATATATATATACACAGGTCTCCTCAGTAGGCAAACTGGCTAACGTAGAGTTGGCAACATGCCTGTTCCCACGTGGGGTGTATTGTGGGACCATTTGAACTGTCATCTAGACTTAACAGAGCAACTTATCTCTTGTTTTTGAGAGATAATTTACCGATCATTTTAGAAGATGTACCTTTAACTTTAAAGAGTGACTCTTGTTTCATGTATGATGGTGCTCCAGCGCATTACATCCGAGATGTGCGAAATTATTTAGATGAAATTTACCCTCATAGGTGGATTGGTAGAGGTAGTGTGCACACATAGCCACTGCGTAGTCCCAACTTAAATCCGCTAGATTTTTACTTTTGGGGTTATTTGAAGTCACTGGTCTACAAAGATCAAATAAATAACCTCCAGCAATTATGGGAAAAGATCGTACAGGGTGTTAATGATATCAGAGCTCAACAAACTTTATTTTTTGAAGTAAGAGATAATTTTAATAAACGAGTGAGAAAATGCATTGCCGTAAATGGTGAACACTTTGAGCACTTACTCTCATTTGTTGTTGTTTTGCTTCTAAAGTTGCAGTTTAATGTTAGATTAATTAATTAGGTAGATTAATGCAATTTGTAACAATCTTTCCGATATCCATTTTGTTAGCTATTTCTTTTTAATTAATAGTTTGATAGATGTTATTTTATTTAATGGATTTGTTGAATTCTTAATAAAAATGTTTCTTTCGATAACGTACATTTTATTGTCCTAAAAAGTATACACATAATTTGCACTAAGGTCAAAGCCATGTATAATACAACATGTTTGCGCATAATTGTTAATTTGATTTCACTGAAAAAGTACAGTTATTTTGAAAACGATCAACTTTTTTGACTTCAAAGAAGTATACCTCTTTTGTGTGGAACTAAATGGGCTTTCTATATTTTTGCTCGAAAATGTGCATATAGGGTGGACAAAAAATTATGACCATGTTAAGGAACCAGTGTTGCTCTGGGTGGCGCCACCAAGCGGCAGTGGCGGCATCGTATTACGTATAATGCCTAACGATACCAAGTCACATTTCATAATAATATGTTGAACCACTTTCGAGATATTTGAAAAAATAATTTTAAGAAAACGTATTGAAACACCCTGTAAAATGAAAACGAGTAACATTTTACGAAGACATGTTGAGCCCAATCGCTTTATTTATGTGGCATCTGTCACTCCTTAGCTAATGTCCAATTAATTATGGGACAGGGTGTACCAATCTTACAACAAAGTTCGCTAATTCTCTTCTTATTATATACATCAAATTTTTTCTTAGCAAATGTGGTACAGGGAGCTAAGATACATAATTTAAGATTATTTGGAATTATACAGGCTGATTCATAATTCAGGTACGAATCAAACATATGCTTTTTTTAATTGTATATTATTATACTTTCGGATAACTTAGATCTTCTTGAATCCTCTATTATAAGGTTTTACTACATTATACAGGGTACTTCAGGAGATATGGTTCGTTTTGTGTTAAATTCATAAGTCTTTCAAAGCTTTATATATGAATACACATTATAGAAAAAATAATTATTAGTGGCTGTTTGAGTTTTGGAATATGATGTAATATCATCCTCTGTTGTTATTCGTTCACTGATTTGTGGTTTGTCTACAGGACGATTTAAAACGCGGACCTTTTATGTTCTTTCTTAATCTACATAGAACACCCTGAAATGCAATCCTCTATTATTCTCCTTTACTTTTTGTTAGGGGTTCCCTATACCTAAAGTCAGTAATTGATGAGATTATTTGAAGATATTTATTGAAATCAAATTGTCAGATAAATTTAACATGTCTATAGTAAGCGTTGAGCTTAAAAGTTAATATATAATTTTTTTTCTTTTGTTTGGTAAGAAATTGACAGATAAAATTGTTGCAGAGAATCAAACAAATTTATTTAATACAGTTATAACGATTTAAACATTTTACCATTATACATTTTTTAAAGTTATTGAATCAAGTAAAGCGAAAACCAAATAACAAAACAATACCTTAATACATCAAGTTTTCGGAGTGACTCCCTCCAGCAGTGGCAGATCCAGCAACCCCTCCATGGTGGCTGTTGGGGTTGAAGACATGGCCCCTGTGATGCCTAGGCAAGCCATCCTTTGGATCTTGCCTAGTTCTTGTTTGGCACTGGATTGTGTCACCTTAGGCCACCAGACCAGTGCCGGGTATGTTAACGATGGTGTGACCACCCTTCTGTACTGCCAGTGGGCCATACTAGGTCTTAGTCCCGACGTTATGGCGGCTAAAGTCATGACTGCCTTACGCAGTATTTTTCCAATGTGACCATTCCACGTTAGCTTAGAGTCTAATACGACCCCAAGATATTTTACCTCCCTGGCCATTGGAATGCTCTTACCCTATAGAGTGAGAGTTCTGTGGCTCTCGTACATCCTCCTCGTAAACGGCATGACGGTTACTTTCTCGGGGCCCACCCCGAGCCCTTAACCAACCGTCCACCCTTCCACCACTTTCAGTGCTGTCTGCATGCGCTCCCACACTGACTGTGTAACCTTTCCTCGGACTATGATGACAATGTCGTCCGCATAGCCCTGTACCTCATACCCCCCCCCCCCCTCGAGGGCCACCCCAGCAGGCCGTCCACGACTAGGTACCAGAGCAAGGGAGACAGAACGCTCCCCTGCGGACACCCCGCCAGCAGAGTCCCTCCCGCGAGTGAGGTGAACACCGCCCTGTCCCTGAGCATGGAACCGCTCCACCTGCAGCAGGTCTCCTCTATTCCACGCTCCCTGACAGCTGCCAGAACCAATCCGAATGAGGTGTTGCTGAAGGCCCCCTCTATGTCTAGGAAGGCCCCCAGCGCCACATCCCTGTTCTCCAGTGTATTCTCCAGTTTCAGCACCAGGTGGTGCAGTGCTGTTTCTGTTGAGAATCCTGCTCTGTATGCATATTGTCCGCAGTGTAGGGGATATGCTTCCAGTACACCTCCCCTAATGTGCCGGTCGAGCAGTTTTTCCACTGTTTTTAGCAAGAAGGACAAGAGACTTATTGGCCTCAGGGACTTTGCCTGGTCTGCTAGACGCCCAGGTTTAGGAATGAATGGGGTGTAAAGTTAGTTCGCCTCCACGTGGTGCACCCTGGATAGCGTCTACTATTAGACGTGAACTAAATGAACTAACCAAACCGTAACCTTCCTAGTCATGTCTTAGGAGGGCCGGGAATGCTTGCCTTAATTGGCCGGCATTGCGAGGAGAGTCCTCTATAAAAAACCCACATCGCAAGGTCGTTGGCGGGTTGGTGCCGAGGCGATGATGCTTCTGGCCGATATGGCCGAGCATTGGCAGGTTGGTAATTCTGTCGCTAACGTTAACCCTCCCCAGGGAAACCGGGCGACCTCCCTGTGTAAATGCCTATTCATGGGATGCGGGGCTCTTCCATGGAGGTCTATTTTCCCTTGCTGCTCGTGGGACCAAACATGGACACGACTTACACAGACCCAATAGAGGAGGTGGCAGGATTCAACCTTCCACTGGAACCTCCAGAGGGTAAAAACAGGGGAAAGGAAAGTCCACCCCTAGGACGACTACCAAAGGTAGACCCTCCTATAGGAAGCTTGGTTATCGAGCTCCTAAAAAGGAGGAGGAACCTGCACCATAATTCCCTTTTCCTTTAAGCTCCTTAACCTACTCCTTTATCCTCTATACACTCCTATATTCCTACCCCAATGCCCACCAACTTAAGGTGCATTCAAGCTAATCTGCATCATGCTAAGGCTGCGACATACCTCCTTAGCATGAAATTAAAGGAAGAGCAAATAGATATTGCTCTTCTCCAAGAGCCCTGGACCGCTAATTCGGAATGAACTAAAGGGCTGGGTAACACTTCTGGTAAGATAGTAGAGGTGGGCTCTGGTACTAAACCCAGAGCCTGTATCTGGATCAGAAACAACTTGCAGTATTTTACACTTTCAGAGTACTGCACCAAGGACATGGCATCCATCCATCTCGTGATCACATCCGGGGGGACCAGGCTGGAAGTAGTGGCCTGTTCGGCCTATTTCCCTGGAGACAGAGATGCAGAACAACCACCTCCAGCAGAAGTGCGGAAATTGATCGCCTACTGCAAGAGGAACAATTATCACCTCGTAATGGGGTGTGATGCGAACTCCCATCACTTGGCTTGGGGGAGCACAGACACTAACAGACGAGGTGAATCATTATTTGAATACATTTTAGGGGAGGAGCTGGTTGTCAACAACATAGGCTCGGAACCCACCTTTCTTACAGCTAACCGGAGAGAGGTTTTAGATCTTACGATCAGCTCAAGGCTTTTGAGCTCAAAAATCCTCAAATGGAGGGTGTCGTCTGAACCCTCATGTTCAGACCATGCCCATATCCTATTTGAAATTGAAACAGGCCCTAGACCTGTGTTAGAGTATCGGGACCCGAGGAGGACGGATTGGGAGGGATACAAACAGTCCCTCGCCGGCAGACTTGGGTCCGCAATCCCCACAGTGAGGGATCGTGATGAGATCGAGATTGCGGCCGAACAGGTTAGGGAAGCTGTGGTCTCTGCCTATCACGAAAACTGTCCACTGAGGTCAAAGAGAGACAGTCGGGGGTCTACTTGGTGGAATAATAACCTCGATAAACTACGAAGAGAAGTTAGACGTCTCTTCAATCGTGCTAAGATTACAGGCAACTGGGAGCAATATAAAACTGCTCTAACGCATTATAATAAAGAGATCAGGAACGCTAAGAGGGAGTCCTGGAGGAGATTCTGCGGGGACATTAATAGTGTGCCCAGCAGCGCCAGAATCCACAGGATTCTCTCACGCGACCGTGTACAGGAACTGGGATCGATAAAACGACCAGATGGTTCCTTTACTGAATCTCGGAAAGAAACGTTAGAGCTCTTAGCACACACACACTTCCCAGATTGTCTGATCCTGAGCAACGGTGAGGTCCTACCAGCTGAGGGACGATCTAAACGCCCCCAAAGGGAGAACTGGCTAGTTGCTCGGAGAATAGTTACAGCCTCGGCAGTGGAGTGTGCTGTGAATCATTTCCAGCCATTCAAGTCGCCAGGGGAGGATGGGGTGGTACCGGTCCTACTACAAAAGGGACTGGAGATTCTCCTACCCTTCCTTATCAGGCTGTTCAGAGCCAGTCTGGCCTGGAACTATATTCCTTCCAGCTGGACGGTGGTTAGGGGGGTTTACATTCCCAAATTGGGACGTAATGACCTCCTACCTACTTCACTGAGACCTCTCAGTATTACATCATTCCTCCTGAAGGGATTGGAAAAAATACTGGACGGACACATTAGGGGGAACATCTTACCCAAGAACCCCCTAAATACCCACCAGTATGCCTATCAAACTGGCAAATCAACTGAGTTAGCGCTCAATAACCTCGTCGAGAAGATCACACACTCTCTGGAAAATGGAGAGGTTGCGGTGGCGGCATTTCTCGACATAGAAGGAGCATTTAATAATGCATTACCGATCTCCCTCTACGAGGCCACTATCGCTAGGGGGGTGGAACCTACCATCTGTGGCTGGATCGGAAACATGCTGCACAATCGGACCATTATTACCTCATTACGGGGAGAGGTGGTCAGCGTTAGGGCTGCGAGAGGGTGTCCTCAGGGGGGCGTTCTATCCCCCCTGTTGTGGTCCCTCTTTGTGGACGACCTGCTGGCTATCCTCGGACTCTGGGAGGTTGAGGTCCAGGCGTATGCGGATGATCTTGTCATAATGGTTAGAGGCAAATCTGAGGAGGAACTGTCTAGTACTCTTCAAGAAGCACTAAATGTAGTCAATGATTGGTGCCGTAGGGAACAGATGTCTGTGAACCCTCGCAAAACGATCATTGTCCCGTTCACCAGAAGAAGAAGGTTGGACAAATTAAAACCACCTAATCTTATGGGGGAAAACATTCCATTTTCGGACCAAGCAAAATATCTGGGAGTTATCCTAGATAAGAAGCTCAACTGGGACAGACAGTCAGAAAATGTTATCCGCAGGGCTAAGATGTCCCTGTGGACCTGCCGGAGAATCTGTGGGAACAACTGGGGAACAAACCCCCAACAGATGTACTGGCTCTATGTAGTGGTTATCAGACCTATGATAACATATGGAGCCATAGTTTGGTGGCCTAAGGTGCTACGTGGTACCGCGAGGGCCAAACTGGCTCATCTACAGAGACAAGCATGTCTGATGATAACGGGAGCGATAAGCACCGCACCATCAGTCGCTCTGGAGGTCCTCCTCAATATTCCCCCACTTCACATATGGTTGGAGAGGGTGGCGAGGTGGACAACGTACAGACTAAAACAAACGGCAGATAACATGCCGAGGGAAGTCAGTCTGAGGGGGTCCGGACTCCTTGATGACAGTGATTGTCACAGGATTCTGGGAATGGTCTCGGACTTGATGCCTACAAAAATCAGCAGAGATCTGTCTTTCAAGACCGTCCTCCCGGAAAGGGAGGACTGGGACCGGAACCAATCGACCCTGTTAAGAGCGGACCTCTGCTGGTACTCTGACGGCTCCAAAACCAATATGGGAGTAGGAGCCGGCGCATATGGGGGCAGCACCGATGCTAGACTATCAGCTAGCCTCGGCAAGTACGCAACCATACACCAGGCAGAAGTTTATGCCATCGAGATGTGTGCAAAGGAAAGCTTAAAAGACCTATGCACAAACAAATCGATAAAGATATTTGCAGATAGCCAAGCTGCAATAAAGGCTCTTGGTTCCTACCGTTGCAATTCAAAGACGGTATGGAGTTGTAAATCTGCCCTTAACGAATTGGGCAGCTGTAATGAGGTGTCGCTGGTCTGGATACCGGGTCACTCGGACCATGATGGCAACGTTGCGGCAGACGCGCTTGCCAGGAGTGGTGCCCAGTGTGACTTTGTTGGACCAGAACCGGTGCTGGGAATAACATCTTGCACAGCAAAACGCACCTTAAAGACCTGGACAGATAGAAGGACAATTCAATATTGGCAAAATCTTCCAGGATTAGCTCACTCTAAGGCCTTCATAAATGGCCTGTCTGAGTCAAGGGCTAAGAAACTTCTAGAGTTGAACAGACAACAACTGAGTACTCTAGTCGGCCTGTATACAGGACACTGTCGCTTGCGGCATCACATGCACCGTATTGGGATCGGTCAGGAGACCGAGTGCCGGCTGTGTATGGAGAATGACGAAACAGCAGAGCACGTGCTGTGTTCCTGTCCGGCAGCGGATAGGACTAGACACCTGCTCTTTGGCAAGGTAAAGCTTGCTCCAGAGGATCTGGATCAACTTTCGCCCGCAAAGGTTATTGACCTCTGTAGGAGGCTGGATTTGTTGGGCGAAATATAGACATTAGGCGTGAGCCACAATAGACCTTATGGTCGCGGTGGAGGGACCGATATGGACCACTCACAAACTAACCTAACCTAACCTAGGAATGAATACAAGCTTGGCCAGTCTCCATGCCCTCGGAATGTACCCCAGAGCCAGGCTGGCCCTCATAATGAGGGTAAGCACCGGCGCCAGTATATCTATATCCTGTTGGAGCATGATGGGCATTATTCCATCAAATCCCGGCGATCATGGTGCGCGTTCGGATCCATGCCGATGATGGTCTGCCATCAACCTGCTCTGCTACCCACCATCAGCTGCTCCAATTCGTTGGGTGGAGAAGGGTCCGTGCTGTCCCCTGGCAGATAGGCTGACACGACAGTAATGTCCCTCGGCCCATCCGCTCCTCCACATCAGATTTTGATTGTTGCTGATCCCTGTAACAGACATTCATTAAAGGCAGAAACTCTATCCATTCCCTGACAAAAAAGTAGGCCCTCGGGTTCTCGCTGGATCTGCTGTAGATGAGCTTTCCAGCAGCTCCGCAGAGTCCCTTAGTCTTTCCTTTATAGGAGTACGGTTCCTGGATGAGGGCCACATCCGTGTTCCTCAGAGCCATCAGTAGTCCGGCCGTGGCTGCCCTACTGTGTTGGAGGTTGACCTGAACGAACCTAAGTCCCATTAACCCGTAGTTGCTTCCCCAGTGGGCGGAAGCTAACCCTTCCCAGGCCCCAGAATGCCTCGAAGGAGGTTCCTTCAAGGGCTCTGTAAGACGCCTGGTCGATCTAGAAGGCAAGAGTCTGTCCTTTCTCTCTCTGCCTTCCTGCTTAGAACCGACCAGTGTTGTGTCCCCAGTTCAGGGTTCTGGATCTTCAGTCTACTGATCACCGTCTCCTGCGGGACGGTGTCAGGGATCCGTAGGAGAACCTTGCGTCTCTTTAGGAGTTCCTTGGACTCGACGGCTGTCAAGTCCGCCCCCTCCCAAATCTGACCGAGACCCCCGATCATTTTCCGCAGCAAGTCTCGCGACTGCGGCCTGGCATAGGTTATCCAGAGGATGCCCCCCGCCAGGCGCGCCCGGTGAAACTGAGGCGGGCTCTCCCCTTCCTGAAGAGAGTCCACCGAAGCTACCACTGCAGCCTGTATCAGGTCCGCCTTCCCCTGGTCTAGCGTGACCTCAGGATGGCGTCTGTTAATCACCGCCATCCCGAGGCCCTCCGCAGCCTCCCTATACGAGCCAGTCTGCGCCGGTGTTTTGGTTCTTTTGGGACGTCTGTCCTAGTAGGCGTGCTAGAGCCACAGCGCGTCGTCTTCTAACTCGCACTCTCCTCTTGCGCCTTTACAGGTGCCCTGGCCCTTTTGGGACGTTGGTCTGTAGTAGGCGTGCTAGAGTCCGAGCGCGTCCTCTTCTGACTCGCACATCCCTCTTCCGCCTTTGCAGGTTTCTCGACCGTCCACGTCCCGTTCGCCATTTTCTCTGCTCTCCGGGACTTCTTTCTTTGCGCCCCGGAAAGACGCTTGGACTGCCGGGCCAGTCCCTCTATCCATACAGTAGGGTCCTCACTGGTGGAGGGGCCCCCAGAGTCCGCGGACATCGCCGCCCTCGGGTGGGACCCAGCCTCCAGCTTGGGTGTCGGGGACAGGTCTGTGGCCGCAGCTACCCCCTGATCCCCCGTATCTACGTCGGTCGTGAGACCTCCAGGGTCCGCTGCCGCCCCCTGGCTCGTCTCCGTTTCCGGAATAGACTCAAGGCACAAGTCTGCAGCCAGAGCCACTCCTCGAGCCTCATTGGTTTTGGTTTTATATGTATTTATGATCTTCATGTTGTTCCCACGAGAATGGGGGAAATACTGTCCACACGATCAGAACCCCCTGTGTGGTGCAAGGCGGGTTACTCTGGACGGTTTTCCGGCACTACAGAGATTCCGTTCACGACACCATCTCCCTGTTGCCATCCATCCCTAGGCACGGGTCACGTGACACCGTAGATTGGGAGAGTTTAGTTCGACCTCCTTATCTAGATCCGTCATATTGAGTTATTAGCAGGGTCACATCGTGCAGGATGCGGCTTTTCACAGCGCATGACGGTCTTGTGGAAAGCGTCATCGAAAGTTTATGTTGTTGTTTCCACTTTCTCAGCTTGCCCCCTGGAGTCCTTTGGCCTGCAACTCCTTGACCCCTCATTGAATGTTGCTTCATCCCCAAACAAAACGAAGTCGAAGAAACTATTTTGTTGATTAATTTTGTCTTTAGCCCATTCACAAAATCTCAATCTTCTTTGGAAATCGCTGTCAAGTAGTTGCTGGTGCATCTGAATGCGAAAAGGATGCATTTTATATAGTGACAGAATTCTTTGAACTGTATTGTGGCTAATGTCTTGCTGCAATGCCATTTTTCATATACCTATGTGCGGATCCTCACCAACGCTCAGTAATACTTTGACTTAGTTTTCTTCAGTCATTGCAGTTTTTATTAATTCCTTTTTCTCATACATTACTGAACCTGTCTGGTCAAAACAGTCCATCAATCTTTTAAGTCATTTTATTTGGTTCCCGTTGCTCTGGATATATTTCGTGATATACTCTTAAGGCAAGTAAACAATTCTTCTTGCATTCTCCTAGTATCCAAATCATGTCTGTTAATTCTTGAGACGAAAAATTTTCACTTTATCATGTAATAAATCGTTTTACTTTGTTAGAACTTAAATAAACTACGCGACAAACACAACAAACAATAAAAGTGAAAACTGACAGATTCATCTATCATATTTTCCAAACGCCTACTATAGACATGTTAAATTTATCTGCCAATTTGAATTTCAATAAATATCTTCAAATATCTCATCAATTACTGACTTTAGATATAGGGAACCACTAACAAAAAGGAAAGGAGAATAATAGATGATTACATATATGATATAAAATACAGGGTGTTCTATTTAGATTAAGAAAGAAAATAAAAGGTCAGAGTTTTAAATCGCCCTGTAGACAAACCACAAATAAGTGAACGAATAACAACAGAGGATAATATTACACCATATTCCAAAACTCAAACAGCCAATTTTTTTTTTCTTCCTATAATGTGTATTCATATATAGGGCTTTGAAGGACGTATGAATTTAACACAAAACGATCCATATCTTCTGAAGTACCCTGTATAATGTAGTAAAAACTTATAATAGAGGATTCTGGAAGAACTGAGTTATCCGAAAGAATAATAATATACAGGAATTCCAATTTAAAAACAACATGTCTGATTCGTACCTGAATTATTAATCATCCTGTATATATATATATATATATATATATATATATATATATATATATATATATATATATATATATATATATATATATATATATATATATATATATATATATATTTATTTACTAACTTATATGCCAATCAGCTTTATACATAAAGAAGAAGAAGACAAGCAACAAGTGTGGTGAGTAACAAGACTATATAATGAAACATTTATCAGTTCTGCAATACCGCACTCTTGACGGCTGACGTGAACGAGGCCTAATTATTTCCAAAAAAATCAATGCCCCCACAGTATTCATTGACAACACCAGCTATTCTGTTATGTGGTCCATAATGCACATAACCTTTGGATGTTTTGGTAGTTTCAGTCAGTCGAGATGTCCTCAGCCCAGGTCTAGGGCAGATGAGTCCAAATAGTCCCAGACTCTCAGAGCGAGTCAATAAGTCCATTGATAACCTTGTAGAAGTATGTTAGGTCTGTGACTGTTCTGCGATTTGACAGGCTGTTGATCTTAAGTTGGGCGCAGATTTCGTCATGGCTGAGGTTATTACCATTGCGCATACGATATGATATGTGTTTGATTTGGTTGATCTGTATATTGATATAAGGAGACCATACTAGCGAACAGTAATCCAGTATGGGTATTACCATCGATGCAAAGAGTCGGATTAAAGTGTGAATGTTCAAGAAATCCCCGCCAGATCTAGTAATGAATCCCATGCTACGGTATGCCTGAAGGGTAATCTTGTCTAGGTGCTGATGGTATCTAAGCTTCTTATCGAATAACACCCAGGTCCCTTGTGGACATGGTTTCCCGGAGAAGTTGGCCATTCAGAAAGTAAGTAATAGGATTTCGGTCACGTGAACGTGAAAAGGACATACATGTACACTTCTCTATGTTGAGGCTAAGCTTATTTTTGATACACCAGCTGCTCAACCTATTGATATCCCGCTGGAGTGAATCGGCGTCACTTGGGTTTCTGATGCATCTGTAGATTTTTAGGTCATCAGCGTAGAGGAGAAATTCTGAGTAAAGTAGCCGCCAATGTCGTTGATGAAGATGTTTAAAAGTATGGGACCTGAGTGAGAACCCTGCGGGACTCCCGAGGAAACATCGTATCCCCTGGAAACATGGCCACCGACTCTCACCTGCAACCGTCTTTCCGCCAGATACTACTCCAACCACCTGAGTGCCATACCACTAACCCCATATTTTTGCAGTTTCTTGACAAGAATCTCGTGGTCAACCATATCAAATGCTTTGCTAAGGTCCGTATAAATAGCATGGACACTGTCACCTCTATTTAGAGATTTGAGTATATAGTCTGTATATAGGAAAAGGATCGTGACCGTGGACCTGCCACCGAAGAAACCATGCTGTCTGGTAATTATCACACTCTTGAAGACAAATGCAAGCTGCGGCAACACGATGTTCTCGAAAAGCTTGGACATTGCAGACTGAATACATATTGGACGCTGGTTAGTTGCATTGGTTCTACTTCCAGACTTATGAATTGGGCTTACATAAGAGAGTTTGCATGCCGAGGGAAAGCAGCCAGTTTGTAGTGAGACACTAAATATGTGGGTGTTAGGATCGCACAGACCCAATGCACAGGTTTTAAGGAATTGATTGGGTATGCCATCTGAGCCGGCACCCTTTTTCGCATCTAGTTGTAGAATTTCCCTGACAACATCTCCAAAATCACAGTCAAGTTGGAGAGATCTACATTGTTTTTTCTTCAGTATCAGTTTGAGCAGATGGAATATTTGGACTGGGTGACACATATATACTCTCAAAGAAGGAGGCCAATAAGTTGCTTATTTCATCTCCACTGTTGGCTGTTCGCCCATTCCACTCCATTGTGGATGGAATATCAATATAGTTTTGAAGTTTACTTCTGATGAAGTTCCAAAATTGCTTCGCATAGGAATTGATCAGATTTTCCATTCTAGATGTGTAATTTCTGTAGCAAATCGCTCCCAAACTCTTGTATTCGTGTCTTAGTTTGCGAAAATGGTCATAGGATTGTTTTGTGCGTTTTGTTTTGTAGATGGCGTGTGCTTTCTTTTTCAGCAAAATTTTGTTGATAAATTCCCTGGAGAACCAGCAAGGTAAGTTAGTTGCCTCCCTGGCAACCACCGGAACATAGCACGCCACTCCTTCACTAATTTTCTCATAAAGATAGTTAACTTTATCATCAAGGGAATCAAGTTCATAGAGATAGAGCCAATTTGTGTTAAGGAAGAAGCTGTTGAGTGAAACGTAGTCAGCATTTTTAAAGGCATAAGTTGGTGTATTGTTCGTCTTTAGTGAGGCCAGTATATTCACATCCATGGATAGTGCTGGATGGTGTCTGTCTTCGTCGATTATTGGTGACGCTCTATCAACTCTTGTGTCTATATCACAAAAACCTAGGTCAAGCAGGCGGTTGTTTCCGTTTGCGATTGAATTATACCGCGTGCAACCAATAAGCAATTCCTCATATAGTAGATGTTCACAGTCATCATTAGGATAGCTACTATGAAGATTATAGCCACCTACAGCTAGCAGTTTACAGTTCCGGTATTTTCTTTTGATGAATGAGACAACAGAGACACATGTTTGTGGTAGGTCTCCATGGTAGATTGAAGTGGTAAGTATACACATCCGATGATGATATCGTTGTTTTTGCATCTGACCTTGATAAATATCTGTTCGATGCTATTATCTTCGATTTGCATCAGTTCAGCAGTAATATTTTTTTTGGCTACAATGAAGACACCACCACCTCTTTTATAAGTACTAGTTGATGCATCTCTGTCTTTTCTATAAATATTGAAGGAACTGTTAATCACCTGACCATCAGATATAGCAGGGCTTAACCAAGATTCATCCACACAGACAGTATAACAATGTGTGTGTTATTGTGTGTGTTTGTGTGTGCGTGCATGTGTGCTTTTATACTTGTGATATAATATGGTGTATTGTCAGCTATTTAGTGCTGTAAGAGCGGGTGTATCTTGTAACTATGTAATACATCTTGCTCTTTGCCTAAAAAATATTTTGTTTTAATAGTGTTAAGGCTTACGTAAAAGTACCTTATAGATACTTTTGTGAGTGAGCTTTGTTTATTATTATTATTGTCTGTTTTTTGTGTGTTGTTCTGCATCTCTTTTTCTGTAATTCTGGTGGTAATAAACATATATTATTATATTATTATTATACCTGGGACTGCAGAAAATCCTTGAAGCAACTGGATACGAACAACAAAGTAAGTTTAGGTAAATGGACAGATTGATTTACACTATTTTATAGAATGTATACGTATAAACATAAACATATACATTCTATAAAATAGTGTAAATCAATTTGTTCATTTACCTAAGTTGACAATGGATTTACATCAAGTATCGGCCTCCACAATGTCACACAACAAAGTAACTTTGATATGGGTACCAGGTCATCAAGGCATTGAAGAAAATGAGGAAGCAGAGAGCCTTGCAAAAAGGGCAGCTACATCACTATTATATGGTACAGAGCTCTATGGTGGACTAACAAAAAGCCATGTAAGAAATGAACTTGATATTTGGGAGAGAAACATACTGGAGGAACGCTAGATTTAAGGCAGGCATAACGGGTCATCACCATATCAACAGAAAAGTCCGAACTGTTTTTGGAACTGAACAGAAACGACTTGAGAAAAACCACGGCACTTTTGACAGGACATTTCCCAGTACCCAGTAAGGTATCACCTTATGAGGATTAGCAAGGTGGACAGTGAAAACTGCAGATACTACACTGAAGCAGCAGAGAAAACAGAACACTTACTATGAAACTGCATGTCTTAGTTTTTTAAAAGGCTCAAATACCTTGAACGGGGTGACTCTAACACACTCCAGGAAATAGGTAAAATAGCCCCCAAAAAGACTGTAGACTATATGAAAAGTCTGAACTTTTTGGGCAACTATTAGAAAATAGAGTCATGCACAAAAGACCCACTAGGGCCGCAGCGCTGAGAGGTCAAAGGCCTATACGACTCATTACACAATCTACAATTACCCACAATACTACCCACATGACGTCATAGGAAAGATCTGATAGATCAAATAATTTGCACGCAAGGTGAGTACATACAATTGAGAAAAATTGATCGATATAGATGTGGTTGTACAGTGGAATATGTTTTATCTCAACTTTGAGGCTGTACGTAAAATCATATCCATTCAAGTCATGTGTCACTCAGACTTTGTTAGCCCAGATACATAACAACATACCCCTTTGGAAAAATTATCAGCGGAACACGCAATCATAAAGACTATATGGCACATCGTACTTTTTCATAACTGACAAAACAGGTAAAGTTTGGTTTCAAACAGCAACATCTTTTACTCCCACATTAGAAAAAGTTTAGCATCCCATGTTTCTGTAACAATAATAAAAAATCGGATATATCTGGATTGGAGAATTATTACATATTAGCCAAGGAAATGTATACGTTAGGGGTTCCTGGCAGGCCAGACAATCCTTCTGTGGAGTTGATCAAGGAAATAATAATCACAGTGTCTGGTTTTGAAGAAATATCAATCATTAAAAGTTTATTCGCAAGTTCTGTGAAACGCAACTTTGCCATCTGATTTCCATTCAACTCGGTACTTCTTCATATGCGGGACTCCTCCACATGAATGGTGGCAGGCAAATGATACGACTTTGTTTAAAAAAGACAGTAAGCTTATTCCAACGAATTATAGACTTATTAGTCTAATAACAGCTGTTTGTAGGGTGATGAAGCGAGTATTCGTGAAAAAATTGTGGCCTTCCTACTTGAACATGGAAAGTTATCTACTGTTTGACATGGTTTTCTTCTTGGGATGTCAACTATTACTAATCTACTGTGTTCATTTAAAGAATGGACCAAACTACTACATGTTGGGTTACTGACTGACATTCTGTAATTTAATTTTAGCTTTTGACAGGGTTCCACATAATCTGGTTGTTCGGAAGCTTCATCACATTGGTATCTGTGGTAGTCTGTTACAAAGAATACAAGTTTTTTGACTGGTTATAAATTTTCTGTGTAGGTTGGTGTTGCTCTTTCAAGCTCTCACAACATTACCAGTGCTGTAGCACATGGGTAAGTTTTGGGACCCACCTTGTTCCTTGTATACACTACTGATCTATTAAATTAACTAAAATCTGGTCATGGTGGTTATGCGGTTGACATTAAGCTGTTTGCCTGTCCAACAACAAGAAAATCTCAGCTTTATTAGTGATTCGTGCGTGACTTGGTGTATATATTTCAACTTTAGCAAGTGTTCTCGTGAGTGAGTACTCAGGTTGACTAGGTAGTTTCTATCACAAACGTCTTTTCTTAGTCGTCACAAACATCTTTTATTAGTCGTCACAAATTACTGCTGTTGCAAAGAAAGCCAATCGTTTGTGGGGGATAAAAAGCTTGTTTTCTCTTCCCACTGAGTTGCAGGCGGATGGATCCCACCCTCATGTATACACTATTGACAATCTGTATTGTGACCTGCTAGTCTGAAGGGTGGAGTGGTCGGTCGGAAAAATGCCCTAAAGAAAGAACGGCAGAATTACGGAGAGGGACCACCCTGTGGATGCAGGATGCCTGGGTAGTATTTAGTGAAGAAGGTTGCTGTCCAGGGGTCAGGTCAGGTCAGGTTAGGTTCAGGGAAAACTTATGTCAGCGAGTAAAACCTGAATGTACAAAAATACAGATATATTAAAATAAGAAATATGTTTTGGTTTCTACATAAAAATTTTAAAAAAATAATTACAAAATTCAATGAATATTTTAAAGGTTCTTCCCAGGGTTGCAAGATTAAAAAGTAAATAGAACTGAGCGATACCTTAGGATATCCCACCCCTCGCTGACCACCTAGCGGATCAAGTTGGGAAGTGAAATATCGTAAGCTATATGTAGACCTTCAAGCCCCAAATTCAATCCTCTGGAATAGCCACCTAGCCATGAGAGCCATGAGAGTTTCGGAAGCTTGAAGTCACTCAGTGAAATAAAAAACAGTTTAGCTAAATGCAAAGAAACTATAACTGGAACGAGATATAATATACATAAATCAAAATATATGTTTCGGTTAATTGAGCTTGGGTAAGTTATGGAAACAAGCACACTGGTTAAAGTAAAAAGAGAACTCTGCAAATTTTCCTTATATGGGGTAAACAGGTTAATGGTAGAGGACGGAGGTGAGCACCTGTATAGCGAAAATGGCTGGACAAGAAAATCAGGGAACAGGCAATTATGTTTCGACAACAGATGAGCTTGGAGAACAGTGGAACAGACGAAATACAAATGTAAAGGTAAAAATAGCAAAAATATTTTTAAAATAGCAAAAATATTATCAGTAAAATATTTCTCACCATAGGTTCCAGACTATGGGCTGGCGGTTTTGCTGCGGTTGGAAAATTTGGGGGTTTTGTTGACGGTGACTTTTATTTTGTACTGGGGAGACAACTTGTAATTATAAACTTTTGCTGTGAAGGCTCTACTAAAACAAGAGATTCAAACGGCAGAACTGAACTGATTTTACCAGCCAGGCGAAGAGCCTTTTATATTGGAAAATATATGCATCTCTTTAATTCTAGAAGCTTTGGTGTCTCTGTTCCTCTTATGGGCGGAATAAATTGAAAATTTTGTGAATTTACAATTTTTTAGTATTATTTATCAGATAACATTCCAATATTGATTTAATCTGGATGGGCCAGTGTTTTGTGCACCTTTTTATTTATATACAGGTGGTTAAAAATCGGTATACGGCAGAATTATGTGTAAATCAATATTTGCAGAATTTAATTATAAAATATGAGTTGGAACTATGGTAGCGAAATGCGATTTTTTATTATAGTATGTTAGAAATTATTTGAAGATTTACAATTGGTTGATGAATTACTCTGCAAATTTACAAGCCATTGGCTACGGACATGTTCAATTTGCTTAACTGTATGTGTATTTGTTTGCAAAAGAAACAAATGTCTTTTGTATGATGTCTGAAATACTGTATCCGCATGTTATCTGCCGTCAAACAAACGGTTTTTTAAGAAGAATAAAAGTTTATCACTCACTCTTTTCTAGTTCAGGAAAAAAAAGGTTATTTGCAGTACCACTGCACTTGAAATGTACGAAATGCTTGAAATTGAATTCACATAATGTGTAAATAACTCGAAATGAACTTGCAAGCGAGCTTGAAATAAACTACTTGAGTTTCAAAGCTAGGCAAAAAGCACAAACAGTGCGAACAAAAAGTACACTTGGAAAACCCAAATCACCGCAACACAATTAAAAAAAAATTGACGACCGTTTCACTAACTAAGCTGGCGTCAGCACAGGTGCAAAATTCTGAATTGAATTATGTTAGTGAAACGATCGTCAGGTTTAAAAAATGTGTTGTGGTGGTGGTGATTTGGGTTCTTCAAGTGAACTTATCAGTGCGCATCATTGTGTAACGTTTTACACGTTTTTAATGTCCTTATATTATTATATTTCAATCATAGACATAATTGTTACCTATGACATCATTGCCCCTGTTCATCGACTGTCAGCCCTAAGGTTTGATACATTGACATCTTAAAAGTCAATGTGGACTCTCTGAATGAAAAATATCACTTGTCTTTGGAGGCTATAAATACGAAAGGATTTGGTAAAACTTCCTCTCTCTCAATTCATTTAAACATTCAAGGTGTGCAACTTGTAAATCATGTCGTAGGAAAAGATATTAGGTCCATTCAGGTATGATATATTTCAATTTCACGATATGTAAAATCTGCTTGTTTTTTTTGTCATATTTGTGCTTAATTGCCTTTTTAAATCTAATTACTTATACTTAATTGATTAATAGTGTATTTTATAATGTGATGCTTTATTGCAAGTGTACTTTTGATGCTAATTTCTAAAGAATCATTTAACTTGTGATAATTTATTTTCAAAGTAACCTAATAAATGAACACGTTTGCCAGATAGAATCACTGATTATAAAACAGAGTACTTTAAGGGAAGGTATCTTTGTTTAATACAGCAATCCCGTTCAACAGGGGCCAACGTGTTCATCCAGCACAACACGTTCCGAAAGAGGCAAACCAACACATTCAAAGGAGAGCTAATGTCATCACCCCAGAAGCCAATCCATTCAAAGGGGATCAATTACATCCGGAGAACATGTTACGACCAAGAGGCCAGAGCTTAAATGTACTCACAGCACCTTAGTAGAAGTCTCGCCAGATCTAAATGATTCTCACCCTGTAAATTAAACCCTCGCTGCATCACCTCCACAGCAGAAACCAACGTTAAGTAAAATTAGCTTAATTTGAGTGATTTTCTTTAACCTCAATTTTTAGATTAGTAATTTTAAATTGTTGCAACTTGTCATCAAACATCGTTTTATTTTAAATTGTAAATCTTCAATATTTTATTTTATAATAAATAATATAAACCAAAACCACCTCTCCTTTGATTTGTCCAGTTTTAATACTCATACAAATATCAACGGCGCAAACCCACACGCCCTATTTGTTTAAAGTTTCATGCTCTATATTTAGTGATTTATTAATTTTTCTTTAAATTAGTGTTATATATTATGTCGTTTCACTGATGCCTGCAATGTGAAGCTTGAAGCTTCACCTTGAAGCTTCTCATAGCAATTAGAGCTATCATTTGTATGTGTTTTGACGCTGACAAGAGAATTTGGTTTTATATTTTTATTTTTAGCGGAAGAAAATCACATTTATAAATATTAGTTTGACATACATTTTTTTTTAAATTTTATTATTGCAATATTGATAGAACGGGATGGCACGTATGGAACATAATATGTATTTTGAATTCTTAGTTTTTGAGAGTTATATTGTTATCATCTTGTAAAATTCTTTATTTTCTGCATTTTGTTTTATCTTGTTTCTGTTGGGTGTTATCTTGTGTCTTCTCTTTCATTGAGACGTTTTATTTTGCAGATTTATTATTATTTAAAGCGAACTAATTATAATACTTTGATTTCTCACAATTTAATTATCTATATCATTTGGTTGAAGTTTTAGAAAATAAAAGCACTTATTTTCTTAACATACAATACACATACACGCATATTTATATTTAAATACAGCATTGATCCAGGATAACTAATTTTCTTTCAAGTAAGGAATTTTCTCTTCTCTTTTTTTAAATTTCTCTTCTCTCTATTTTTAACTACAAGCATGGATATCAATGATATGTTAGGCCACGAATTGGCATATGAAATTTTTGTTAATGGTATGGAAGTTCCTGCTACTGTGCAGGAGAAACGGCGAATTTCGAGGGCTGCTTGTATAGAGGGCCCATAATAAGTTTCTCTGAGGCTGAAAGATGCCACAAACCTTTTTCTAATGATTTGGCTAGAGCATTGCTCCAGTTAAAATAAAATTTTAATTTAACTTTATTTAATTAACTTTGCAATTTTCTGTCATTCTTCTTTTATTTCTTTTGTATTTATATTTAAGTACGAGCATGCATGAATGTCAATGATCTGTTAGGCCATGAGTTAGCATATGACATTTTTGTTCGTGGAATGGAATTTCCTTCTATAGTGGAGGAAAAACGGCGAATTTTGAGAGGGTTGCTTGTACAGGAGGCCCATAATAGCAGTTTCTCTAGGGCTGAAAGATGTCACCAACCTTTTCTGATGATTTGGATGATATAAAAACTTCTTTTGACAAATTAAAACAAAATAATTAATAGATACATTTTTAGGCCGAACTGATTCTTCAGATTACTGAATAAGTATCGCTTCCAATTTACATTTGTCAAGTCGAATTCGCTTCATGCTCACTACTAGTGATGAGGAAGTGTCTCAAAAGACAAAACTTAAGTTTCAGTTGCCTCGAATCAGACATCCAGGAAAAGGTAGGACCTCAGACAGTTCCTCCCATGGCTGACTGTGCCACCAGCTCCCCTCAGAATAAGCCATTATTTTCTACTCTACCACCACAACAACCGATGCAACCTCAGCTACAAAGGACTATCAATTATGTATCACCTGTTCAAAGCTTGCCTTTAACAAATCCTCAATTGTCTCTTAACAAGAAAGTTCATGCCTATAAATAGGGTATTACAAAATTATTTGGAAAGGAATCGCTCATTCAATTTTCAGAATTTGTCGATTCATTGATGTATTCCTGAGGTTGCAAGAAAGCTGATCTTTTTGCTGCAGTTGGTGATTTATTTGAGGGGACTGCCTAGACCTGGTGGCATAACGGTCATGTTAATAGTCTGTTTGTTAGTTGGAATGACTTAGTCATAAAGCTAAAACAAACTTTTTTAAGAGATAATTATGATCGTGATCAATTGGAAGAAATTTGTAGGCCTAGGGGCCTCATGAGTAGACGATAACCTTTATCTGTTTAACAGACTTACCAGGTGTCCTCTCTTAGAAACTGAAATGGTCGATATTGTTGGTCATAATCTACTTCCGGCCTATATTAACTATCTCCCTCTACCAGATAGACACCTTTGCTCAGCTTACTTCTCTTCCCTGCCGTTTAGAGGAATCCTTTTTGCCCTGCCAAGCTTTCTCACATCCACGTTATTCTAATCTTAGTGCTGTCAACACTGCCCAGTCTTCACAAACTTGTTGGCACTGTGGTGGTAAGGGGCACATATTCTCAGATTGCCGCTTGTCCAGGACACTGTTATGTTATTCCTGTGTTAAGAAAAATACTACAAGGCCCGGTTGTCCTATTTGTTCAAAAAAATTATTTCGGCCAGCCTCCTGCACCAACCTCAGGGACATTACAAGGCCAAAACTAGGTTTGGCAGTGGAAAGGGAAAGCCAACAACGGGAATTCCTCTGAAAGGCGAGAAATAAATTTTTCGTGAACCTCCACCAATTGGCTTAAATGGCTTCACCAAGTCATGCAACACTGCTAACAAACTAATAATACAACTGATAAAGTTTCATTGCAAGGTGACATAACTAAGGTCGTTGCTCTTGTTACACCTGTCTAATGATAACCGCCCTTATCTTTGTGTCACAATTGCAGATAAACAAAGTTTAGCTTTACTTGACAGTGGCTGTAATGTTTGTAACCTTGGTTCATCAGGGCTTTATATCTAAAAAAAAAACTGAACCCAAATATTAATTATGACATTTCACTGCTGTTAACGACTGCAGACGACCAAGTGCCGAATACCTTGGTTGATGTTATGCTTGCTGCAAATTTTGATGGCATGATTCATAGTAATAAAGTTTTAATAGTACCTACTATTACTGATGTACTCGTGTTGGGAATGGACTCTATCTTAAAATTTCAGAGTAGCATGAATTCTCTTCCAGGAGGCTGATGGCCTGGAGCATCCTATCACTTTCTTTAGTAAAAACCTAAATCATTGCCAACGGAAGTACAGTACTACCGAGAAGTAATTTTCATCTGTTCTTCTCTCTAATGAAAAATTCAGGTGTTATATTGAAAATACTTACTTCAAAGTCATCTCTGATCACTCGTCTCTTCAATGGCTTCAGAATATGAAGAATCCTTCTCCTCGTTTAGCAAGGTGGTTACTTAGGCTGAATTAATTTACACTTACTATCATTCATAGAAAGGGTACGGAGATCCCTAACGTTGATGCTTTGTTGAGATTAGGTGTAAACTGTTCCCAGATCGCAGTTCTTGACCTCTCAGAATTAGCCCCAGACAGGTGATAAATAAATATGCTTCATCGAGTAAGCAAAACTGCAGAGCTGATCCCTTCGTTCAAGGTAGAGGACGTTATACTTTTTCAACATGCCCTGCTCAGGGATGCATTCACTGATTCATCCCCAGAGTGGAAAATTGTTTTTCCAGCATCAGTTTTGAAAATGTACCACGATGATCCTACAGCTGGACATTTTGGCGTTTTGAAGACTCTCTCTAGAATCTCATCTCTGTATTACTGGCCTAGGATCAAACACTCTGTCCTGCTTTATGCATGTGCCTGCAGAACTTGTTAGCTGTGCCAACCCGATAATCTACCCAAAGCTGGTCTAATGGACAAACATAGAAACAGATTTTCCATCACAGATGATATCAGCTGAACTGCTAGGTCTGTATCTTCGTTCGCATAGGGTAATCTTTTCTATTAGTAGTTTGTTATTGGTTCACCAAGTTTGTTCTAGTCCACCCCATGCCTAAGGCTAACTCTACTATTGTTATGTTTCTTGAGAATCAAGTTTTTCTAATTTTTGGAAATTCTATAACAGATAACGGTCCCCAATTCCTGGCTCCAGAATATAAAGTCCTCACTAATTCATACAACATACAAAAAGTCATGTATAATGCTAGGACCACCCCAGAGTTGTGAACGAGTGAATATTACCGTTGCCATTAAATCATACATTAAGAATAACCATAACACTTCGGATGAATCTATTTTAAAAATAGCACAGGCCACTAGACTCGCCAGGCACGAGGTCACTGGCTATTCCCTTAGCTATCTCACGTTTTGTAGAAATGTTCCCCTAGATGGTTCTTTCTATGAAAGGATTGCGGAGAATTATGAACACAGGGTGCAGATCTCTGAGAGGGTTTTGAATCCTCATTTTGTGTAGAATTTGCCTCAAATTTATAAAAGGGCCCAGAAGCGTATTTATCGTTCTTAAGAAAGTAACACTCATAAATTTAATTTGCGAAGGAGAGATGCTAGGTTTCAAGTTGATGATCGAGTCCTGAAGCGTAATTAGGTCTTGCCTAAGGCTGTAAATAATTTCCTGCTAAATTAGCTCCCAAAGTTGTACCTCGGTAATGTGCTGGGTAATTTTCATGTGAAGGATATAAAATTAGACTTGTCACACAAAGTAGGCGACATCTTTGAAGATATTACTTCAGGTTGAATATATTGTTGTTTTATCTCTGTCTTTACTCTTGCTCTCATTCTCTTTGACCATCTGGACCCGAGCACGCCCTAACACTGCGTTCCCACTTTATGTTTGAATGACTTTTGGTCTCATTTTCTTTGGCCATCTGGACCCGAGTGCGTCTGAAACTGCATTCCTACTTTGTTTGGGTCACTTTAGTCCATCTTATTGTCTTTGGACATCAGGACCCGAGTATATTCTAGAACTGCGTTCATCCTTCACTGTTCAAGTGAATATCTTTTTCCCCCTTCTTTTCTTTTATACTCACTTATGTAACTTTTGTAAAATCATTGTATAACTTGTTAAATCATATTTTTTGCATTTTAATCGTTTTGGTTAAAATTTCTATTAGTAATTTTTTTTTGTGCCTTCACCATTTCATTTACATTTAATATGGTTTAATAGAGCATTATTAATATGATTATTGTGTATCTTTTCATGTTTATGGGTACATTTTGATATTTTGTGTGTTAAGCGTCATTCTGAATGGGGGTGTGTTATTGGATTTTTGTTCGAAGCATTTAGTATGTTTTGGTAATTATTTTTGAGCTTTGGGACAGATTTTGGCAGGAATCCGAATGACAGTGAAATCTGATTGAAGGTGTTCGCTGTTATGCTTTCTCATTCCTGGGTTCCCTCATATGCAGTCGTATAAATTTGGCATACTGAGATGAGCTCAGGGAGCTATCTGATGCATCTCCGCTACACTTTTTGATATTTTAAATTTTGTTTTGTTTTGTTTGACAAATGGTCGACAGAAGCTCTAAGAGACCATATTATGTATTTCATTATTATTTTTACTTTATACTAGAAGTCACAAATGAGTTTTAAAGACAATTTTTCTGAATTTGTTTACCTATTTCAACCAACCAGTAGTAATTCTTTGTTTTCTCTAAATTTGCGTAATAGTTTTTTTTTTAATTTTACTTGTTTGAAGCCTTTCATATTAAATCTTTTATGAATAAATTTGCGTAGTAAGTGTTTACATTTAACTTGTTTCAAATTTGAAACATTTCATATTAAATTGTTTCGTTGAAATTGATTAATTTAACATTTTTATCCTTCACTTAATGAAAGTAATTTTTACCCATGTCATGACTAAAACCTTAGGTGGTCACAAAGTACTGCCTTTAGTTGGATTAATAATTAGGCTTATTACCTCACTGGTGCCCTCCCTTAACTTCTGGTTTGATTCTATTTGTTTTTCTTTATGGTCTGTGATACTCTCCTGTTGAGAGTGTGTCGTTATTGCTTATTTTAAGTACTTTGTTATATTTTATTATATGTCATTTTTTTGAGATTAGTTGCCTGGACAAGAGTTTCCACAATTTGGTTTCCCTTGGGCTAGTGAAAATCACACAATTACACTAGCAGAGTACCCGTTTACTCGATTTCTTGAACGAATACACATAAGGTGTGGTTTGAGACAGCACATTCCTTCGGCAACATCGGGAGGCAACTTTTTCTTAGCAACCGAAACTCCACAATTGCTGAGAGCTGAAAACTCTTTGCAATTTGGGACCACAGTAGCACAACTTTCCCTTTATTAAAAAATAATCATCCTTCATATAAAATGTCGCAGCACACTGTGGAGGAGTGTGCACACGCCTGCACCTGAAGGGATAAAAGCTGTTTGCGTATCCATGGGTTCCACAACACCGAAAAGTTTAACGAAGTAAGGAACCGTGGGGGGCTCATGGATGGTACAGAGCAAAGTGATCGCACACTATACCACATTTAAATTCATATTTTTCCAAATCTAATTTCATGTTTTTCCCCATCTAATTTAATATTTTTCCAAATTTAATTTCTTGTTTTTCCAAATTTAAGTTCATATTTTTCCAAATTTAATTACATATTTCTCAACTTTACTTCTTAAAATTTATGTATGTATGTCATATATTTAACTTTTTTAATAAAGTCAATAAATTTTTGGCTCTTTCATATTTTATTACCGTAATTGTTTTTAATCTAAATAGTGTACCTACCTGTGTAGAACCGGTGGGTTATGCACTGTCCAGAGAAGCACGGGCGGGTACAGTTAACCTGTTGTTGCTGCTGTGATTTGTTGTTGCTGGGAAAGATGTGTCAAGCGAGCCTGCAGACTCTCCACCTTTGCATTTCTTTATGTGTTGTAATAAATCATCAATTTTAAGTTTCAGTTGGAAACTTTATAGTTACCCCTCATATTGGTAACTTATTTTCATTAATTAACTTTTCAATTTAAATATTTCACTAAATTTTATAAATTATATCGCTCATCTTTCATGCTAATAAGCTTTTTGGTAACTTCAATTTTCGTCTATTATTTTGTTTAATTTGAATATTTGGTCAATTATATATCATTTATTTGGTTGTGCTAATGGGTTCTCGAATAAATATAGAATGATAAGTGCAGATTGTGGACACTGTCTATCTGAACCGCATTTAGTCTTTTCACTTTTGCCATTCTATTAACCAGCATTTCAGGTATGATCTTCTTTTTTTTTATCAAAAAAATTGACTGTCTAAACTTTTTCTGTCATCTTTATTTTACACAGAACATTAAAAAAAATGTTTCCTCTTGGCAATGAGGATGTCTAACGTTTTACACGCTTTTAATACCTTTATATTCTTATATTTCGATCATAGACACAATTGTTACCCATGATGTCATTGCCTGTCCGTCGATTAACTCTGCTCTGTGGTTTGATACATTGACATCGTAAAACTTAACGTGGACTCTCAGAAAAATAAATGTCACTTGTCTTGAATATAAACTTGCTATAGATACAAAAAGATTTGGTAAAACTTCCTCTCTTTCAATATGTTTAAACATCCAAGGTGCACAACCAGTAAAATGATCACATAGGAAAATATATTAGTTCCATACAGGTACGATATATTGTAATTTCACGATATTTAAAATCTGCTTAACCTAAAATATGTTTGGTACTAATTTTAGCTTTCTAGACGTGCCTTTAATCTGCTGGTTCTGTTCAATTCAACCAAACGCTTTAAGGGCAGCTGTAGATGACATGGGCACAAGAACTGAATCATGCATTGAAGAAAACGGGGGACACTTCGAACACGTCATGTAATATTTTTATTTTTTATTACCTATAATGATTTTCTTTAATTTAATTTTTATTGTGTTATTAAAATTGAAAGCAAGCATTAAATCCTTATCTGATTCGATTTATTTTTTTAACCAAGGCAATTTGAAAAAAGCCTGGACGCAGCAAGTGCGTTATGGTAGTGAATTTTCATAGAAATGATCTGGCACAAAATATTTTATTATAACTTTTTTTTCTTGTAACATAGAAATCTAAATTTTGGTGTATAGTTTACTTTTTATATCGTAAACCTACCTACCAAATTTGGTTATCATAGATTTCTTATTTTTTAAGATAATTTTTTTTTCAAATTAAAACTCAAAATTTTCCCAAAAAACCTCGTCCGATTTTTTTGATTAACAAACCTGTCAAAGTCATTTACAAAAGGAAGGTACATGCCAAATTTTGTCAAAATCGGCGTATTATTCTTTGAGATAAAAAATTTTTTCGAATGAAAACTCAAAATTTTCCCGGAAAACCTCGTCCGATTTTCTTGACTAACAAACTTATCAAAGCCATTTACAAAAGAAAGGTACATGCCAAATTTTATTAAAATCGGCTTATTACTTTTTGAGATAAGAATTTTTTTCGAATGAAAACTCAAAATTTTCCCGGAAAACCTCGTCCGATTTTCCTGGCTAACGAACTTATCCAAGCCATTTACAAAAGAAAGGTACGTGCCAAATTTTATCAAAATCGGCCCATTATTTTTTGAGTTATCGGTGTGATACATACATATATATATATATATATATATATATATATATATATATATTATATATATATATATATATATATATATATATATATATATATATATATATATATATATATATATATATATATATATATTATATATATATATATATCTCGACTTTTGAATTTTGAAAACATTTCTTCAAATGAGCGCGATCTAGGACCCCTAGAACCCATATCTATATATATATATATATATATATATATATATATATATATATATATATATATATATATATATATATATATATATATATATATATATATATATATATATAATATATATATATATATATATTTATATATATATATATATATATATATATATATATATATATATATATATATATTTATATATATATATATATATATATATATATATATATATATATATATATATATTTATATATATATATATATATATATATATATATATAATATATATATATATATATATATATATATATATATAAACATATAAAAATTGAAACTGACCCCGGATATGGGTTCTAGGGGTCCTAGATCGCGCTCATTTGAAGAAATGTTTTCAAAATTCAAAAGTCGAGATCTCCTCATTAGTGAATTTTTTCTAAGAAAATTCACTAAAAAGGTTTTTGGGAGTATTCAAATATTTTTAGAAGATAATGGTATAATTATGTTATACGTTGTAAAGAGAATAATTTTCTTTTTTTTATGCGAAAATCCAATATGGCGCCCATTAGAAAAATGTAAATGAACTATCATATTTCAGAAAATAGTAGGCCTAGGTAAAAAATATAAGCTTAAAAATTCTATACGTTATAAAGTGTAACGTGACCGAATTTCGGAATGATTGTTATAATAGAAAAAAGGTATTAACAGTTTCCAAAATCAGACTTTTTCAAAAATTTTCTAAAACGGTCTAATCTCCTCATTAGTGAATTTTTTTAAAGAAAATTAACTAACAAGAAGGTTTCCTATAAATGCAGCCTGAAATAGGGACACATTGTATATGCAGCGTAATTTGTGTATATTTATCATGTCCTTCCTAGTAACAAACAGGGTTGAAGCAGGATAATAATGAATAAAAGGGGTGTTCGACAATTTTTTTCGAAATATTCCAATATTGAAGGACAATAAATTCAATTTACAGCCAACTATTTCTACAAAAAATTCGTTAGTTAATCAAAAACATTAAGGTATAGATTATATCAATGGACACAGCAAGTGCGTTATGGTAGTGAATTTTCATTAAAATGTTTTTAATAGCAAATATGTATGTATGTTTTTTATGGAAGCAGGCATCCAATTTGGCTATCAGTATAACCTTATTATAGTGGAAATAATGTACCATATTTCCTTAAAATAACTTTATTGTTTGAAAAAGTACAAAAATTTTCTGAAAAAATATTCCCGAAAAACTGGTCCGATTTTCCTGGCCAACGAACTTCTTCAAGCTATTTACCCACCTACCAAGAAATAAATATTCACAAAAAGCTTTTTGACAAACCTTACAAAAATTTTTTTTTCATGAATATTCGAAAACATTTTCTTTACAATATATATATATATATATATATATATATATATATATATATATATATATATATATATATATATATATATATATATATATATATATATATATATATATATATATATATATATAAACCATTTATTATTGATTACCAAAATTTTACAAACAATGATTTCTACAGAAACAAAAATGTGAAACAATTGAAATTACGCGAAAACAATGAACGCTATAAAATCTTTTTTACAAATATGCATTATAATTCGATTGAAAATGCAAAAAGGCAATAATACAAGAGGTGTTCGATTTAAAAAAGAAAATTTGTACCACCAACGACTTATGGGCCAGCCAATGATTGTCTAAATAATTTTGTAAGATGCAGCTCAAGACAGTTATAATTAACTTATAAAAATTTTTCTAGTAACGGCAATATTAAGCTTTACTGTAGAAATGTGTCAGCCTGTATACAGTGAGTCCCTGGATCGACGCATGAATATGTGAAAAAGAATGTAATTTTTTTAGTTGAAACTTCATTTTCTGGGAATAAGCCCTGCTTGAATAGAAAGTAATTTGTGTCATAATTTTAATTTCCAAAAATCAAATACCCATGTCTTGGAAATTCACAAAAAACTAATTTTTACACTAGTAAAGTGCTTTTTCTCTAGGAGGTACGAAAAAATGTTATTAAGAAAAGATGATTGGAAAGAAAAATTGAGTAGGAATACAAAATTTTAAAATCCTACGCCTACTTTGATATTTCGCAAAATTTTCTTTCCACGCACCCCCCCTACTGAAGATATTAAAAAAATTCGTTTACAAAAGTTGTTCAAAATAGTAAATGGAACACGATCGTCTTCTTTTTATCCCTCTATTAGACATTTAGATAATTAAAGCAATCAGAATGAAATAGTCTGATAAGCTCTGGATCAGATAATTCACTAGTTCCATAACACTGAATTAGGTAGATCCATTCCCTATTTCACAGTTCAGTTTGGATCAGCTTTAGAGCACAGATACGACAATAATTACAATTAATTATTTTTGACAACTGTCCAAACATTATTTTATTCATCTTTCTTCCATAGCATACTATTTGTGTACAGATTTTCAAAATATCAAAGTATGCTTACAGGATTTTAGAAATTTATATTCCCACTCAGTTTTCCGTTATGATCATATTTTCTTAATAATTTTTGGTCATATCTCCTAGAGAAAATGCACTTTACTAGTGTAAAAATTAGTAATTTGCAAATTTCCAAGACATACTTGATTTTTGGAAATTAAAATTATGACACAAATTATTTTTATTCCCAGAAAATAAAGTTTCAACTCAAAAAATTACAGTCTTTTTCACCTATTCATGCATCAATCAGGGGGCACACTGTATATGTAAACAGATAAAAACTGAAACTAACGCTTCATATGGGTTCTAAGGGTCCTAGTTCGGGCTCATTTGAAGAAACCTTTTCAAAAACCCAAAAGTCGCGGTGTCCTCATTAGCAAATTTTTTCTATGAAAATTCGCTAAAAATTATAGCATATTAAACCATATTAGTAGACCTGTGCAGTGCTCGAAATTCGACCGTAATTCGATAATTTTTAAGTTTGAATGTTATTGATGTTCTTTTGTCATAGAGTATACAACCTCAGTGCAACTGTTTGACCACAGAGTTTTATGTGTTTGACATTTAACATATTAGTTAACAGTCAGCTCAGAACGGGGAAATCAGACTGTCTCATTAAAACAAAGCATTGTTTAATCTATTTGTAACACATATTGTACATACATTTCATCTTTCTGCACTCCTTCTCCATAGGAACTTTAACCATGCTAAATCACACACTCCTCCGTGTGCGCAATGTGTTTCAAAATGCGTACAAAAGTTTTTCTTCCCTCTAATTAAAACTACTGACAAAGCATCAGAGAAAGGTTCTATTTGAAATGAATTTTCTGGAAATATTTGAGTAAAATGAAGGACAATAACGGTTGAAGCTGAAACTTAAGGGTTGTAAAACACACTTTTTGCAACATTTTCTCTAGATAACCCGTATTCGTTTCAGGTTCTTTGCCTAAAGCTTGCCAATTTTGACGTTTCAAATCGAGACTTTGACATTTCAAGAGGAAAAACTATAAAAATTTGAAAGTAATTTTTCTGGAATTTCTTGGCCTTTTTGCGCCAAAAAAACTTAATCTTTGTCTGTAATATACAATAGATTTTGTTATCCACACAAAATATTTTGTTTTTGGCGTTTTTCTGGTCATCAGTGGCACCCAATTTTTTTTCTTAAAACTCCTCTAACTTTTTTCTTTTAACTTACAAATTTAAATTTTGGTACCTAGTTTACTTTTTATGATGTAAATCCACGTACCAAATTTGGTTGCCATAACTTTGTTATTTCCGGAGATATAAAAATGTTCCGAAGAAAACACAGCATTTTTCGGGAAAACCTGGGCCGGTTGTCTTAACTAACAAACTTGCCCAAGTCATTTTCAAAGGGACGGTACTTACCAAATTTCATCGAAATCAGCCCATTCTTTTTTGAGTTTTTGGCGTGATTATATATATATATATATATATATATATATATATATATATATATATATATATATATATATATATATATATATATATATATATATATATATATATGTATGTATGTATGTATGTATGTATGTATGTATCACCCAAGCTGTTCAGATAACCAGTGGCGAAAACAAACTTAATTTTTAGATGGAGAATTTCATGCCAAACAAAAACCTACTCTTGGCACTTATTCCTATCTGTCAATCTATCAACAATTCATGGCAAATTTGATTTTTAAAATTTAAATCACTGCACTTGCCAACTATGCAAAATAATTTAATTACATTCCGGAGGCTGTGCACTTGTTTCTTATGTAAATCACTAATGATTATGTCAAATTTAATCATTCACAAAGAAACTGCCACAATTAGAGGCTCATAAAATAAAGCATGTCTTCGAACAGGTATTATATTTATTAAGCAATTAAAAACAACGAAAATTGAACAAAATAATTTAGGCAAATGATTAAATTTGACATAAGCATTAGTAATTTGGTTGTCTAACAGCTTGATAATACTGTGTTTTAATATACTTATCACAGGTGTCTTGTGTACTAAGTTTGGTGAAAATAGCTGCAGCTGCAAAAGAGTCATGACGAAAAGACGACACTGTTTTATTATTTTCAACAACCTATATATATATATATATATATATATATATATATATATATATATATATATATATATATATATATATATATATATATATATATATATATATATATATCTGTGTTGGTGTGTATGTATAAATATAAAACAGGCCGATTTTGATTACAGTTGGTGAGTGCAAGTGGCTTGGATAAGTTCGTTAGCCAGAAAAATCTCACCAGTTTTTCCTGAAAAATTTTGGGTTTTCTTTCAGAAAAAATTGTATCTCCGGAAATAACAAATCTATGGCAACTAAATTTGGTACACAGTATACCATACGCCAAAATTTAGATCTCTAAGTGAAAATAAAAAGTCAGGCATTTAAAAAAAATTGGGTGCCAATGAGAAACGCATAAACCCAAAATATTTTCTGTGGAAATCTATTGTATATTACAGACCCAGATTAGTAGGTTTCTTTGCACAAAAAGGTCCAGAAATACCTAAAAAAATACTTAGAAAATGTTATAGGTTTTCTTCTTAAAACGCCAAGGTCGCGATTTAAAACGTGTCAAAATTGTGCAACATTTAGACATACAACCTGAAACAAATACGGGTTATGTAGAGAAAATGTCGCAAGAAATATGTTACAAAGCCTTAAGTTTCAGCTTCAACCATCATTGTCCTTCATTGTACTAAAATATTTGCAGAAAATCATTTCAAGTAGACCCTTTTTTATGCTTTGGCAGTAATTTTAGTTATGGTTCAATAGTCAGTAATTTTTTGAGAATTTTATTCATAGAAAAAAATCGCTATTGAGGAGACCGCAACTTTTGAAGTGTGAGATTTCCTCAAATGAGCGCACTTGGGTGTACCTTGTCTTCTTCATGTTTCTTCAAGTTCACATTTAAGAAGTATCCATTCTCTCCACGTCCTGCTTAGTCAATGTTCAGCTTTCCACTGCATACATCAGAACACTTAATATGACCTGATAAACCTATTCCTTAGGTATAAGTTAAAATATTTATTAGTGAGAAGAGCACTTTGTTTAAATACACGATTGATTCAATTACCTATTACCATTTAAAGATAATAGCGTGTATCAGAATTTAAAGAAAATTTCATAACCAATTTCTGAAGAACAAATTTAAATTTTGGCAATAACACACAAAGCATCTAGTTTTGTGGCTTCACACGGACTAAACATAGTACCATATAACAATACGTTTAATTATTCTTATTGGCCACTATCAATAAAGCAACATGTTTACTTCCATGACACACCTGACCTTGCATTCATCACATACCATGGAACTAAAGAAGGAGAAATTTTTTCATTGTGCTATAACTTAATTTCCCGGTTTCACAAAGCTGGATTGAATATTGAACAGACGATTAGTTAATCAAGGCTTCAGACAACCAATCGCAGACTATGATTTGGATTTTTGCCATGACAACCAAATATTTTGAAGATGTGATTGGTTGTATTAAGCCTTGATTAACAAACCGGCCGTTAAATGTTGAATCGAGCTTTGTGAAACTGGGCCAATAAAAGATATAAATCGGACAACAACAGTTAGGTTTCCTACATTTTGTTCACGCGTATAACACACTATCGAAATTTTGAGCCTCCCTTCCGACTCAGCCGGTAATCACTCACTCACACACATGCACGCACGCACCCACCTAACCCACACACACACACACACAAAGATATATATATATATATATATATATATATATATATATATATATATATATATATATATATATATATATATATATATATATATATATATATATATATATATATATATATATATATATATATATATATAGACACCATTGAAGTATGCATCTCGAGGTATTTTTTTTATTACTTAATTTACGCAAATTTAGAGTTCAGTCCAGTTTGTGCTTTACAATTAATGCAAAATGACGTTGACGTTTTTTTTATCAATCGGCTGCACCTGTCGCATTTGACTTTAAAAAATACAAATAATTGGGTTATTTTTCAACATTTCGAAACATGGCAGATACAAAAGTTATTTATTTTTAGTGAATTTTCTTAAAAAAAATTCACTAATGAGGAGATCCCGACTTTTGAATTTTGAAAACATTTCTTCAAATGAGCGCTAATTAGGCCCCCCATCAATCGGCTGCACCTGTCGCATTTGACTTAAAAAAAATACAAATAAAAACCCAAAAAAAAACCCAATTGGGTTATTTTTCAACATTTCGAAACATGGCAGAAAACCCAAAAAAAAACCCAATTGGGTTATTTTTCAACATTTCGAAACATGGCAGATACAAAAGTTATTTATTTTTAGTGAATTTTCTTTAAAAAAATTCACTAATGAGGAGATCCCGACTTTTGAATTTTGAAAAAATTTCTTCAAATGAGCGCTAATTAGGCCCCCCAGAACACATATCCGGGGTCAGTTTCAATTTATATATGTTATATATATATATATATATATATATATATATATATATATATATGTATATATGTATATATATATATAAGTATATGTATATATATATATATATATATATATATATATATATATATATATATATATATATATATATATATATATATATGTATGTATCACACCGATAACTCAAAAAATAATGGGCCGATTTTAATTAAATTTGGTGAATAAATTTATTTTGCAAATGGCTTGGATAAGTTCGTTAGCCAGAAAAATCTGCCCAGGTTTTCCCAGAAAATTTTGTGTTTTCTTTCGAAAAAAAATTATTTCTCCAGAATTAACCAAGTAAGGGCAACTAAATTTGGTACGCGGGTTTATATCCTTATAGGTAAGTTAGCTACTAAAATTTAGCTATGTAGGTCAAAAGACAAAAAAGTTATAGGCATTTAAAGAAAAATAAATTGGGTTTTCCTCAAAACGTCAAAGTTGCGATTTAAAACGTCAAAATCGGCAAAATTTAGGCAAATAACTTGAATGTAATACGGGCTATGGAAATCAAATGTATCGAGAAGGATGTTTTACAAACCCTGAAGTCTTAGTTTCAACCGTCATTGTCCTTCATTTTACTAAAATGTTTCCAGAAAATTCATTTCAAATAGACCCTTTCTCTGATGCTTGGCAGTAGTCTTAGCTATAGAGTTTCTCGTTTAATGGCATATAATTTTTGTCGAATATTCGTAAAAAATCAATAAAGCTCAATATATCCGTTATTATACAAGATATGAAAAAGATTTGTATATATTAATTATAGGGTGTCTTGAGCTATATCTTAAAAAATATTTCTACAATCACAGGGTGGCCCATAAGTCGTTGGTGATACAAATTTCCTTTTTTGTTTAATCAAACACGTCTTATATTATTGCATTTTTGCATTTTCCATCGAAATATAATGCATGTTTGTAAGAAAAGAAATTCTGGATGCAGCAAGTGCGTTATGGTAGCGAATTTTGATCAAATGCTTAATACTTGAATAGCCCAATTTGTTCTTAACCTATAAGGTTGACCAAGAAACGAGTTTTTCCGGAAACACTTCAAGTTTACTTTTGGAAATTTTTGTACATTTTCACACAATAAAGTTATTTTTATGAAACATGGCACATTGTTTTTACAATATAGGTTGCACTGGTAACCAAAATTGATGCCTGCTTTCTTAAAAAGAAAACACACATATTTACATTAAAAACATTTTTATGAAAATTCACTACCATAACGCCCTTGCTGCGTCCAGAGTTTTTAGTTTTCTACCCACCTACCAAAGGGGTATGGTCATTTTACGTTTTCGGATGATGACTTTTTTAGCGGCCAGCAATAAATGTAGCATACATTGATAGTACCTAATACAACATATGTATAGCGGTAAAAAATATATTTCAAAAGTGTATTGGAGCAGAGATGTACATGGAGATTCATTAGGTGAGGGACATTTATAATGGTAACCATGGCAACTAGAGCTTTTAGTTTCTTATTCTTGCCACCAGATGGCCGTTTTTTTAGTTAAAATTTTTGAATGGTGTTATCACAAAATACTCCTATTACAATGTTATCTTCTTTTTACTTCTTCTGTAACCGCTAATTTTCTTCCATATTTTTTGTTTGAGTAACGACCCGCTTATACAGGGTGTTCACAGGAATCGTTTAGAATGGCTATATCCGTTGGAGCTACAATGTGGTTCAAATGGAAAAAGTTATTAAACTTTTCACAAGCATCTCGATTTGACGTCAAAAAAACAATTGCATATCGAATTGCTGATATTGACATATCAAGTTAATTTTTCTTAGTCGAACGCTAGGTTTTTTGCTGGCTAGTTGAACTGCAAATTCGATTGTTCATCTTATGAAGCTAACACGTTCCTGTCGATTCTGCATAGTTCCAGAGATATCTAGATCTGGATATGCTTGTTCACAGGAATCGTTTACAATAGTCATCTCCATTATTATTGGAGTGACAATGTGGTTCAGATGGGAAAACTTGTTTAAATTTTCACGAACATCTCGATTCTGACGCAAAAAAAAACAACATTTGCACAGATAAATCTCAAAACGGGTGTGGTCATTTTACATTGGGTTTTGGGATGATCACTTTTTTTAGCGGCCACAAATAAAACTAGCTTGCCTTGATAGTACCTTATACAACATATTTATGTAATATCGATAAAAACAGATTTCAAAAGTGCATCGGAGCTGAGATATACAGGTGATTCATTGAGCGACATTCATATCTCAGTAACTATGGCAACTAGAGCTTCGGGAAAAAACATTCGAAAGGTTTTTTTCAAGTACAATTGAGGTAATGTTTGTATATTTTCATATTCTTGCCACCAGATGGCGCTTTTTCGGTAGAAGATTTTTGAAAGCTGTTATCTCAAACTATCTCTCGTTCAATGTTATATTCTTTTAATTTTTTCTGAAATCCCTAATCTTGTTCTATATATTTGTCTGAGTTTCGACCCTCTTTTATTGTAGGGTGATAAGGGGGTTGAATTTAATTAAAAGTTGATGCAATTTGGTAATCCTTTACTTTAGACCCATCATGTGATACATTAGTGAAATTCTTTCGAGAAGTCCAACAGAATTGTGTTTAAATTCAATATGGCTTCTTTTTGAAAAATTAAAGTTTGTGATGATTCCCAAAAAACGAAACCAAGGAACTCGGTTTTGATACCATTTTAAAATACTAGTGATAAAAGTGTTTTAAGAAAATGAAGACCGTATTTGCATATTTTCAGAAATGAAGAGGTTATTACGAAAATAAAAAAATCTAATAACAAGTTTTTTCACCATATTCCAGGAAACGTAAAAATGAGGTCACTTTTTTCGCCAATAAAATATTTTCTTTGCTAGATTGTGCAACTCCCCTCTCATTTCATCAATTTACCGTTGGGAGCGTGTAAATACTAAAGCCCTACACGTTGCATGCAGGGTAATTTATCCGATAATGGCCCTTAATGTGACTAGTTTGAACTTGTCTCGTCAAAACAAATCTGATTCTGTAATATTATAGAGTTGTACTCGAAAAAAGAAGGCCAGTGCGTTTTTGGTTGAACCGGATGTGGCATTCCGTTGTTGAAATACCAGCGAGGGAGCTAGTACAGCGCCAAAAAAGTATAGTATCTTTATTGATTATCTCTGTATCAATTTAAAAAATGGAGATATTGATACATACAGAGCTCGGCAAAAAATTCAAACAAGCAATTTCTAAGCATGATTAACTAAAAACGTTTATGTTTCTTTGTCTTAGCCACAAGGGGGCGCAGTTGAAGAAACATCTTTTTGATATATATATATATATATATATATATATATATATATATATATATATATATATATATATATATATATATATATATAAATTTCTGCTATACAAGATATTCTATTATTGGTTTCCACAAAGCTTAGAGTAAGGACTACTATTTTTATCAAGAATATATTCTTTAATTCTCAAGGCATAAGTGTTGATAAAGGGCCCCAAATTGGTAAAACATAAAATAATAATAATAATAATTGCTTTTATTCAGAGGCCAACTTTACAAGTATAAAGTGAACTACAAAATAAACAATAAATTAATATCAGTATGCGAAAGGGCGGAGTTCATATAAAAGGTGTCATAAAGTGGCACCTCCCTCTGTTCTTCCACTGAACCCAGTCCAAAATCACACTAAACAGTAGACACAGTTCTTATATAACTAAGTACAAATAATAATAATAATAATAATAATAATAATAATAATAATTACGCTTAATATTAAGGATCGGTTACCGACTGAAGATCGTTGCTCCGTTAATTCCTAATGAAGGCATGTCATCGAGGCCTAGAATAAAAATAATTGCTATCCCAATATCTCTGTTACTCCAACTAAACTAAAGAAGAGTTTACCAATGAAGACAACTTTCTTGGCACATTATGAGCTTTCTCGCTAATATATTAACAGTGGAATATAACTTCTGGTTTAACAGGAAACATACTGTGCTTCCTTATTTTGAGCACAGCATTCTATAAATTACTATATAATCAGATTTATTTTGTCGAGGCAAGTTCAAAAAGGTGCCACACAGGCTACGTGTATTCAGCGTGAGTAGGGCGGCACTTGAGTCAACTGCCTCCACTTTTTAGCATACACCCTCCACTCCGGTAGCCTCTTTGTTTGTCCAATCACTTTCTTGAAGCACTTTTATCAGTAGTATTTGAAAACGGTATCAAAACCGAGTTGACGTTTCGTTTTTTGAGAATCATCATCAATTTTGATTCTTCAAATGGGAGCCATATTGAATTTAAATGTTGGACTTCTCGAAACAATTTCACTGATGTACACATGATGGGTCTGAATAATCAACTTACATCAACTTTTGACTAAATTCGACCCTTTTATCACCCTTAACATAAGAGTGTGGAAACTCAGACAAAAATACAGAACAAGAAGATAACATTGTAATAGAAATATTTTAAGATAACAGCCTTCAAAAAGTTTTGTCCGAAAAAGCGCCCCATGAATTGTACTTAAAAAAACCTTTCGAATATTTTTTCCTGAAGTTCCAGTTGCCATAGTTACTGAGATATGAATGTCACTCACCTGATGAATCAGCCTGTATATCTCGGCTCCGATGCAATTTTGAAATCTGTTTTTACCGCTATTTCTTTTCTTAAATGTCAAATGTGACAGGCGCAGCTGATTGATAAAAGAAAAACGTGAACGCCATTTTGCATTATTTGCAAAGCACAAACTGTACCTGAACTCTTAATTTGTGTAAATTTGGTAATAAAAAAATGTTCTCATATGATGCGGACTTTAATGGTGACATTGTATATGATATTTTCCAGTATTTATGAATAAAATGTGCGGCATCACTGTGTGAAGAATTAAAAATGCATTTAACCACCTAAAAATACATAATAAGGTCTATTTAAAAGAATACTTGTAGGGATTTATAACCTACCGACTTTTTTGACTTCCCAGGCAGTTCTAAATATAGACATTTTTCAACTTTACTATGCACCTACGAAACAAAACATTTAAAACATTTTTAACTGCCAACACCATGACCAATCTAAAAAATTGCTTAGAAGTGAAAGAATAACATTATACACTTCTACACAAAAATTCACCAAATAGATGCACTTCGTTGAATGCCAATTTGATTAATTTCTGTATGTTTTTACAAAGTGTTTTTTAACATAACTGTGGTATACTTACCTTTATTTTATTTTTAATGTAATCTTTTTGCTTTCATCTTACCTGGCACATTATTAACGTAACCTCCATCTAATAACAAATGTCCATCCACTGGGTCACAGAGGGGAGGCATGTAACCAGAGAGTGACATTGATGCACGTACGTATCGCCAGAGCCAGCCTACGGAAATGCTGACTAAACTATATGCTTATTTATTTTACACTGTTTTTACATTTAAAAAATTGAAATAATTTGGACATATGCATATAATTCGCCTGCTATTAGACTACACATAAATATATATATATATATATATATATATATATATATATATATATATATATATATATATATATATATATATATATATACATGGTAGCCACTTTTAAGTGGCTCACTATTAGGATCTTCCAAATCATGCAAGATACAGAATTGGTTAAAAAAAGAAAAAGGCTGGACGCAGCATGTGCATCATGGAAGTGAATTTGCATAAAAATGTTTTTAATAGCAAATATGTCTTTTTTTTTATTGAAAGCAGGGACCAAATTTGGTTACCAGTATAACCTATATAGTAGAAACAATAATGTACCATATTTCAACAAAATAATTGTATTGTTTGAAAATGTACAAACCTTTTCCGAAAATAAACTTAAAATGTTACTGAAAAAACTGGTTTTATAGCCAATGAACCCTAGGTTAATAGCAAATTTAGTTATTGAAATTTGAAGTATTTAATGGAAATTCGCTACCAAAACGCACTTACTGCGTCCAGATTTTTCTTTTCTTACAAAAATTCAATTTCGAGGCAATTCGATGAAAAATGCAAGAATATGAGGGGTGTTCGATTTAAAAAAATAATAATAATAATAAATAAATTAAAAAAAAAAAATTGTATCACCAACGCAACTTACGGGCCATGCTGTGATTATAAAAATAATTTTATAGGATGCAGCTCAAGACATCCTATAATGAACATATACATTTTTTTCTCGTATGTTGTATAATATAACTGATATATTGAGCTTTACCGTAGAAATGCACCACCCTGTATATATGCACACATAAAAACTGCAACTAACCCTGGATGTGGGTTCTAGGGCGGGCTAGTAGGCACTCAGTTGAAAAAAATCTTTTGAAAATTCAAGTCTATAAGAGTAAACCATAAACTCTAAAACTACTGCCAAAGCATCAGAGAAAGGGTATATTTGAAAATAATTTTCTGCAAGTGTTTTAGTAAAATGAAGGACAATGACAGTTGAAGCTGAAACTTGAGGTTTTGTAAAACATACTTCTTGCCACATTTTTTCTACATAACCCATATTCGTTTTAGAGTTGCCAATTTTGACGTTTCAAACTGCGACTTTTAAGTTTTAAGAAGAAAAACTATAAATTTTTCAAAGTAATTTTTTTGGTACTTCTTGACCTTTTTGAGCCAAAAACTTACTCTTTTTCTGCAATATACAATAAATTTTGTTATCCACACAGAATATTTTGTTTTTGTACATTTCTCTGGTCATCAGTGGCAACCAATTTTTTTTTTAAATGCCTACAACTTTTATTCTTTCACCCTAGAGATCTACATTTTGGTACATAGTATACCTTTTTTTATATAAATCTACGTTTGATTGCCACAGCTTTTTTATTTCCGGGGATACGGATTTTTTTGGATAATAAACCCATCCAAGCTACTTGCAAAAGGAACGCACTTACCAACATATAAAAATTAAAACTGACCCCGGATATGTGTTCCAGAAGGCCTAGTATCGCAGAGGTATTTTTCCTTTTGCCTGACGATGGCGTAAAAAGCAAAGTTGGTTGCAGAGACAAAAGAAACAAGCACTTGGAAGCCACAGGAAAAGTCTCTACGGCTGTATTAAGTATGGAACGGTTTCACCAAGTTAGGACAATAACAAACAACCAAATCAGCTTTTCAAATCGAATTAAGTCTTAAAAGTTTTCATCTTCCCTTTAATGAATTTTATTGTATAAAAATTAGCAAAAAAATTCATTGAAATTACACAATCTGTCAGATAACGGTAAAATTAAATAAGAGATTAAAAAAAATTAAAAATAATTTCAGGACGCAGCAAATGCGTTATGGTAGCGAATTTTCATTAAATGCTTCAAATTTGTGTAACTCAATTTTCTATAAACCTAGGAAGTTGAGTTTTGGTGGGGTAAGGTATTAACAAGGGCAATTTTTCAAAGTCTCACCATCGATACCTTTCTATTAGCGAATTTTAAAAAATAAAAATCGCTTATTTTTTAAAATAAAAATTCGCTAATAAGAACAATACAGAAATGTCACTATCTAAAGAAAAAGGCAACAGCACACGGTGTTTCCAGGCGGTGACCCACCCAGACACTGCCCATGTAGTCCAGTCAAAACAATGTTTAACCTCCTGAAAATCCGAAAGTTTTGAAACTTCACATACTTATTTAAAGGTACGTAAGAATGAATATACCGAAAGTTCTCATGAATATGAGGCGAGCTCTAGCGGCAATTAGCGAAAATAGGACACTTTCTTTGTTTTTTCGTTAATATCTCGAGAACCGTTGGTAGGGGGCAAAAGTTGATTATATACATAATTAAGGATTATCAATTTTGCTACAAAAATAGTTATATACATTTTTCTCGTATTCCCAATGGTTCCCGAGTTATAGGCGCCAAAAGAGAGCGTTATGTAAAAAACCACATTAGGGCGGTACAATATGGCATTTCTAATAATATATGACAATAATAAGTTACTAAATTAAATATAGTACTTACAATGCCTACTAAACCGGCGCGGAGCGGCAGTTAGTTCCAATCAGGTTTCCCTGCTATCCGCGTCGTTGCATGAGTCTGATGTGAGGTCATTCGTTTCTTTATTACATTTTTGTGCGTTCTTACCATTTTCGTTCGGTCAGTGCCTTAGTAATTTTTCGCATAGTAGACGTATGTTGTGTTTACATAATAGACATATGAAATGAAAGAGAACTGTTTGTTGTGCAACAAAATTATTGGTTCACCTTCTGGTGTAACGAAAGTTGGTTTGAAGGGAATCAGATTGTTACTGCTCGCTGGTGAGCAAATGAAAGATGATTTGGGTTCTAATCTAATCTATGTGGTATTGAGACAATTAGATTACACACTGAGTGCCGAAAACAGTACACAAGGGATGAGTCTATAAAGGCTTTCCTGAAACAGCAGTCTGCTGCAGACCCTTCTTCATCAACACAAGATAGCTCTTTGCCCCAAACAAGGTCGTCTGTGAAAACATTTGAATTCAAAACAAAATGTTTCTTCTGTGCAGATGTTATTGATGAAGAGTATTTTAAAAAACAAATAAAGACACCTATAAAAGCCCGCAGAGATGCATTCTATTGTCGAAGTAAGGACATGATTACGACTGTATTGAATTCTCCAGACAGGAGAAATGATGAAAAGGCAGAAGAAGTTAGGCTGTGTCTGTCTGGCATTAACGATCTTGTCGCTGCTGATGGAGTGTACCACCTGGACTGCTACCAACAATTTGTGTCCCACAAGTCTCCAGAAGAGGGTAGAAAACGTGGACGCCCCGAGGCAGATTACATTATAAAGCCTATGGAAGAGAGTTACTCCCTCATTGAGAATAGTGAGGAATGCCAACTTTCCTTTGAACAATTACGTTCTGCAGTATATGGGGATGTTCCTTCAAATGATACAATTAAAAGCAAACTCAAAGACAAATATGGAGAGAGAATTATAATTGCTGTGGAAGTTGGATGAAGGGACGCAACCATCTGTTTCAATGATGTTGGATTCAAAATATTGAACTCATGGTATGATGACAGAAAAGCTGATGAAAGTAATGAGCGACTAAGAATCGTACCAGCAGTAGCAAAAAGGCAGGATGTTCCGAAAAATGTGTATGATACAAGCGCCTACCCTCAGGGCAACAACTTTTTAAAAGAATCAGCTTCTTGTGTACCCCCAACTCTACAAGTTTTTCTGGAGACATTGATAATGAAAAAAGCAGACATTGCAAATAAAAAAAGAAAATGCATTTCTATTGCTCAAAGTATTATCTCTGCAATACGTCCAACCTCTTTAATATCAGCAATAATGAACAATGTTGCTTTGTTTGTGTACAGAAGATTTGCAAGCAAGAAGTTGGTAAACCTTTTATCAAGTTTAGGGTTCAGTGCTTCATATCACAGCGCACAGCAGCTGGAAATGTCAGCAATTCATCACATTCAACCTGATAATGATACTCCTTTTCAACAATTTGTGTTTGACAACGCGGACTTTAATGTTAGAACACTGGACGATCTCAACACATTCCATTCTATGAGTGGCATCAAATGTGTGCCTTCTGGAAGCACAACCGGCAGCGAACATGAAAACCAATACCGAGGCTCACCGAGGTAGCACCTGCTATGACAGTAGGGGAACTTGGAGTGATTCCTTTACAAACTTACCAAAAATCACAAGGTGGATTTAATAATGTGATTGTGAAGGATCTGAAAGATATAGTCTAGAAAACTGATCAGCTAACTCCATACGATACTCTTTGGTTGGCAGCAAAATGGCTCGATATTAACCTTCATCTCATGCATACTTACCTATTGTTTCAGGCAGCAAGTGTAGAAGCTGGCCAAGATAATAAAATTGCAGGGCCTTCTACCAGGAAGTTTTATTCAACTTATAAGGTTTTAATTTAGTGATTGTTTGAACCGCAATTTAAAATCAGGCTTAAACTCTTTAGCTGCCTATTTTACCATATAGCTTTTTGAACAACACTTATAGAAATAAATATTACCGTTAATTTTCATAACAAGGGAAGGTTCCCAAGTTTGTGTAATAAAATTTTGAAACTGACAGCCTGCAGGCCTGGTCTGTTTTACCGACGGATCGCGGCTGAAGGAGCAGAAATTCGACAGGATGTGAGGATGAGTCCTGAGAAATATGTATACATTTGCTCGGATAACCAGGCGATCCTCAGGGCAGTCTGCACGGCCAGAATAAGGTCAACACAGGTTCAGAAGTGCGCTGACGCCCTTACGGGACTAGTCAGGACAAACGGAGTGCAACTTGTGTGGGTTCAGGGACACTGTGGCGTAGAGGTGAATGAGGTGACGAATGAGCTCGCAAGGCTTGGTTCCCGTCGGCCGTTCTGTTGCCCGGAGCCTGCGATAGGCATAAGTAGGAAGGCGGCTCTGTCGCCCAAGGCAGGTCGACTGCGTAGGCCATGGAGAGGCACTGGGGGTCGGTCGGTGGCTGTAGACAGGCGTGGGACTTCGTGGAGGGGCCGGACAGAGACAGAGTCTGGCTTCTCGGTAGGAGTCGACCTGCACTTCGCAGCATCCATTGGGGTGCTGACAGGCCACTGCGCTCTTAGAAGACACCTCATTGATAGGTGCCGAGAGGGATCCAATTTGCCAGAAATGCGACGAGAATGAAGAGATGACTACCCACTACCTGTGTGAATGCGAGGCTTTTGGAAGTCTTCGAACAGAATTGTTCGGTTCGAGGACTCTGCAGAGGAACCAGGTAAGTTCCATCCAATGGAAGACTGTCATGGCCTTCATTTCGAGGTAGAGGCGGTTTGGTGACGGAACCGAGGAAAAGTAGAGCATGGTTGCTGGGTTGCCGGGGCTGGCAAAAAGGGCCCATTGTGGCCTACTTGCCTGGCGTTAGCCTCCCCACCGCTGCTACTACTAAGACATCCGTTATGCCAACCCCTCCCTCGCACATTACACAAAGCCTCAGTAAACTTTTAGGAGCGTGTTATCGCTTTTAAATTTCTTTAATTCAGGATAACTTAAATTTATGTTGAGAGAAACGCATCAAGATTAATATATGAGAAGATCTTTGAATGCTCTATATATGTGAAAAATTCCATTCCACTCACTTTAATAATTTACAAAATATAGCGTTTTCAAAAAGTTTTCCCCGATTTTCCAGCGGAAGAACTTTAGCATAAAGGTTGATTAACGAACTCTACCTCGGTTTTCGACCAAATAAGATTTTTGCTAAGTTTGATTGAAGTCAGTTTAGTATTTTTTGAGTTATCACTCGGATACATCCATACATACACACACACTCAGGAACGCGCGCGCGCGCGCACACCTTCACCTACACACACGCACGCACGCACATTTTATCAAAATTACTTATTGTTTGAAAATGTAAAAAAAATCCGAAAATAAACTTAAAATGCTGGTTTCCTAGCCAACAAACCTTAGGTTAATAGCAAATTGAGCTATTGAAATTTGAAGGATTTAATGAAAATTCGCTATCAAAACGCACTTATTGCGTCTCGATTGTTTTTTTTTACAAACATGCATCATATTTCGATAAAAAATGCAATAATATAATGGGGTTCGAAAAAAACAATTGTAGGGATCATCAACGACTTATGGACCACCCTGTGATTGTCAAAATATTTTTATAAGATGCAGCTTAAGACACTTTATAATTAACATATACAATTTTTTCTTGTATCTTGTATAATAACAATTATATTGAGCTTTACGAAAATTAGCTAAAAATTATAGACTGTTAAACCATAAACCTAAATAAACCTACAGCCAAAGCATCAACTTAACTAAACCTACCGCCAAAGCATCAGAGAAAGGGTCTATTTGAAATAAATTTTCTGTAAACATTTTAGTAAAATGAAGGACAATGACGGTTGAAGCTGAAACTTAAGGGTTTGCAGAACACTCTTCTCGCGACATTTTCTTCACATAATCCGTACTTGTTTCAGGTTTTTTGCCTAAATGTTGCGAATTTTTTACGTTTTAAATCGCGACTTTGACGTTTTGAGGAAAACTCCAATTTGTTGTTCTTTAACTGCGCATAACTTTCTTGTCTTTAAGCATACAGATCTTAATTTTGGTACATCATTCACTCAAACACACGTACCAAATTTGATTGCGCTTACTTTGTTATTTCCGGAGATATAATTTTTTTCCGAAATTTCCTAATTTCCCTGGCTAACGAACTTATCCAGGCCACTTGCAAAAGGAAGGTACTCACCAAATTTGATCAAAATCGGACCATTATTTTTTGAGTTATCGGTGTGATATATATATATATATATATATATATATATATATATATATATATATATATATATATATATATATATATATATATATATATATATTGAAACTGACCCCGGATATGTGTTCTGGGACCCTAATTAGCGCTCATTTTAAGAATTTTTTTCAACATTCAAAAGTCGGGTTCTCCTCATTAGCGCATTTTTTTTTAAAGAAAATTGACTAATAACAGCTAAGACACAGATCTAGGAACTTGTTTAGTCATTTCATGCGATATTTTTCACTCACAAAGAGCATTACGCATTAATAAGCCTACCAGAATTATCAGTTTTCAGGTTTCAAATTTTTTTTAATCAAAAGCTTATAACTTTTTTGTCTTTAACCTAAATATCTGAATTTTGTACATAGAATACTCTTTATGATAGCGTACCAAATTTGGTTGTGATAGCTTCATGATTTCCGGATATACAAAAATTTTCCGAAAGAAAACCCAAACATTTCCCGGAAAACTGGTTCCATTTTTCTGACTAACGAACTTATCCAAGCCATTTACAAAAGGAAGCTACTCACCAAATTTGAACAAAATCGGACAATTATTTTTTTGAGTTATCGATGTGATCTGTCAAAATTTGAAGTTTGCTGAATTTGGTATATAATTGTCACATTACTTTAGATATAACTTTTAAAATTATGCAAATGTACAGCATAAGTCGCAGACTTATTATACAGGCATATTGTATGATTTTTACCAATAAATAATAATAATAATAATAATACACACATACACGCACGCACGCACACAAGTCTTTTAATCAAAGAAAAATAAAGTTATTCGAAATTAAAATTAAAATAATCATCGACATCACTTCAAATTCTGTAATGCAATATCTACAATGTTGGATAAAGACAGATGATGTTACCTGTACTGCTATGCTATTTAAATAAATGGTGGATAAAAATCTAAACAATGGAAGTTACAAGTATTATTGAAAGATGTCAGAACGTAGAACATTGTGAAATGTACGACAGGGACGCGATCTCGGTGCGCAAACAGGTAGTATGTTGTCACGACAGCTCTAGTTAACACAAAATGTTATAGATGGAGACATATGTACAATCAACTAACAATTTTGTAAATTGTCAAACCTGGCCCATTTCTTTTATAATACCGGGACAATGTTTGCTTCCAAAAGCGCTAAATTTTAGCATGGGACGATGTTCTTTGCAAGTATCAAAACCTGCTCACAAAATGAGAACGATACTGATAGATAAATTATTAGATCCATCATTTTTATTATAGATGATTTCGCAGGTTAGTTTTTTTAGTTAGTTTAGTAAATAGCATTTTAAAGCGTATTTATGTATTTCTCATATTGTACGTTTCAAACAGGTACAGTCTCCCGCTTAAAATTAGACATACCTACGTTTGTTAACCGTCCAAGCCTATCGAGCTTAATTTACAAGCTGCTTGCTGGAGTTCGACCGGATTTCAGTGTAGTCTTGGACAAAAGCCAGATTCATACACTCGCTTACCAATTTTCGTGTGCACACAGACAGATCGAAAGGCCTTCTCTACTTTTAACTTTGTGTAGCCCCAATGTTACTTAAGGCCCCCCATTTATTATACTTACTTATCTTATGCTTATATATGTAATATAAAAAAAGGAGTGAAACAACAAGTGAATTTATCTACTTTAGTGCTGTATTCGATATTATCTAAAAAAGACATTAAGGGCGACAATGTGGAATGTAATTTCGGTAAATTTACAGTTTACTGCAAGGAGGGTTTTTAGGATTTTTTTTTTCAAAAACATGCCCTTGGATGCATGAGCAACAAGGCAAATTTGTTGCAAACAACCCCTAATATAGTTAAGGGACTAAGAATGAATCGGGTTGCTGGGCGGGGAGGAAATCTGAGCGGAAAATTCTAAAAAAATATATTTAGTCGGACTTTGGAAAGATGCGTTTTCACATTTTGCGGCAATACTTCCTTTAAACGCTGTCTGCCCCACACAACACCAATATTCGCACAGGTCCACAAACTTTCTTGGGGATTGCTCCCAAGAAATTTTTCTTTTGCTTTATGCTTTGAAGGTAGTTTTATGCATGCACAAGGGGAAGGAACCCCCCCCCCCGTGTTTTTGGGTGAGGGGGCAGAAACGCTTCTCGTCCTGGGGGTTCTTATTCCCTTTCTGCATGCATACAATCACCCTCAATGCATGAACCACAGGATTTTTTTATGTTCCGCTTTCTAGTGTATTTTTTGTTGAGTATATTTCCTGTTTATCAACTGTTTTGTTTGAGTTTTGTATCCAGATTACTGTATAAATATTTATGTTAGAGGTCACGTTTTTGGTTGCCCTTTTTTACCCAATTTTTTACCGTTCCTAATTAAATAAAGTAACGTTTTATAACTTTTAATATAAGGTTAAATCACTATAACATATTATTCTTATGAAAATTCACTACAATAAGGCACGTGCTGCGTCCCAAGCATTTTTTGTATCAATAAATTGAAAAAAGATAATTATGTAGTTCCAGTATCTTTTTGCCTAATTTCATAAATTCAAACTACTTAATTAAAAACTAGTTATTGGCTAACAAACTTATCTACGCTATTTACCAAAGGAACACGCATGTACATTTTCATTAAAACCAGTTCATTATTTTCAGTTACCATCATGACATATAACTATATAAAATTCAACAATAATACACATATAAGTACACATTGGGAACCCAAATCACCACAACACGTCTTTTTTAAGACCTGACGATCGTTTCACTAGAAAAGTTAGCGTCATCAGAGGATGCAAATTTCTAACTACTTACCACTAAAACATAATAATAATAGATTTTATTCACACACCAACCTTATAAGTATAAAGCAACCTACAAAAGAAATATGAAATTGACATCGACGTGTGAAAGGGCGGAGTTCAGATGAAATGTGTCATAAAGTGGCACCTCCCTCTGTTCATCCACTCAACCCAGCTGAAACAACACCACACAGTAGACACAGCTCCTACCCAATTAACTGCAGAAAAAGTAACAATAACAACAATAGATACCAAACATAAGAAAGCCAATGATATTTAATTAATAATAATACCTAATAATACTACATAAGATACCCAATATTAGTACTTCATCTCCTCTTCCCTCCCCTTCCAAGCATATGCGGCTTAATATACTTAATCCACAAATGAAAACCACTATTGCACCATTCGGCATACTCCCATTTAAACCACGGACTCAAAAAACCTACTAAACAAATGTCCCCTAAATTTATGTTTGGTATACGCTCTAATTTCATAACCAAATTCATTGAATACTTTGTACACTCTATAAGTAAAAGACCTCTCAAAGACAGATAGTCGATGCCTAGGTGCTGTAACCATGTCCTTTCTGCGAATATTTAGGTTTAGTATATCTGTCCTGAAAGTAATCTTATTGTAGAGATAAGCTGGGGTCCCATTTGTATTAACCGAGTGATATCGCATAGCCTCCCTCATCAAAAACCCGTGTCTCATGTTCAGCCATCCAGCATCCCTAGGTTTATGAGATATATGTTGGATCTTATACCATGAACAAAGCGTAAACATGAATTTTGCAATACTTGCCCACGGTATGACCCATAAGAATCCAAACCATCTGAGAACACGTCAGAACAGTGAGTAAGTTGAGAAAGCACCACAATGGAACACAACCGTAACTTAATCTCCTGCGGAAGACACAATCTATGGGGATAAAGTTGTCTAAGACAGTAATATGCTTTCTGCAAACACTTTGAAAGATGTTGTCAATATCTAAATGTATTATCAATTGTGAGTTCCAAGTCATTTCCCTTCCCCCCAAGAGGTATACTTTCCCCATTAATTTCGATCCTCACCATACTTCTGACCCTGTCACATCCAGGTTGGCTACCAAGTAAAAGAGCACACGATTTGGCAGGATTCAGATCAAGCGCATGCTGCTTAGCCATAATAAATATGGTATTAAGATCCTCATTAAGTTTTTAGAATGCAGAGTTAATGTCTCGAGGACTACATGAGATATAAATCTGCATGTCATCCGCATATATGTGCATTTTACAATGATTTACATAAGTTGGAAGATGGGAGTGTGTAAATCGAAAACACCAGAGGCCCAAGGAAGCAGCCTCTCCAGATGATAAATTGGCCAAATGTGAGACATTTTCACCTAAACTTACTCCCTGAGACCTATCGTAGAGATGACTCGAAATAAACTCATGTGATGCCGTGGAAAACCCAATAAAATTCAGGATACTTAGCAAAACCTCATAATCCACGGTATCGAATGCCCTCGAGATGTCCGACAGAACCAGCACAGTGAGTTTACCTTTATCTGTTGTGCGAATGATATCATCCGTTACTGTTAAAAGTTCTATGACTCTTACGGAAACCCGACTGAATTTCTGGTAGTATCGATGATTCGTTCACATACTCACGAAGGTGCAACTGCACAATCCTCTCGATAACCTTCGACACCACTACAAAAATGCTGATAAGACGCAAGTCTTGAAAGTTGTTACTGTTGCTTTCTTGGGAAGCACTGTGGCATCTGCTATTTTCCATAGTCTTGAAAAATACGAAGACAGTGTACAATAATTTACTATATCAGTAATGTATTCAACTACTTGATCATCACAGTATTTGATCAGGGTAATGTTTAAACCATTGTAGCCCATAACTAGGGAACTTATGGAATTTACAACTTTTACAACAGTATTTTTATCAGTTAAAGCAAAATTGAACTCAGCCTCAAAATGTTGGTTTATTGTTATTATAAAAAAAATCTCATCTTTTAATGACTCAATTTCCATTGAAGGCTCAGTAAAACATTTGTTTATTTCATCAACATTTGAAAATTCAGCCGGGATATCCTTCTTACACTTTTTGTTGACATCAAGCAATCTCAGCTGTTTATATAGAAAATTACTATTAGTATTCCTAAAACTTTCACAGAAATATGCCTTTTTTTCTCTGTTTATAGCCGATGAAGTGAAATTGCGCAGTTCCTTATACGATTGCCAGTCAGATTCATTAGAAATTCTCCAAAATTTCGACCTCGTTTTATCTCTCAAACCCATAAGGAACTTTATGTTATCCGTAAGCGAAGGGCAAAATTATTTCGTCACTTTAAATGTTCTATACGGTGCATGCTTATCATAGTCGTGTCAACACCGAATAAAAAATGTGTCTTTTGTCATTAATATCATCAGAATGATAAATAGTGCACATTTCAGACACAGCAAAATCATTAATTATTATTAATGGTTCATAACAAAATGTTTGAAGTTCCTATATGTTACATAACGAGGCAATAGTTCAGGTTTTTTCACATGCAGAATGATGTAGACCACATCATGATCCGATATATCATAACACTCCACACCAGAATCACAAACTAACTCAACATTATTTGTTGACATGATCCAATAAAGAATTCTGCCGTGCGGGCTCACATATCAATTGAGTCAACCCCAGCTCCCTAAGTGTGCCAAGGTATTTCCTTGACATTACATCCCCCCTCATTCAAACAATTTATATTTGTACCCCCAATGAAAAGCACATCTTTGGTCAGCTTCATAGACTGAAACAATAAGTTTTCAATCTCCCTATTGAAGCAATTGTAATTCATTTCATGTTTTCGGTACAAGACGCACAAGGCAATATTAATATGATTCATAGAAACCTTGACACACAGATGTTCCAAATCTGAAATAGTATAAGTACACTTGGAGAAACCCAAATCACCACAATACATCTTTTTAAAGACCTAAAGATCGTTTCGCTAACAACGTTAGCTTCTTAGGTAGAAAAATGAAACCGAAGAGGGAGATTTTACGTCGAAGGCGCATCTGAACGGACGAGGTTATTGAATTTATTTTATTATTCTCTACCTGACAGTTTTTACGAGTGTTTATATAATTCACAGGCAAAAAGAAAATAATGGGCTTGAGATGAAAGAAGCCGCCCGATTCAAGGAAGTTTCGTTCTTAATTGATCTAGAAATATATGCCTTGAGACTTAAAATCTCCCTCTTCTGTTTCGTTCTTCTACCTAAGAATCAATATATATATATATATATATATATATATATATATATATATATATATATATATATATATATATATATATATATATATATATATATATATATATATATATATATATATATATATACGTTAAGTCTTTAAAAAAAAAGTGTTGTGTTGATTTGTGTTTCCCCAAGTGTACTTATCAGTGCTCATCAAAGGTTCCACTCTCTGAAATAGTATGTAAAATTTTAAGATCCGTGCATTGTTTTATGTAAAAGACCCACATCACATGTTATACTGAATCTTAGGTAAACAACGATACCGAGACGGAGATTAAACCGCAGGCAAATTTTCTGTGTATTGTATTTTAATTGCCGGACGAGGTTTTTGATCTTCCTTTATCACTTTACCTGATAGGTTTCGGAATGTTTATCTGCATCAAAGACAGATTCAGATTTTCTTTATTAATGTTGTGGTTATTATAAAAAATATGTTGTTACGGTGTCACAAAGTAATATAAAAATGAGTCGTTTCCATTAAAAACTCCCTGTATACATATTTAGTCTGCTTTCACAAAGTAAAGTGTTAGAAAAATGATATCCATTGTCAACTCCAAATGTACATATTTAGTATGGTTTCACAAAGTAAAAGTATTATATGTATAGTATGTAATATTCTATACTTTGGAATTTTAAATATCATATGATTATTAATAGCTTCATACACTTTTGTTGATGTAAGTGGAAAAATTAAGTTGTGATAACTAGACAGCTGCTGTGGTGTTTATCGCATCAAAGACGTGTTTTCTTAGATTTCAGTGTTTGAATCAAAATGATTTATTGTTAGTTTTAATACTATATACCGTGTGTGTGTTTTGCAGTGTAGTTCAATTGATTACCAAGAAGAAAACATTATAATGCGGGTGAGTTAAACATTAGTAGGTTTTCTTCAGCTAAAGCTGAATTGTTTTTAGCAAATTTTCAAACTTTCGCTAATAGAGAGACCAAAACTTTTGAGTTTTTTTACTTATATATGTATTATTGTTGAATTTTATACAGTTATATGTCACGACGATAACTCAAAATAATGAACTGATTTTAATTAAAATTGACGTGCATGTTCCTTTTGTAAATAGCTTGGATAAGTTTGTTAGTCAACAACTAGTTTTTTAATTAAGTTGTTTTTGAATTTATGAAATTAGGCATATAAAAATGGAACTACCCGATTATTTTTTTAAAGTTATTAATACAAAAAGACAATTCAATATTGTAAAAGACAGTGCAGCATTTAAAATAATAATTCGTATACAGCAAATAAAGATGGAACTACATAATTATTTTTAAATTTATTAATACAACAGACAGAATACAGTATTGCAAAACAAACACTACAGAATTTAAAATAATACTTCATACACAACAAATAAAATGGAACTTCATAGCTATTATTTGTTTTCATAGATTTCCTTTTTAGCTAATATTCACAGAAAAATTATAACTTAATATGTGTTTCTTTGATGAATAGGTTGGATAAGTTTGTTAGCCAACAACTAGTTTTTACTTGAGCAGAGTGAATTTGCAAAATTGAGATAAAAATATTTTGGTTTGGCATACTGTAGGAATTCGCTGATAGCTATCGACACAGCTCTGATTGGTATCCTGAAGGTCAGATCATATCTAGGTGGTTGAAAGCTAGCTAAGAAGGCCATCAGAACTTGTAAATAAAACCCGAGGAAGGTGCATCAGATCATATGTATGAGGTGGAAAGCTAGCTAAGATCATCAGGAATATATGGGTTAAACATGTTTTTGTTGAAACTGTTGTACTCGTTCTATAAAATCAAGATGCGGTAAGTTTGTTATGGTAGCGAATTTTCATTTAATGGATCAAATTTAAATAACTGAATTTAACGTTAGGCCTGATTTTTTTTTCTGGTAAACAATAAAATTCAAGATGGAGCGAATTTTTATCAAATCCTCTTTACAAACATCAATTTTTTAAAGAACTCATATATGACTGAACTCGTCCAGGGTATTTGTAAATTATTAATACAATATTGGTAGATTAGATATTTAACTACAAATAGGTTGTTTTAGTAATTTATTTTCTGTATAATAAATAATGATGTAAACTGCGAGAGAAATTATGTCTACTGACCATTTTGTATACGATTTTATAAACTAATTTTAAAAATTAATATAGGTTTTTCTAGATAATAAATGCAATCTAACCCTTATATGGACAAGCATATCGCTGACTTAGCAGTTAATAAGAAAATATCATGAGATTCATTCTCTACCAACTTCACTAAAACTCTATTTGCAAGAACAACCATTTCCTGAACGAAACGGTTTTAAAACCTAAAATATTAAAGGCTTACCGCTTTCTCCTTCAGGAAACTCATTGATTTGTTTTAAAATGAGTTCTTTGACAACCTCATCATACCATTCTTTAATATGTGTAGTCTGGTCCATTTCAGCTGTTTTGCTTTGAAATGTGAAAGTTTTTGTGACTAAGTCGTCATCTAAAGGTTTTATATATTCAGTAAACAATACCGTATAGCATTTAATGCTTTTCGGTTGAATCATTGTTTCTTTCATTTTTTATTCTCTGAAATAGCTCGTACATCTAGAAATTGTTCTGGATCTGTATAGTGTGTATTTTGGATCATAAGAGGCAGATTATGTCTCTTAAAAGGCGAGCTCGATTGTACATAACATAAAATTATAAAAAACAAAAAAAGACAAAAGTCGATTTACAGAAAAATTTAACCCGATAGACTTTAGTAAAGATATCATCGATATTGCAGCAATAACCCAAAAAAATAAAGGATCCATTTTGATACAACTTGGTAGCTGTCTTCCTTGTGTAAGTCACTTGTATAAGTTCGTTAGCCAGGAAAATCAGATCAGGTTTCCCGAAAAAATTTTGGGTTTTCTTCAGGAAAAAAATTTTGTCTCCACAAATAACTAAGCTATGAGAATCAAGTTTGATACGTATGTTTATGTTATGAGAAGTAAACTATATACCAAAATTCAGATCTCTATGATATAAGACAAAAAAAGTTATAAGCATTTCATTAAAAATGTCTGTTGTCGGATGATTTCTATGAAAATTCACTACCATAACGCACTTACTACGTAAAGACTTTTTTCTTTAATAATATTGTGAAAAAAAAAAAACGTGAAAATATTCAACATACATCTATTGTTCTGGTTAAAAAAAAACGGATTATTTATTTGGAAAATAATCTTTAACTTAGAAAACTATTTTTTCTAAAGTGATACCTATATACTACATGTCTCAAAATTCCAAAATTTGTGATCTCTGCATTATCAATTTTTTTCTATGAAAATTCTCTTACAATTTTATTTAACAAATAGCAACGCAAATTAATAATGCATACACCTGCATTATTGTTAATGTGGCTTTTTCAACAGTTCTTCTTCTTGTGAACTATCTATAATAAAGCTGACTTGACTATCCGGTGGTTGAGCCTGCTACATTGTTATACAAGGAGACTATTGTATTTATGTTACTTAAACCATAAGATATCATATATATATATATATATATATATATATATATATATATATATATATATATATATATATATATATATATATATATATATATATATATATATATATATATATATATATATATATATATATACTAATAGGTCTTTTCTTGAAGCTTCGATAGTTAGATGCATGTTCACGGCTATTTATGATTGATGGGTAATAGATGGTGAAACGTTATGTTTTCAACTATTAATGACTGATGAACGTTCAGTAGTTGATGAAACGTCATGTTCTTACCTCTTGTTGACTGATGAGGCTTCAGTAGTTAATTAAACATACATATACATACTTTCACTCTTTAGGATTTTAATCTCTTAAAACTATATGTCAAAGCAATATCGTCTTTATATTATGATGATATACTGTTTGTAAATAATGGTTTATATTATAACGATAAAAGTTATTTTAATTGAGTAAAACAAATTCTGATAAGGTCACTATAGTTGATAATGACCGATGAGGCTCCAATAGTTGGTGAAATAACATGATCCTATTTATTGTTGACTGATAAGGTTCCAATAGTTAGGAAAACATTATTTTCTTATAACAGTTGGTGAAATGATAAGTTCTTACCTATTGTTGACCGATGATTCATCAGTAGTTAATGAAAAATAACTTCTTCATTCTAGTATTATGATTACCTTAGTTTTTGTCTATTGTTGACGGATGAGGCTTCAGTAGTTGATGAAACATATACGTATACATATTTTCACTCTTTAGGATTTGAACCTCTTCAACCTATACGTCAAAGCGACATCATCCCCTTTATATTGAGATTTGCAGCTGTCAATATCTCTAAAGCTGGCATCGCTATCTTATACTTCAAGATGGGCTTCACCTTTCTATTGTTTTGAATCATGAAGCCCGCTTCAACTCTCGATGTCGTTTGTATATTAGAGACTGTCACCTCTACCTTACGCTAAGGTAGACACCACTTTATATTATGATGAATCATAAAGCTCGTTGTAACTCTCGATGTCGTCTATATATTAGAGACTATCATCTGTACGTCAAGGCATGGCGACATTGTCTTTGTATTGTGACGATAATCTATAAACAATCTTGGAATATGAATGCTAGACAACTCTAACTCTCAAAGTCATTTATATACTAGAGATTGTCACCTCCACCTTACGACATGGTAACATCGTCTTTATATTGCTATATTTTTATAAACATTCATTGGAAGGGATATCTTGATGGACTCATGTGTATGCGCAGCCGACATCTTGGATGACGTCACGCGCATACTCAGTAGCCTCCTCCTGCAGGAGGCTCCAGAACCGCCCATCAATACCTACTTATATTTAATAATAGACAAATGTTAGGAGTTGATTTCACTTATTGGTTTGTAATTCATAAAAAAATGCAGTGTGTGTGTGAGTATGTGTTCTTCGTTACCACTGCTTAGTCAGATAATGTAACTAGGCTTGATAAAATATTAGAAAAGTGGTTCGTTCTGGATAGTCTGTTTCTTGTCTATTAAGCTATACAAAATATCCTATCACCTAAAGAATACGCACCAGTGACACGCCTCGAAAGGTTTACTATTCATATTCATATCTTAACGACCATTTGGACCAGACCAGATAAATAACAAAAAATTAGTCTCTTGTGAAAGTGCAGTTGTAACATACTTAAGATTATCGTAGTGGTGTGAAAAAGAGAAGAGTGGATTGAACTCGAGGGTCTGGGTTGATAAATTAATGACATGCTTATCTTGCTAATAAGAACGTTCAGTGTCTGCGATAATAAATGTATTTTTATTAGGGCATGGTTGTATCATAATCAGACTGTATAATAATTGCACAAATAACTTGTGGAACCATAATGTACTTGTAATAAACTTAATGGTGCAATTGGCTGATGTAAACTCTGTCGTAAGATAAGACCCATTTATAACTTAAACTGCATAGTTTAAAAAGGGGACTGTTGACTTTAAAACAAAGTTCTATTATTTGGGGATATATTTAATATGCAATTTACCACTAAAGAAAAGCAGAGTTCATGCTTTATTGCTATACGAAGGTAGACCCCCCCCTCTCTCTCTCTCTCTCTCTCTCTCTCTCTCTCTCTCTCTCTCTCTCTCTATATATATATATATATATATATATATATATATATATATATATATATATATATATATATATATATATATATATATATATATATATAAGCACACATATAAATCTTTGCTGCAAAAAATAACTAGATGAACTGTATTGTCTGTTTTAAGAATGCCTACAGTAAGTAAAAACAGTTTGGCAAAATTTTAAATGCTACTAAATGTTTTTTGTCGCTCAATTAAAATTTAATGTACAATGTTTGTTAATACAAGTAATTGAAAGTTATACTTGTGTCATAAAAAAAGGAATAATGACAAAAAATAGGTAATGCCAGGAAAATATATATTATTGCGGCTAGTGTGGTTATACTGAACTATTTATAAAACTATGTGTTGTAGCTTCTGTAGTTCCGGCCGTGTGGAGAAATTATATAGATCTAATTATTTTTCATCCCGTACCGTCCATGAAAAAAAAAACTTCTTTAATAGTACAACGAGTTTAACAGATAAGATGCAATTATACCTGATACTCTAGTTCTCTGACTCTGATTATGTTGAATATTGTAATTAGTAATGAGTGTAAGTACCCTTGTAGGATGTAAAATAATTTTCTGTGTAAATTTGTAAGTTATTAGAATATTTCGGGAAAATATTAGCTCGATAAATCTTATGTTGATGCAATTGCTATGAAATTAATTTTATGAGAATGTTTAATTGTTAAGGCGACTTGGCATAAGTGAAAATATACAGAATACACGGCAATATAAACCTAATGTCATTTTATAGCGTTGCTATGTATAATGTATGTTCAATTAGGAACACAGGACTCTCGCCCTAATTAACCAACTTCAGCGTCTCTCGCGTTTGGAAGGGGTATCCAAATTATATAAAAGCGCATATATTTCGTATAGGAGATCAGACAGACACTGGTTTTTGCTTTCGTGAACCCACGCTTGACCTATCAGTTCGTGGAGGACTGAACACTACCACAATATTTCACAAATACACGCTCAATTCCGCCCCGTCTTTTCTTACTTATACTAATTACACTACCTTTGAGAAAACACTGGTTTTTGCTTCGGTGAACCCGCGTTTGACCTATCGGTTCGTGGAGGGCTGAACACTACCACGATATTTCACAAATACACACTCATTACCCCCCTACCCCGTATTTTCTTACTTAACTGAATTATTCTATCCTTGTGAAAACACTGGTCTCTGCTTCGGTGAACCCACGTTTGAACTATCGGTTCGTTGAGGACTGAACACTACCACAATATTTCACAAATACACACTCATTACTACCGCCACCTTTTCTTACTTATACTAATTACACTACCCTTGTGGAAACACTGGTTTTTGCTTCGCTGAACCGTTTAACCTATCGGTTCGTGGAGGACTGAACACTACCAGAATATTTCACAAATACACGCTCAATTCCGCCCCATCTTTTCTTACTTATACTAATTACACTACCTTTGAGAAAACACTGGTTTCTGCTTCGGTGAACCCACGTTTAACCTATCGGTTCGTGGAGGACTGAACACTACCACGATACTTGACATTCACACGCCAACTACCGCCTCCGACCACTTCACTCGCATCAGTTTTTCCGCGAATTCGCGTATTCTGTTCAACTGGTAATCACTGGCTATCTCCACTAGCTCGTGATCACCCACTAATTACCACCGAATTGCAGCGACTGACGTCGTAGCAAACTTCACCTAGACTTCTTCAGTAATTCGCACCGTCCCCAATTGTGCTACTGGCAACAGTGTCCGGCACCGAGACATAGGGTGAGTTTCGTTTATTTGCCTATGTGTTAGAATGTCAGAGGATAATAGTATTTGAAGTTCGGGGTAATATAGTATTAGTCGTGATGACATGTGTCACGTAAAGATTGATTTATTTTGTACAAGTGCTATAATTCCGCAAAAGGGCGAGTGTGTTAGAGTGAAGAGATGATACAATATTAATATTGAAATAATATTTTGTATAGTAACTGTGTTACTGAACTAGGTACTTGAAGAAATATATTAAAATAAACGTGTTTATGTGTAATATATATATATATATATATATATATATATATATATATATATATATATATATATATATATATATATATATATATATATATATATATATTAGGTTTTTTTGTAGCGATTATCCGAAAAAATTAATTTATTTATTTAAGTGGTACAATTATTACAGTCTTAAAATTTATTATAAAATATGTGATTCAAAACAACATGTGAACAACTAGAGTTACAGCGATTGAATGAAATAATGTTCTACAGAATTAACATAAATGCAAACGTTTGCATCAGCACTCTTACACAGGTCACTGAACTGATGATGCATGGTTTCCGGATTCGTCGTATTTTGTATGATGTTGAGAATATACAGGGATGTAACTCCTCCACCCTTAAATCTTTAACACGTCCTCCTGTTCGGACACTTCTTCTGTTTGCGTTTGCCTGTTGGACTTGTATAGGATGCTCTGAATTTTTCTTCTTAAAAGAAACACAAGTACAATGGTAACAGCGATGGATATACCAATGGTAATGCCTAAGTGGGAATACTGCATGGACGGTCGGAGATGAAATGGATGCTGTTGTATTTGAGACAATGCTTCTTTTATCTTTTTGTTTTCTTTTAGATGAATTGGCTTAAAATGGATATGATGTTGAGGTGTCGGTTGCAATTCTTCGACTTCTATGGGTTGTAGCGTCAAATTGGTAGCAACGTCTTCATACATTTCCTCATTGATCTTGACTTTGCAGGAATTGAGGGATGTTACTAGACCGTTTCCCTGGAAGATTTTTCGTTCTAACGATGTTTCGCAATTTTTGACAATAGTGGTTGCTGAGCTAGTGGATATTAAGATTTGACCATTCTGCAGCTGAGTTGATATTTCGTAGGGGTTCATTACTTTGGCAGAAGTGCAATTTTGTAAGGTGTCAAGCTGACAATGTTCTTCTCGTGGGCGATTATTGCATATAACCACGTCTTCTATAGAGGGGCACTTCTCTTGGGTCCATAAGTTTGAAGAGGGTGTTTCTAAACAGTATGAGCTGGGTGGTACCAGGAGAATATAATTTTGTGGTATAGGATAAACACGAAAATAAGAATCAGGATTGGGATGTAGGATAGGAACTTTTAAAAGGCATACAATCGTATCCTTAACCGATAATATATGAAATTTGGTAAATTCTACAACCTTAAAACATGATTTTTGTCAAAGTCGATCAATTCATTTCTGTCATGACTTAACTTTAAGTGATCAATAATATTTAACAGATCACTAGTGGTAAAGAGCTCTATATTAGTAATTTCGTTAAAACTTAAGGAAATAGTTCTTTGAATTATCTCTATATTATGGAGTAATTTAACAGCTACTTGAATTTGGAAATGAATTTTACTCGACAATTCTCTTTCGCTATCTAAAGTGGAAAAAGTCTGATAAATATGATCTAGATTTTGATTAATAATTTTTTGGTCCTTTTTGTACCTTTGTGTGATTATATTAGCAAATGAATTTAAATTATCAATTTGGGTAATTATATCTTCTTGATTTTGGAAAAGGTTATCTAAATTTTTATTGATTTCTTTTAAGTCTTCTTGGTCGAGATTTCCTGTTATCATTTTAATTAAAGAGCCTGCTCTGTTTATTAATCCACGTTTAGTTCTGTGCATCGATAGTTTTTGTAGTTCATTACTTAATCGTGACAAATGGTCATCTAAAATTAGTAAATATCGTTCGTTAGTTGCAGACATTTGTCCAGTGTTTAAAAATTTAGAATTTTTTAATAATATGTTATAGTTAATTTCTATATCGGTAATATTAAAATAAAAATAAAATTTATGATAATGTTTGAGTATTTTTGCGATGCCTAAATACTCTTTAAAATATCCGTTAGTTTTTATCGGTGTTATTTGAAGTGGATGGACCAGGTTGAGGGTCATCGTTGTTTGTAGTAGTAGTAGTTTTGTCCTGTAACGAAAAAGTCTTTCTTACTCTTTTTATGTTAGAAACGTGAGCTTTTGCTTTTGGTTTAGAAAATGTAACAATGTTTTATTTTTGTTTAGGATGTGATCGTAATTTATAAAAAGGATTTGTTTTTCTTACTTTTGGTACTCTAATAGCTAGTTGTGTCGTTTCTTGTAAATCTGGTGTCGTTTGTCTGTCTGCATTTGCTTTAGAAATTCTTTTGTCTCTACTTACTTTTTGTTTCTGATAAACACTGTCGAAGAAAGGCATTATTTCTCTGAGCCTATTGTTGTTGTATTCCTCGTAGAGGGTAGTTTCAGGTGTGACTGTTGGTAAGTCGTCGTAGGGGCTGTATAGTAATGTAAAAGGTGAATACCCAGTTGTCGAATGAATAGACTGGTTGTAAATAAGGGTTGCTGTTATCATTAGGGTTGCAGGCCTCTCTTGTGGGTTTTGTAATTTAGGAATTCGCAATTTTTCTACAAGAGTTGAGTGCAGTCGCTCTACTGGTGAATTTGAGTTAGGATTTTGGGGGGTTGTTATGTGAAGATTAATATTAAATAAATTACAGTATTCTTTAAGGGTAGTATTCGAAAATTCTTTGCCAGCGTCAGATACTATTTTTAGGGGATGATTATGATGGGAAAAATAGTGTCGAAGTTTATTTAACACGGTAATTGCGGATCCATCAGTTATATAATATGCCTGCGCATATTTGGAGAATAAATCTATGATAGTTAGGAATTTGCAATTATCGAAGCTAAAGGTGTCAATGTGTATCACTTCAAAAGGGCGTTTAGCTAGAAGGGGACCTGAAAATGGTGGTTTGTACGGATTTCTTTCGTATTTTGTCTGAAGGCAAATTGAGCATTTATTAATAAAAGCGTTTATATAATTTTTCATATTAGGCCAAAAATATTTTTGTTTTAAATGTTGATAAGTCTCGTTAATGCCACTGTGGTTTCGTGTGTGATATTCGTCTATAATTTGTTGTTGAGTTTCTTGTTTTTCAACGTCTTGTAAAAATTCGTTAGATTTTATTATTTTAACAGAACTATTAAATAATGTTGAAGAAACAGCAGTGAAATATTTGAATAGTCTATCATGTTTACAGAAAATTCCGTAAGTATATTTTGGATCAAGAAATTGTTTCAAGAAGTCATTTATTTGTCTCAATTCGTAATTGAGTTGAACCTTTACATGTATTGTTTCAAACTTAAATATTTTTAATTTGCGTGTGTTATATTTTGGTCCGTAATCTAAAATTATTCGTCTGGAAAAATAATTGACTGAATTTTCTGATATAGGTATTTTGAAAATTGGATTTTCTGCAGACGAGTGTTGTGTCTGTGAGTCATTGCTTTCAGGAGGGTTATTAGTCGTGCTAGTCGATGCATTGTTTGCGTCGTTTTCTAGTTTGTTAATTATTTTACTTTCTCTGTCTTCGTCAGGGTCTACGTTATTAATTATTGATTCCAGGTCAAAGTCGTCTTCGATCGCGTTAATTTCGATTCGCGATAAGGCATCAGCCACTACGTTATCTTTGCCTTTCTTGTATTTTATCTCGTAATTAAATTCCTCTAATCTTAGTCGCCATTTAACTAGCCGTGAGTTTGGTTCCTTAATGGAAAATAGCCAAACAAGCGGTTTGTGGTCAGTTTCTATAACAAATTTTTGTCCAAAGAGATAAGGTCTAAAATGTTTTATATTTTCTACTATGGATAATAACTCTTTTTCAATGGTCGAATAATTTCTCTCGGCAGAATTTAGTGTTCTTGAGTAAAACGCAATTGGTTTATTATTTTGTGACAATACTCCACCTATAGCTATATTGCTTGCGTCAGTGGTTAAATGAAATTGTTTAGAAAAATCGGGGTAGGTCAGGACAGGAGAATTTGTAATTAATTCTTTTATTTTTTGAAATACGTCAACGTATTCCGGGTCGTGAATATTTATCTTGGTATCCTTTTTTAAATATTTATTGATGGGGAATACTACTTAAGCGTAATTTGCAATAAAGCGTCTATAATAGCCTGTTAATCCTAAAAATGCTCTTATTTCTTTACTTGTCTTTGGTATTGGATAATTCTGAATGGCAGTTATTTTTGATGGGTTCGGTTTGATCCCTCGGACAGTGACCAGATGGCCTAAAAATTCGACCTCTTTACGCAAAAATTCGGACTTATCTAACTGAATTTTTAGATTACACTCTTTTAACTTATCAAATATATTTTTTACGTGACAAAGGTGTTCTTGAAGGGATAACAATATCATCCATATATACGAAACAAAACTTGTATAAATATGGCCTTAATACATTATCCATTAGGCGTGAAAAGGTACTGGGAGCCCCCTTCAACCCGAACGGCATTCGGATCCACTCGTAATGGCCATTATTTACGGAGAATGCTGTTTTTTCGATACTGCCAGGATCCATTTCAATTTGATGGAATCCTTGTGCTAGATCGAGAGTCGTGAAATAGGAGTAGCGTCCTAAATTATCTAAAATTTCTTCGTTGCGAGGTAATGGGTACTTGTCATCGATCGTTTTCTCGTTAAGTTTACGATAATCGATCACTAAGCGCCATTTCTTTTTTCCAGAAGCGTCTTGACGCTTCGGGACAATCCATATCGGACTTGAGTAGGGAGATATTGAGGGTCTAATTATTTTGTTGTCTAATATGTTCTGTATCCTCCTACTATGTCGAAAATCATAACTACTGGACAATTGATAGTCCCTTTATTAATCTTATTTTTAAAGGGGTAGACATTGATCCAATCCAATCCATAGCAGGTGGTAGTGGAATTTTCCTTTATGTAATAGTAAAGGATTTTTTCACGCCCGAGGAGGTACCACCCCATACATCAAGGGGCCGGTGAAGTCCCAACAGACGTTTCCGGTTCTGGTGTATGAGTCGGTTTCCCTTATAAACAAAAATGATGATGGCTCCTCCTTGTATAAAATATTCCGGAGGCAAAATACCCTTCCATTCGGATCTCCGGGAGAGGGGTGTACAGGGGGCGCCAACATCAAGATTTAACATATCCTTTTCGAATATATGTGGCCTCAATTCTAACCTGAACTCCGTCCACCATTTCCTCCAGGCTAACAGGCCCCAACTCCTCTTCCTCACCGAAACCCAAATTAGTGCCAAAACAGCCACTAATCACCTTAATTTCCCGGGGTATGAGCTCCTTACTGCCTTCAGATTGCATGGAGGCGTGTGCGCATACGTCCGTAACAATCTACCCTGCACCAGACTTCCCAATTTAGAAGCTGGAAGAAAAGACATACTATGGATAAAACTCTCTCTCAGGACTGCAACTAAATTCATCTGTTGCATTTACTGGTCACCTTCTGACAACAACTTTGTCCAGCTCTTTGACTACCTTTCTGAAAAAACCGACTATCTGATTTCTGAATATCCTTCCTCCGAGGTCACTATTCTTGGCGACTTCAATGTCCATAATAAGGAATGGCTAGGATCTTCAAAAACCGATCCACAAGGGAGAGCAGCGGAGGCCTTTGCAGTCAGCAATTCTTTGGCCAATATGGTACAGCAACCTACTTACTTTCCTCGTATCCCAACACACAGCTCAAATCCCTTGGATCTCCTTCTTACTACAAATCCTGAATGCTATAAGATATCAGTCACCGCCCCCCTTGGTCGCTCAGACCACGGCATGGTCACTGCTTCCTGCGCAATGCAACCCGAGGTCACACAGTCATCACACCCACGTATCGTTTGGCACTACAACTCCGCAAACTGGGACGAAATGCGGGATTACTTTTCTTCATTTCCATGGGCGTCTGTCTGCTTCTCTCATCCTGACCCCTCTGATATCTCACAAAACGTCACCGAAATTATCCAAGCTGGCATGGAATTATTTATTCCACGTACACAGAAAACCTCTTCAGCCACTCAAAAGCCCTGGTTCTCTAAATCCTGTGACAAGGCCAGACTTGAAAAGGTCAAAGCTCACAAAACGCTTCTACACAATCCCAGTCAAGAAAATCGTCAAGCATTCAACGACGCAAGAAACCGCTATGTCCGCATTCTTTCTGAGGCAAAAAACTCGTTTAATAACCACATCAAAAACAAAGTCCTCTCAAGCTCCAACGGCGGCAAACCCTTCTGGACTCTTGCTAAGTCTATTGGGAATAATTTCTGCAAGAGCACGTTCCCACCTCTTGTGTCAGGTGATGAAATTGTTTCTACCGCCCTGGGCAAGGCTGAACTTTTTGCTTCGTTGTTCGCCGGAAATTCTACTCTCAACCCACCTCCAAATGTTCAACCACCAACAGTCCCCAATGTCGTGCATAAAATGACTGATATCATTTTCCAAACTAAAAAGGTACGAAAGATGCTCTCTTCTCTTAATACCAGGAAAGCCTCTGGCCTTGACGAGATTCCAGCAATTGTTCTCAAAAAATGCGCACCAGAACTTGCTCCTGTCCTGACTCGTCTGTTTCAGATATCTTACAATAAAGGCATATTCCCTAGTAACTGGAAAACTGCTCGAGTACAACCCATCCCCAAGAAAGGATCCAAAGCGCTTCCTAGCAACTACAGGCCTATCTCTCTCCTTTCAGTCATCTCTAAAGTGATGGAAAAGTATATAAACACCGAACTACTAAAATTCCTTGAAAAACACAGTCTAATCCACGACAGGCAGTATGGATTCCGTCAGCGCAGATCGACTGCCGACCTCCTTTCCTTTGTCACCCATTCTTGGAACAAGTCTATGGAACAACACGGTGAATCCCAGATTGTTGCTCTAGACATATCCAAAGCATTCGACCAGGTCTGGCACGCAGCGCTGCTTAACAAACTTCCGGCCTATGGCCTACCACCAAAACTTTGTACCTGGACAGCAAATTTCCTCTCCAACAGGAGCATATCTGTTGTTGTGGATGGCCATTCCTCTAAACTGTATCCAATTAATGCAGGAGTTCCTCAAGGTTCAGCTTTAGCCCCTACTTTGTTTCTTCTCCACATCAATGACCTCCTCTCTAGCACATCCAACCCAGTTCACAGTTACGCGGACGACAGCACCCTCCACTCAAACATACAATATTCTAAGCCTGTCTCTTTAGCCCAATTAGATGAGGATCGCAGACTCATGGAGGGTTCTGTCTCCGTAGACCTCCAAAAAATATTAGACTGGGGAAGTAGAAATCTTGTACAATTCAACCCCACCAAAACTAAGTCTTGCTTTCTTTCTCACAAGAGATACAGCAGCCCTAGACCCATCACAATGAACAACCAAGTTATTCAAAGTAATGAGTCCTTTTCTCTTGTTGGCATTACTGTGGATCGAAATCTTAATTGGCACCAACATGTTACATCAATTGCAGAAGCGGCTGCTAAGAAATTGGGTTTCCTCTTCCGGGCTCGCAAATTCTTTTCACCAACTAATCTCTATACCTTATACACTTCACAAATAAGGCCAAACCTCGAATACTGCTCCCACATCTGGGGTGCTGCTGCCGCTTCTACACTCGCTATCCTGGACTCCATTCAAAAGAGAGCTATACGTCTCATCGGTGACCCTACCCTCACCCAAAGGCTTCCATCCCTTGCCCACCGACGTGCCGTTGGTGACCTCTCTCTCTTTTATAGATATCTGCACGGGCACTGCTCAGAGGAGCTTTCCTCCATAATTCCCCCACCTGCTGCCCCCAGCAGATCTACCAGGGGAACAGAGCGAATGCACCCTTTTAACGTCCAGGTCACCAGACATAGAACATCTTGTTATGCCCGCTCTTTTGTCCCGAGGACTTCCAAGTTGTGGAATTCCTTGCCGGCACATGTTTTTCCTTCTCCTCCGAACCTCCAAACCTTCAAGTCCAGAATTAACAAGCTGCCTCTTTCCTCCTTGTCAACACCCACGGTACGATAGTATTTAGGCTGTAAGCCCTCGTGGTGTGTTGTTGACATAAAAAAAAAAAAAAAATAGTTTTTAAATTTGGTTTTGGACTTCTTCACGTAAATGAAAAGGGTACCGGTATGATTTGGTGTGAACAACTTCATCGTCTTTAGTTCTTATTTTATGTTTAATTGCATTGGTGAAAGAGAGATCTGAGTCTTCATGATAAAAAATATCATTACACTTTCGACACAAATTATTAAGTTTTTCATATTCTTCTGTATTTAAATGATCTGTTCTTAAAATTTTTGTTACATCAAAATGTTTTGAAATTTTAGGTAGTTCGTCAGAGTAATTTTGTAATGGATCGACATCTATTTGTTCCTGATATTTCTACAAATTTTGAATTTGGATTTTTCTTTATTATGGGCACTCTACAATATCCATCTTTTGATTCAGCTATTGACTCGTAAATTAAAACATTTGTTTCTTCAATATGTGGTAAAACTACTGTGTCTTTTTCTATATTTACAGGGACTGATACATAATTTTCACAAATTTGTTTGAAAGGTGTAAAATTCAGTGGATTAATTTCAAGGTAAAATGGTATTTTTTGATTTCCTAGAGTTAAAATTTGTTTATTATAATCGATATTTCCTTTTAATTTTGTAAGATGAGCTGACCCTATAAGCGCGTCAAATCGATGGTGCCATTGCATGACACGCATTGGAAATTGGTAATTGATATTAAATTCTTGTAAAATAGGATACCTTACGTTGTCTTCACCATGGGTTATCTGGTTAACTGATTTCATTGAAAATGGTTCCTTATAAATAAATTTTTTAAATAACTCGTAAGCCGGTCCTGGATTTATGATACTATCTGACGCTCCGGAATCAATCAATACTTTTAAATTTAGACTTGGTATGACAAAAAACGGTAATTTAGGGGTATTAACAATATTATTTATATCTAAATAGATTAGTTTTCAGAGGCTGTTTCGTGAAAATCCCGATTTGGTTTGGTGTTGTAATCTGTAAAAGTTTCAGTTGGTTCGGGAAATTCTAGTGGCTCTATATTTTCATCAGAGGGTTGGTCGTCATAAGGGTATTCGTCAGAATGATCTAGTGGTAGGTCCTCTTGGTTAAAGAGTTCTTGATGTTGAAACGTGGGCCTAGATTGGGGTATAAAGTGGTTTCTTTGGGGCATTTGTCGTGTATTTCTTAAGGGAGTTTGGTTGCTTATTGACATGGGTGTCGTTCCTCTACTTAATTGAGTTGGAGCGTGTTGTATATTTCTATTAAAATTTTGAACGGGTCTTATGTTAGAAATTGGCTGAGAAGGAAACGGTTGCCTTTGTTGTGTGATTTGTTGTGGTTTGTTGTAAATTTGGGGAAATGCTGGAAATATTGGTTTTTGGGTATACGTCTGTCTATGCTGTACAGGCGTGTTATGATTTGTTTTTGTATTATTTTTGTTTCTCAGGCTATTAATGAAATTCGACTGTATAATCTCGTTATCTATCCTATTACATTCTAACATAAGTGAATCAAGAGTATTAACACTAAGTAATCTAAGATGTGAGAAGTAAGGTTCTATTACACCCGCTTTAAATGCTGCCACTGCATTTTGTTGATAAAATTCATTCTTGTATGTTTTTACATCGTTTACTAAATCTTGTATATCTACATGTTAAATTAAAATCTTTAGCTTTTCTTTAATTACATTGAAATATTCCTGAATAGTTTGTGATTTAGTCATAAAGCTAGTATTTAAATCATTAAATAAAAGATTTTCTGAACGGGGGTCTGAAAACTGATTTTTTAAAGCAAATGTTATATTTTCCCATGTATGGTTTTCTAAACTAATTAACACGTCACGAGCGTTACCAGTGATTTTAGCTTTCATAAATTCTAGTAACATTCGATTTGCGTGTGTTTCGGCTTCTGGCCTTCTATAACTAGTAATATAAAGTTCGCATTGTTTAATAAAATAAGCAAGATGCTTCTGTCCACCGGAATATTCGGGGATCATGATAGCAGCTTGTGAAAATTCGGCAATGTGATTATTTGCCATTTCTAAATTATTTAAACTTAATTGATTAAAATTGTCTTCTTCTAATTCTAATATAGGTTCTCTTTTCCTAATAGGCGATCTAACTCTTATCATTACACAACATACATGAACAAGTAATGGTTGTTAAGTATTACAGGGTGAATTGAAAAATAGAGTACGAATAGGAATTATTGAACAAAATTATATAAGGTATAAATGTAAAATAGATACGATATGAATGCACAGATAAAAAATATTGGAGGAAACTTACAGGAAGCTCATTGGTACTTCTGCTATTGGTTTCTCGCTGATTTCCCTCTGGCAGTGTGGACTGATTTGCACCGGTGTGAATGTTCGATGTTGCACATAAACTTTTAGAAAAAAGACCGAAACTAATTGTACGAAGATTTAAAGCTTGCCAAAATTAGGTTTCGATGTGCAATACTGTTCCTTGCAGCGCCAATTAGGTTTTTTCGTAGCGATTATCCGAAAAAATTAATTTATTTATTTAAGTGGTACGGACCACGGTAGTTCAGAGGTAAGAATGTGTGCCTTTGAACCGAAGGGTACTGGGTTCGATCCCGGCGTACTCCTTTCACTTTTTCAGTACAAACTGTAAAATTAACATCAACCGAGGTTCTGGCATTGTATTTGAGCAAGTTGGTCTGCACGTTCCGCCCTTCGGAGGGGGCGTAAAGCCGTCGGTCCCGTGTCCATGCGATGTTGGGCACGTTAAAGATCCCTACCCTCCTTACAGAAAGACAGGGGTTCGGCAAAACTGCTCCCTGGCGTCGGTGATTGGCCATAGTCGCGGAAATAGGCCGACGTTAAAGAAAGAAAAAAAAAACAAAAAAAACAACAAACAACTTGTAATATAATTATTAAGTTATGCACAATACATGTACTTAACTTATCTATAATTCATTTACATGTTATGCTTGAAAGTCATCACTTTCGATACATATATAGGCAAACAGCAAAGATAGAGGAATTAGGTAAAGAAACCAAATGAATTATTGTCATACCTTTATTGAATCATTGTTATCCTGCTCTCAAAACTGAATTCTGTCATGGCTATATCTTGAATTTGTCGTTGAAAAAACGTAGGTCGAATACTGATAATAAAAACAATACACATCATTTTGACAAAACAAAAACATTCTGTAGCAGTTTGCTAATCCTATAATGTCACCTTCCGTATTGTTACTTAAATTTATTTTAGATATGAAAATTAAACATGTAACGCTAAGCCAAACTAATTAAGTAAATGGTGACATTTGGGCCATACTCCACCACCTGCACAATAAAGACATCTCTGTTCTAACATACAGGCCCCATCAATATAAATTTAAAAAGAACATAAGAAAAGGAGGCGGGATAAGAAAGGACTAAAGAAAAAAAGAGGGCCATTATCTACTTATCAACATATTCTCGTATTTATGTCTGAAAGTTAGATCCTATTCACACAGCTTGCAGTAGTGTATGTGAACTTTTAAATGCTTTTTAGAATGATAAGGTACAGTAAGCAAGTTTTTTTCTCCACATATAAACTTTGTAAGTGTTAATATGTGGCATGACAATATTTCATGTAGAGTAGGAGACTTGTACATCTTATGACCTTAAGGTAAAAGCACATCGTGTGTAATTTGTGGGGATTCTATACATACCACCATCATTTTACTACGACTATTTGTTTGAGTTCAGACATCTGTGTACCTAAAAGGCATAATTTTACCTTTTAGTGAATTTTCGTAGAAAAAATTCACTAATGGGGAGATCCCGACTTTTGAATTTTGAAAAAATTTTTGCAAATGAGCGCGAACTAGGACCCCTAGAACCCATATCCGGGGTCAGTTTCAATTTTTATATGTTTATATATATATATATATATATATATATATATATATATATATATATATATATATATATATATATATATATATATATATATATATATATATATATATATATATATATATATATATATATATATATATATATATATATATATATATATATATATATATATATATATATATATATATATATATATATATATATATATATATATATATATATATATATATATATATATATATATATATATATATATATATATATATGTATCACACCGATAACTCAAAAAATAATGGGCCGATTTTGATAAAATTTGGCATGTACGTTTCTTTTGTAAATAGCTTGGATAAGTTCGTTAGTCAGGAAAATCGGACGAGGTTTTCCGGGAAAATTTTGAGTTTTCATTAGAAAAAAATTCTTATCTCAAAAAGTAATAAGCCGATTTTAATAAAATTTGGCATGTACCTTTCTTTTGTAAATGGCCTTGATAAGTTTGTTAGTCAGGAAAATCAGACGAGGTTTTCCGGGAAAAATTTTAGTTTTCATTCTAAAAAAATTTTTATCTCAAAGAATAATAGGCCGATTTTGAAAAAATTTGGCATGTACCTTCCTGTTGTAAATGTCTTTGATAAGTTCGTTAATCAGAAAAATCGAACGAGGTTTTCCGGAAAAAGTTTGAGTTTTCATTTGAAAAAAATTTTTATCTTAAAAAATAAAAAATCTATGATAACGAAATTTGGTAGGTAGGTTTATGATATCAAAAGTAAACTATACACCAAAATTTAGATTTCTATGTTACAAGAAAAAAAGTTATAATAAAATATTTTGTGCCAGATCATTTTTATGAAAATTCACTACCATAACGCACTTGCTGCGTCTTCGACTTTTTATTATAAGCACTATAGTGTATTGCACCAACGCTTGACAAAAAGCTGCATGGAGTTACCTTGCACTGGAAACAGGCAGAGGCATACTTTACTGCAAAACGAGCACACTCCCTAATCATGTCCACACAGAACGCAGCACACATTATTGAAGGCTCTTATTATTCTATACCATTTTTGTTAACTCACGTTGGCAAAAGGCTGGAATTACTTTGCATTGGAAACTGGTAGAGTCATACTTTTCTGTAAAACGAACACACTCACTAATCTCGTCCACAGAGAATGCATCACACATTATTGAAGTTTCTTATTATTCTGTACCATTTTTGTTATTAACTCATGTTCAATACAAATTTTGCTTTGCCAACAAAAAATTATTTAACTAGCGTATTTACATTTTTCTTCAGCATCCTCTTGCATATTATTATTGCTAATGTGGCCCAATATATAGAAATTCTTCTGCGGTGCCAATTTAATGGCACGATTTACTCAAGTAACACCTAAACGAAACGTTTATAAAATGTGTAGAAAGTTTCATTCTACATTTGTTTATTTACTTTTTATAAATAAACCATAACATATTATATGTAAACAAACGCTGTTTTAAGTTTGAACTTATTAACCTTACAAAAAATGACCAGGATTTTTGGTTAGTATCAGAGGTGGGTCAAGACTGTAAGCAGTTTGATCAAGACCATAAGCAGATTAATCAAAACCAAGATGTCATTTGCCAATATAATGGAGTATTCAAGACCGCAAGTGGGTTTATCAAGATAAATCCCCACTGGAAAATGCCATCTGTCTATTTATTTTTCTGGAAGTTTTAAAGCTTGAACAATCTTATTGAAATGTGAATTGTTTGAATTTTGGGTAATTAACTAATTCGTTGTCTGGAGTGTGGATAACGAAGCATCAATTATAGTTAGATATTTTTTAAGTATAAAGTACAAAGATATCACACCGTCAATGCGTGAAAAATTGCTATGGATCCCTAAAACAGCTATATATTAAATACATCTGTGAATTCAGTAGAATTAGTCACTTTTCTGTAGCATAAGTAAATGTCATTAATCTATTGGTGAGTTATTCTAAGATGGCTGCTTCTATTTATGTTAGTGAATTTTTATTAAGAAAATTCACTGATAGAGAGGTATCGATGGTACGACTTTTGGAAAATTTAGAAAAAAGTGCAATAAAACTTTGAAAACACAATATTTTTTCGATTACTACAAGTATTAAACTAAAACTTTACAAGAACGTGGATATCGTATCAATGGTCCTACCTACCAAATTTGAACTCAATTGGTTCAGTAAATCTTGAGTTATAACTATATAAAAAATAAATAATCTATGATATGACCTGAAATTACCTATGAATGGATGTCTATAATGTAAGACAAAGTCAGACAGAAAAATCACGGTTCCGCTGCCATTGCAAACGAAATCGCCAAATTAAGTTTTAAACGGACAGGCTACAAAAAATATGTCACAATAAACAATCGGCAGGGTTTCCATTTTCGACAACTCTCACCTGAGTCTGTAGATATCAAAAAAAATGTTCGGGACGCAGCAAGTGCATTATAGTAGTGAATTTTCACAAGAATTGTACACTATTAGTAAGGTATATTATTAAAACTAATTCTAGTAACATAGGTGTTACTATGGTTCAAGATTGAAGATTCTAGCTTAATAGGAAATTGAGTTATCGGAATTCAAATATTTTTACAAAAAATATCTCGCTTACATTTCCTTTTTATCTTCTTCCCCGCCCAATACCGCTATTCACTCCTGGTGCCGTGAAGTATTTGGTTCCTGTTTGCAAGAAATATTTCTTGTGGTTTGAGCACATCCAGAATGAGATCTAAGTATGTTTTTTTTTTCTATAAAGTCCCCGTGTGCTAATCTGCAAATTTATTTAACATTTAATTATTATTTACAAAAGGAATGTACCTGCCAATTTATTAACGTGGCAGGTATTTTTCCTTATTAGTTGCTTGGATGATCGTTTTAGTCAACTCAATCAAACCAGTTTCTGCAAACAAAACAACAAAAGTGTTTTACTAAAATAAATTTGTTGTTGCTTGTGAAGCTCATTGTGTTATTTTTTAAATTGAGTACCCACGCTACTTTTATATAGGTTTTAGTATGTATCAAACATGAAGACTCTGACTTAATGGGAAATTGAATTATCACTATTTGAAATATTTTACAAAAATTCGCTACCATAACGCACTTGCTGCGTCTAACCTCTTTTCAACACTTATTTACTATTAGTGTATCCAGACTTTTTGACAATCAAATAAATAAATATAAACAATACAAAATTTTGAAATTAAAACTTTAATAATTTACCCTGAACATCTGTATAATTTGAAATAAAATAGGTATAATTGAAACTACTGTATGATATTTTGTAGTTGCATTTAGCTCAAATTCTCCATACACTACATGAAGAGTAAATAAAAACTAAAAGTAAACAATAAGAACCTTATTCTAAGATTCCAAGGGATTAGCGGAGCCGATTAGAGGTTATCCACTTCTTCTTTGCTTATGAGGTCTGTAAACGAAGAAGATAACATCGAATTTGAGTTACCCCCTGCTAGCAAAATAACAAATGACAAATAGTTAGCAGCTGTCAGATTAAACTAGGATAGGGAGATGGCTTTTAAATACCGTGAAGAATGGGAAGCTTAATATGTATACATACATACCAAACCTTGTTCTAGATTGTCTTTAAGCAAATTGAATCACTTTCATTAAAATTTGTATCTAGTACTATATATTTTTCTGGTATCTTCCGATTCAGATGACAGTTTTGGAAAATGGCAATCCCGCTGAGTGTTTATTGTGACATATTTTGTAGTGTGTTCGTTTGAAGTTTGATTTGCAGCATTTGTTTGCGATAGCAGCGTAACCCTAATATATCTGTCTGACCTTGTCTAACATTATAGGCACCCATTCAGAGGTAATTTCAGGCCATATCGTAAATTGTTTATTTTTATTTAGTTATAACTCAAAATATACTGAACCGATTAACTTCAAATTTGGTAGAGATGACCATTTATACGATATCTACGGGGATGTGAAGTTTTAGTTTCATACTTTTAGTAATTCAAAAGATATTGCGTTTTCAAACAGTTTTTTGCATTTTTTTTCTAAAAGTATTTGAGTGTCAAAACTGTTTAACGAACTCATCCAAGCTATATCAGTTGGACACACACACACACACACACTCGCGCGCACGCACACTCACACGCACGCACGGACCCGCAAGCACAGCCGCCCGCCCACCCATCCAAAACATTTTCTTAATGAAAATTCACTAAAAATGATAATGAAAGTGATTCAATTTGTTTAAAAGCAATCTAGAGCTTAGTTTTATTATGTATAAATATTAAAATGTTAATGAAAGTGATTCAATTTGTTTAAAAGCAATCTAGAGCTTAGTTTTATTATGTATAAATATTAAGCCTCCTATTTTAACGGCATTTAAAAGCCATCTCCCTCTCCTAGTTTAATCTGACAACACCACTATTTGTCACTTGTTAACTGACAGGAGTCATGAACGAAACGTGTACGTTTTGCGCATAACCTCGAAATCAACTCTGCTAATACTTTAGAATCTTAGAATATAAAACAACTACCTATATTCTAAGGTTAATACTAATAGTAGGTAAATAATTACCCAACTTTTCAGTTTAACCTAACTTTAACAAATGGCTTCGGCCGTCGACTGTAGTATATTATGATTCTAAGATCCAATCATACAAATAAGAAAGTCGTTGTGTGCATAAGATTCAGGTTCTTAATCAATGCGTGTAGGTACAGTATTACCAGTGAAACAAAATTATTCCAAGAAGAAATACACCTACCTACCTCAAACTAAGTATACTATCTAGGTACTTATGGTTTTCTTTACTATTAGTTTTACACTTTATGTAATGTAGGAAAAATACCTGCCACATTTATAATTTCGCAGGTACATTTCTTTTGTCAATAAAAATTAAATTTTTGGTAAATTTGCAGATTAGCATATAGCGGACTTTTATACATTTTTTTCAGAAACATGCTTACAACCCTTTCTGGATGCACATACCACAAGAAAAAAATTTTGCAAACAGCCCCCAAGAAAGTTACGGAAATGTAAGCGGAAAGTGCCAAAAAACCAGGTTAGTTAAACATCTATAAGCTGCCTTTATCCCACTTTGCAGCTATACTTGACTGTTTACTCCGCCCAGAACCCTTATTCACCGCAGGTCCCGTAACTTTATTGGGGGTTGTTACCAAGAAAATTTTCTTGTTTATGCATTCAGGGTGCTTGTAGGCATGTGGAAGGGGGAGGAGAACCCCCGCGATGAAGCAGCGAACCAAGATTTTCAATTTATGTTTAAATTGTTACATTTCATTTGTTTAAAATATTTTTCCAAAATTGAATTTGAGGGTGCCTTATTTGTCTGTCTCACATAGATAGCTACAATATTTTATCTTTTTTAAAAAGTATGGATACAGCAACAGTAATTAAGTGTTGAAAAGGGTCTGGGTGCAGCATGTACGTTATGGTAGATAATTTTCGTGAAAATATTTCAAATCTCATACCTCAATTTCCCATTGAGCTATAATATTCAATCTTGAACCATAGTAAAACCTATGTAAAGGCAACGTGGGTACGAAATTAAAGAAAAATAACATAATGAGCTTCGCAGATAACTACAAATTTGTTTTAAAAAACGTTTCCTGTTCTTTTGTTTGCAAATTAAAACAAAACCACCCAAGCAATTAGCAAGGAAAAGTACCTGCCATATTTATAATTTGGTAGGTACATTCCCTTTGTGAATACTTTTTTTTTTCTGGAAAACTTTTGTAAGTTTAATGAAATTTTTTAAAGAGACCTGCAGCACTTACATATATCTACCAAATTTTACTTTTCTAGCTCCACACAGAATGGAAATTTTTTCAAATAATCGCTAACTAAGACCTCTAAAACCGATCTCCAAGGTCCATTTAAATTTAAAGAATTAGTTTCAATGATTACGCCTTACTAATAATGTACAAATTCTTATGAAAATTCAATACTATAATGCACTTGCTGCGCCCAGAACTTTTTTGGTTTCCTTTTATGAAAACCAGTTAACGAAAAAGAAAACCTGATTGTTAAATATGAATTTTGTTATATCCTTAGAAGCAGTGGAGGTCTCTTGCCTGGTCAGACCAAGTCATTTCAAAACATTAAATGGCATGATTAACCTATGGAATGACAAGGCTTATCCAGAGCAATCTTCATCATAAGAACAGTGAAAGAGTACAATGCCCATCAAGCTGGCAGCATTGCTTATTTTGCACATTGTCACAGTATTATATGGTATGGAACACTCATATGGGGTAACTCGTCAGCAGTGGAACATGTGTTTGTCATGCAAAAAAGAGCAATAAGGACATTGTGTGACCTACACCCAAGAAAAAGCTGCCCGGATGTGTTTGAGGCCAAAATTATTCAGTATATGTATTTAAAATATCCGGTGAATGGTGAAGCTACATCAATACCAGGTGCAGGTATGAATAAAAAATACCTTTGCACAAAAAGAAGAAAACAAAGCAGAATTTTAAGTACTGGGGAATCAAATTCCTCAGTTTTTATACCTAATGAGCCACTAACAATATTAAGTAACTAGCGGGGGTTATTAAACAAAAAACCTAAGTGGTTGGTGCTCTAAACTAATGTGTATAGTGTTACATACCATTTGTATTCATTCTGTAGTGTAGGTGTGTGTGTGTGCGCGCGCGCGCGTGTGAGTGCGTGCGTGCATGTGTGTGTGAGCGCGCGCGTGTTAGGAAAAACCTTCGGAGGGCAAGTTCCACTAGCCACAAACTTTTTTATATACATAATTATTTTTAGTCATAATTTCGCTTTATTTTAGCTCGTTAATCGCCGTGAGATATTACCGGCCATTAAATATATATATATATATATATATATATATATATATATATATATATATATATATATATATATATATATATATATATATATATATATCAAGACGTGTGATGCCCCTTGGCATCTCAGTGATGTATTGTATTTATGATACTGTGGTCCCTGCGGACGTCTCAGATAGTGTTTTATAGAATTATCATTGTTTACAGCCTGGTAAACCCAATGATGATTTCAGCCTGCAAAATTTCAATATCAGTATGTATTTTTGGTTGCAGGAACTTCAACTATATAAAATATGTGACGAAGTCGTTATAATCCATTTGGAGAGGTAATTATAATATAATTATTGTCAAAAGGGGACATGCATAAATGAAATAAAATAGAAATGACAAAACTAAAGTTACTTTATTTTATAAAAAAATTAAAGAAATAAAATGTGTAGGTACATAATTCATTTGAGACACTCATGTACCTCCTTAAAACAGGTTACACAATATAATTTACTACATTTGCATTTGTATTTCGAGAACGGTGTTTTACTTTGAGCAAATTGTCTTCCATTTTCTTGAGACAACTTTCCATAGCACGAAATACAGCCTCTTCTTTTGGAATGATTAATTTCTTGGAGATAGTGTCTTACATGAACAGAACTTCCCAGATTTTTTCTCAGTGACTTCAATATTTAGAAGTGAAAGAGTTAGCCTTTCCTGGCAATCTGTAATTGATACTTTAGTACCTGTAACAGTCTGATATACTTTTATTTATGGTTTGCATTGCATATCTGTTTGTTTATCTCACCATCAAATTTATAATTTCTTTAATCATAAAAAGATCAAAAAAATCTCGTGGAGTTTTGTCAATCACGTTAAATAGTCTGTTTTTACACCAGCATTTTCTTCGGCGAATGGAAATATTTTCTAATTTTTACCAGAAACAGGTCCCCAAGGAAACAACTGTGCATGAATGTATCATACGTAAATACCATGGGGTGTAGTATGGCTTTTTACGGCCTAAACACTTAATTTGTCACACAGGCCACGTGATGATAATGAGCATCTCAAATTTTTCTCACAATTTAGGGCCTTCCTGACATTTAAAAAAATTTCGTAATAAGTAAGACCACTTTAGAAGTAACAGAGTGAAATAAAAAAAATAGATGGCTGTGTAAGGCATGAATTTTTTATGTTGTAGTGTTTAACATGTTAACTCAATGTTTCTGAATGTACACAGGCATTGTCGGTACTTATAAAGACTGTGACTCACCTTGTACATTTGACGGTCAATAAAATCTATGTATCTATCAGCAGAAATTAAATGTGTTGGTAAGTCTTTAATTTTTTTTATGTAATAAAGATTGTATTCTAATTAACATTGTCTTATTTTTTTTTACACTTTTACAAGAAATATATATTTTGTATAAATACACGTATCCAGTGTTAGTTTGTAACTTGAAATAAATTCAGTTAGTCAAATACAGTTTCTTTTTTTAAAATGCTTGGATGCATTGATTAGTATTTCAAGTTGCAGTCTTTTAAAAATATATATACAGTACGTACTATTTTTGAAAAATGATGTTATTGATAATTTCTTTAAATGAACCCTAGGCTTTTGTTGAGTTTTTAAAGTTGATACATGATTGTAGACAACCAGCAGATTTCAAATTTTTATTCGTTGAGATTAAAAAAAAACAGTATATTATTTTGAAATGAATAACTGAAACTCAATTCAAATATTTCTTGTTACTTCAGGAAACTTTCAGCCTACACAATTTTTTTTTCGTGCTTTCAACTGAAGATTTATAATAACAATTTGAAATTTAGTGGTTTTGTATAGATTAACATGTACTTTAAAAATAGTCAACAAAAAGCTAGGTTGTCATTTACAAAAATTATCAATGACATTTGGCACAAATTGTATAATTATTTTTTTAAGATTGCAACTGAAAATACTATCTGGCGCTTTCGATCATTATTGAAAAAAGCTGTAGTAGATTCATAGAAATTATTCCCAAGTTACAAACTTGCACTGCACATATAATATATATAACTGCAGATAAGTTGCAAATGTAAGTTTAAATTTTACAACTTTGCTAGGCCCTTTTAAAATTTTTGCTTATTGTAAGTTAACATTTGTAAGTATGAAAAAAGTTTGTAACAGCTCACTACAGTAAACTTGCAGTAAGGTTACAAAAAAAACCACTTGCATTTGTAATGCAATTGGGGGGAATATTTGCTATTTGCAGAAAACTTGCAGGAGGCTTCCTGTAAGTAATCTATCAAACTTACACTTTCTTTGGAAAAGATTCTGCAAGCTTGGTGCAATATTACCTTGCTCTGTGGGTTATTTTCAAAATTAATTCAGATATCAAGGGCCTAAAACAATTTCCAGTGCCTCTATTTAAAAACCACTAGAACCCTGAGAATAAGTGACTATATGTATGTGCAAAAGCACGTTCCTACATCTTGTCTCAGGGGATGAAATTGTTTCTACAGCCCTGGGCAAGGCTGAACTTTTTGCTTCTTTGTTCGCCGGCAATTCTACTCTCAACCCACCTCCAAATGTTCAACCACCAACAGTCCCCAATGTCGCGCATAAAATGACGGATATCATTTTCAAAACTAAAAAGGTACGAAAGATGCTCTCTTCTCTTAATACCAGGAAAGCCTCTGGCCTTGACGAGATCCCAGCAATTGTTCTCAAAAAATGCGCACCAGAGCTTGCTTCTGTCCTGACTCGTCTGTTTCAGATATCTTATAATAAAGGCATATTCCCTAGTAACTGGAAAACTGCTCGAGTACAACCCATCCCCAAGAAAGGATCCAAAGCGCTTCGCAGCAACTACAGGCCCATTTCTCTCCTTTCAGTCGTCTCTAAAGTGATGGAAAAGTATATAAACACCGAATTACTAAAATTTCTTGAAAAACACAGTCTAATCCACGACAGGCAGTATGGATTCTGTCAGTTCAGATCGACTGCCGACCTCCTTTCCTTTGTCACCCATTCTTGGAACAAGTCTATGGAACAACACGGTGAATCCCAGATTGTTGCTCTAGACATATCCAAAGCATTCGACCAGGTCTGGCACGCAGCGCTGCTTAATAAACTTCCGGCCTATGGCCTACCACCAAAACTCTGTATGTGGACAGCAAATTTCCTCTCCAACAGGAGCATATCTGTTGTTGTGGATGGCCATTCCTCTAAACTGTATCCAATTAATGCAGGAGTTCCTCAAGGTTCAGCTTTAGCCCCTACCTTGTTTCTTCTCCACATCAATGACCTCCCCTCGAGCACATTCAACCCAGTTCACAGCTACGCGGACGACAGCACCCTCCATTCAAATATACAATATTCTAAGCGTGTCTCTTTAGCCCAATTAGATGAGGATCGCAGACTCATGGAGGGTTCTGTCTCCGTGGATCTCCAAAAAATATTAGACTGGGGAAGTAGAAATCTTGTACAATTCAACCCCACCAAAACTAAGTCTTGCTTTCTTTCTCACAAGAGATACACCAGCACTAGACCCATCACAATGAACAACCAAGTTATTCAAAGTAATGAGTCATTTTCTCTTGTTGGCATTTCTGTGGATCGAAATCTTAATTGGCACCAACATGTCACATCAATTGCAGAAGCGGCTGCTAAGAAATTAGGTTTCCTCTTCCGGGCTCGCAAATACTTTTCACCAGCTAATCTCTATACCTTATATACTTCACAAATAAGGCCAAACCTCGAATACTGCTCCCACATCTGGGGTGCCGCTGCCGCTTCTACACTCGCTATCCTGGACTCCATTCAAAAGAGAGCTATACGTCTCATCGGTGACCCTACCCTCACCCAAAGGCTGCCATCCCTTGCCCACCGACGTGCCGTTGGTGACCTCTCTCTCTTTTATAGATATCTGCATGGGAACTGCTCAGAGGAGCTTTCCTCCATAGTTCCCCCCCCCCCCCCTGCTGCCCCCAACAGATCCACCAGGGTAACAGAGCGAATGCACCCTTTTACTGTCCAGGTCACCAGACATAGAACATCTTGTTATGCCCGCTCTTTTGTCCCGAGGACTTCCAAGTTGTGGAATTCCTTGCCGGCATATGTTTTTCCTTCCCCTCCGAACCTCCAAACCTTCAAGTCCAGAATTAACAAGCTGCCTCTTTCCTCCTTGTCAACACCCACGGTACGATAGTATTTAGGCTGTAAGCCCCCGTGGTGTTTTGTTGAAATTAAAAATAAATAAATATATAAATATATACATAAATTATATTGTATTATAAAACAAAATTTATACTATATATATATATATATATATATATATATATATATATATATATATATATATATATATATATATATATATACATATATATATATATATATATATATATATATATATATATATATATATATATATATATATATATATATATATATAATCTTTTAGTCTCAGGGTGGGTTCTAGTTGCTTTTAATTGAGGCTTTTAAAACTTGTTTTAAGCCCTTGTTTAATTACGTTTTGTACTGATGTACCACATTTTATATGTTTTTGTTTCTTGAAGCTCGAAGGACCTGATTATGTTGTGTTAAATTAAACGCTGATGGTGTAACACTTAACATTTAATAACAAACTGTTAAACTTATACAAAGTTACTAATATTATGGTATGCTTTAGAGTTCATGAGAACTCTACGAAATGATTAGTGATTATGCTATGACAAGCATGGTGCTTGTCTCGACTCTGTAGAAGAACTACTAAAATGATTAGTGATTATGCTCACAAGCGTGATGCTTGTGTCGAGTTTATAGAAGAACTCTACGAAATGATTATGATTATGCTGACAAGCGCGATGCTTGTTCGGAGTCTATATAAGAACTGCTTTGAATGAATATTGAATATTTCTACTCTATCTACCTGATATAGGGTAGCAGACGTACTGCCAATTGTAGGTAAGAAATGACCCTTGTTGGGTTATTCCTAATAATGTTTAAAATTACATTGTACAGATGGTAGATATCATAACAAAGACGGTTACTAAGAAATATGTAAATTTTAGAGGTCTAATCTTCCAGACGAGACGCCTTAACAGCCCTTGATATCTGAAATAATTTAAAAAATAAACATGTGATTTTTTAAATCAATGTATTAAACTATAAAACTTGAAAAATGGGAAAAGGTTCTTGAAAATCACAAGAAGAAATTTAACTTGATTTTGTTTCACATTTTTGTTTTCTGAGATAGACGTGCACAATAAACAAATATATATATATATATAATATATATATATATATATATATATATATATATATATATATATATATATATATATATATATATATATATATATATATACCAAGAAACCGAGAAATTGGGTGGTTGCATCTGTTTTGCAAAATAATTGCAAATTTCGCGCACGTCTCAGCCATTTTTAGTGAATTTTTATTTAAAAAAAATTTACTAATAGAGAGGTATCGATGGTGAGACTTTGCAAAAATTTTATCAAATGAGCGTGAACTAGGACCCCTAGAACACATATATCAGGGGTCAGTTTCAATTTTTATATATTCATATATATTCATATATATATATATATATATATATATATATATATATATATATATATATATATATATATATATATATATATATATATATATATGTATCTAACCGATAACTCAAAAAATAATTAACCAATTTGGATGAAACTCGGCAAGTACCTTTCTTTTATTGATGGCTTGGATGAGTTCGTTAGCCAGGAAAATCGGACAAGGTTTTCTGGGGAAAAAAATTTTTTACCTCCAAAAATTACAAAGTTATTTTAATGAAATTTGCTGTATATGTTGCCTTGGGAAAGACCTTACTACATACCAAAATTCAAATATCTAAGTTTATAGGAAATTGAGTTATTCGAATTTGAAGCATTCAATGAAAATTCACTACCATAACGCACTTGCGGCGTCCAGAACTTTTTTCTTATGGACGTCATTCGCAATTTCCAGATACTATTTCCCAAAAAATCAAAATCAAAGTAACAATATAAATTTTCAAATTAACAACATCCAGAAGCAAAACAGATATCTTATGTTTGCACAATGAGAACTTGGATTTGGTCGTCTTCAATCTTAACATACAATGTTTAAATAAAAAAATTGAGGAGCTGGACCGATTGCTGAATAGTATATAATAAGTACATAAAACTTGTGTTTAACAGTACATTGGTTACCGGATGCAGTGTTCAAACAGCTGTCAGTAAATAACTTTAAAGTAAATAACCACTTTACTAGAAGTATTTTTAGACACAGAGGTGTGCTTGTGTGGTGCAGCGAATCCATCGTCGCTGAAGACATTAGCCAATACCTTGAATCGTCTATAGAAAAGGATTTTGAAATACCAGGTACATATATAAAAAACGTTTTTATTCAAAGGCTAGCACAAACTTTGTGTAATTTATCTTACTTTAAGAAAGCCAGTGTATTTATAGTGGGAGATTACAATGTCCATTTAATGAATGCTAGTGATAATGTATGTAAAAGAAGATTGATGCAAATGCTTCAGCTATTTAATATTCATTACTTATTTGAAGAACCATCACCTGTCACCAGTTATACAGCGTCTTGCATTTACAATATATTTTCGCGCATTAGTGAAGACTACCGTTTTACTGAAACAGTCAATACTCACATATCGGATCATTTTGCACACATGGTTACTTACGAGGGGGAACATGTTAGTCCATTAAAGGAACGAATGATGAGAAGATGTCTTAGCCAAGGGAATATGGATTTATTTTGCATACGAATGTATTATACAGGCTGGAATACGTACTTGGACTGTACAGATCCTCAAGAATGCTTTACATGATTTCATAACTACTTGATGGCATCCTTTCAGGAATACTTTCCTGAAAGAAAATGCCGTAAACAACCCAAAAGATATGTTGGCAGATGGTATACCCCTGAACTACTAAGGATGAGAAATGTGCTGGATGCTTTGTATACAGTATGGCTGGCAAAACGGGATACTGAATCGTATAATGCCTATCATGTATACAGAACCTTTTATAAGAAGGATATTGTAAAAGTAAAAGCCAAGAAAATTGTAGAATTTATAAATGGGGCTGATAATGCTCAGAAAGCAATGTGGACTGTCATTAGGTCAAAAACGTCAAAAAGATGTTCTCAGATACCACATAAATCACCAGACGACTGCAACAATTACTTTTCCAGCGTGGGAGAAAGGATCCAAGATGCGATTAAAAAACATGAAGGCGAATTGATAGGGCATATACATGTAACTGTATCAAACGTACATTCTTTTTATCTGACAGAAGTAACACAGCTAGAGATTCTAGATGCAGTAAAAGCAATTAAATCGTCAACAAGGTTTATGAAAAAGATAATACACAGTATTCTGTCCCCTCTAACAAAAATAATAAACACCTGTTTGCTGCGAACTGTGTTTGCTGATGAGATGAAACTGACTAACATTATTTTGGTTTTCAAATATGGAAACATCAGTAACCTAGAAAAATTTACACCCCTTTCTCTAACACCAGCATTGTGCAAAATCCTTGAATACATAATGCAAACAAGATTACAGGGTTATATGAAAAAACAGATGTTGTTAAGCAGCGCCCAGCATGGATTTAGAAGTGGAAAATCCACCATAACTGCTGTTAGAAGTTTCACAAAAAATCACAGAAGCATTAAATAGTGGCAACATAGCTCAATGCATATACTGTGACCTGCAGAAGGCATTTGATTCTGTGTCTCACGGAATGCTGTTAAAAAAAACGTGAATGCTAGTGAATAAGAACACTGGAATTGGATTTATTTAAATCATACCTCAGCAACTGATACCAAAGAGTCAAAATCGGATATAACTATTCCAGCTGGAAACCGATAACATGTGGACTACCTCAGGGTTCGCTGCTCGGGCCTTTGTTGTCTTCCATGTACATTAATGACCCAATGCAAACTGTGACAGTGAGTACAGTAGCCCATATGCAGATGACACCACCTTTATAAACATTAGCAGTGATCCAAAAAACTAAGTGAGCAGACCACTGGTACATTGCAGAGTGCTATATCACTGGTTTGCTGATAATTTACTTCAACTTAATAAACAAAAGGTCTGGACGCAGCAAGTGCATTATGGCAGTGAATTTTCATAAAACTGAACTGGCATCAAATTTAACACAGAGATCTAAATTTTGGTATACAGTTTACTTTTTATAACGTGAAGCTACGTACCAAATTTGGTTTTCTTTTTCTCCTTCAGGGCTCGTCCGCGTCTTTGCCGCCCCGATAGCACTGCAGCCTTTGGCTTATTTTGCATGCCCTAACCAAATTTGGTTACAATAGCGATGTTAGTTTCCGAGATACAATTTTTTTCCGAAGGAAAACCCAAAATTTTTCCGGAAAACCTGGTCGGATATTTCTGGCTAACGAACCTACCCAAGCCATTAACAAAAGGAAAGTACCTACCAAATTTCATCAAAATCGACCCATTACTTTTTGAGTTATCAGCGTAATATATATATATATATATATATATATATATATATATATATATATATATATATATATATATATATATATATATATATATATATATATATATATATATATATATATATATATATATATATATATATATATATAAATGAAACTGAATCTGGATATAGGTCCTAGTTCGCGCTCATTTGGAAACATTTTTTCAAAATTAAAAAGTCGGAATCACCCCATTAGTGAATCGACCCATTCTTTTTTGAGTTATCAGTGTAATATATATATATATATATATATATATATATATATATATATATATATATATATATATATAATGAAACTGAATCTGGATATAGGTCCTAGTTCGCGCTCGTTTGGAAACATTTTTTCAAAATTAAAAAGTCGGAATCTCCCCATTAGTGAAACAACAACATGAGCTTTCGATAAAGCTTTCCCCACGACTGTCATGCGCGGTGAAGAGCCGCATCCTGCACGAGGTGACCCTGCTGATAACTAAACATGACGGATCTAGAAGTGGAGGTCGAAAAAACTCCCCAATCGACGGTGTCACGTGATATAGGTCCTAGTTCGCGCTCATTTGGAAACATTTTTTCAAAATTAAAAAGTCGGAATCACCCCATTAGTGAATCGACCCATTATTTTTTGAGTTATCAGTGTAATATATATATATATATATATATATATATATATATATATATATATATATATATATATATATATATATATAATGAAACTGAATCTGGATATAGGTCCTAGTTCGCGCTCGTTTGGAAACATTTTTTCAAAATTAAAAAGTCGGAATCTCCCCATTAGTGAAACAACAACATGAGCTTTCGATAAAGCTTTCCCCACGACTGTCATGCGCGGTGAAGAGCCGCATCCTGCACGAGGTGACCCTGCTGATAACTAAACATGACGGATCTAGAAGTGGAGGTCGAAAAAACTCCCCAATCGACGGTGTCACGTGACCCGTGCCTAGCGATGGATGGCACCAGGGTGATGGTGTCGTGAACGGAACCTCTGGAGTACCGTGCAACCCTCCAGAGTAACCCGCCTTGCACCACACAGGGGGTTCTGATGGTGTCGACAGTATTTCCCCCATTCTCGTGGGAACAACATGGAGAACATAAATAGAAATAAAAACAAAACCAATGAGGCTAGAGGAGTGGCTCCGGCTACAGACTCGTGCCTTGAGTCTATTCCGGAAACGGAGACGAGCCAAGGGGCGGCAGCGTTCGCGGACTCTGGAGGTCTCACGACCGACGTAAACTGCGGAAACCGATCGGGGGCCTCGGTCAGATTTGGGAGGGGGCGGACTAGACAGCCGTCGAGCCCAAGGAACTCCCAAAGAGACGCAAGGTCCTCGTACGGAGCCCTGACACCGTCCCGCAGAGACGGTGATCAGTAGACTGAAGATCCAGAACCCTGAACTGGGGACACAACACTGGTCGGTTCTAAGCGGGAAGGCAGAGGAGAATGGACAGACTCTCGCCTTCTCGATCGACGAGGCGTCTTACAGAGCCCTTGAAGGAACCTCCTTCAAGGCATTCTGGGGCCTGGGAAGGGTTAGCTTCCGCCCACTGGGGAAGACTTAGGTTCCTTTAGGTCAACCTCCAACACAGTAGGGCAGCCACGGCCGCACTACTGATGGCTCTGAGGATGTGGCCCTCATCCAGGAACCATACTCCTATAAAGGAGAGATCAAGGGACTCAGCGGAGCTGCTGGAAAGCTCATCTACAGCAGATCCAGCGAGAACCCGAGGGCCTGCATTTTTTCCGGGAAGGGATAGAATTTCTGCCTTTAATGAATTTCTGTTCCAGGGACCTGGCATCGATCAAAATCCGATGTGGAGGAGCGGGTGGGCGAGGGACATTACTGTCGGATCAGCCTATCTGCCAGGGGACAGCTCGAACCCTCCTCCTCCCAAGAAATTGGAGCAGCTGAAGGTGGGTAGCAGAGCAGGTGGATGGCAGACCATCATCGGCATGGATGCGAACGCGCACCATGAGTTGTGGGGAAGCTCGGACACAAACTCGAGGGGTGAGTCACTTTTACAATTCTTTATGAAATTTAATTTAGACATATTGAATAGAGGTATTGAACCGACCTTCGTCACAACACGGCGTGAGGAAGTTTTAGATCTAACAGTTTCCACACAGTTTCTGGGTGACTTTGTTAAGAACTGGGATGTGTCTGGGAAAGTGAGTAGTTCAGACCACAGATACATCCGGTTTGAAATCGCCAAAGTCGAAAGATAAACGGTATGGTACCGGGACCCCCGCAAGGCGGACTGGGAAGCCTACAGGGCAAACCTAGCAGTGGAACTGCAGGGGGGTTAAGAGTACCATAGACAATTCAATAGACCTCGAGATTGCGGCAGCCCAAGTGCGACGAGACGCAATCACCTCGGCCTATAACGCCAACTGCCCCCTGAAAATGAGGGCGTCCACCAGGAATGTCCCGAGTGAGCGGGCTTTAATCGCTGACTCGGCGTGCTCTGACCGCTTCTGGCTTATCGAAAGGTGTAGCATATTTTGCCAGTATAAGGGGTTAGATACAAATTAATTGAGATCTCTTATTTACCCAACCGTATATTTTAGATTAGAGAATATTTACAGAAGATATATACAAAACAATATTTACAAACTATGTACAAATAAAATATGCGGGTAATAACATTTATCAGAACTCGGCTTTCTCTAAAGCGACCATGGCTAGTGTTGGATGAAGCGTACGGACTCAGCGAGCTATACGGTACGAGCGGCGTTCTACTAAATCACGTATACGGCAGACGGGCAGCACATAACGATGTACCAGTTCAAAGTAACATATGTAGCCTCTCCGCCAAAATGGAGAACACCGGAGGGGCATAAGGGCGAAGGGAGAGACGGGACGACAGTTCCTCTGAATCCTCAGCATCTTCACAAAAATAACGCAAGACAATCTAACATACGGGAATTGCCTATAGGGACGGCGGCAGGTCAGGAAAAGCAGAAATAATTCACTTGCGGAGATTGGAACTGTGAAGCCTAATAATTTAGAAATATGAAAATTCGCTACAAAATATAAATTACTTAGAAAGGATAATTTCTCACCTATAACAATATTCCCGTATACTGAAATCGGCCAACCAGGTGCGCTCGGACGGCAAACGGAAACGGAATCGAGACGAACTGGTGGCGACTAAATGCTCTCTACTTATTAGCTGAATTACCAATACTGCCTCTGCCCCGTGTTGCTTGGAATTTGATCAGCTTATCACAACCGGATAAGATAATAACACGTTTAATTAAATATAAATCGTCTTAAAATATTTCATGGTGAAAAATATTTTAGCAAATATTTATATAGTTTGTATTTAATTATTTTATATTTAATTAATTATTTACTCACTAATTATGCATTATGTATCACAGACCGATAGAAAATAATACTTCATCAATATATATATATATATATATATATATATATATATATATATATATATATATATATATATATATATATATATATATATATATATATATATATATATATATATATATATATATATATATATATATATATATATATATATATATATATATATATATATATATATATATATATATAGTGTGTCCACGGATTGAGTGTGGGTTAGGTATAAGTGACAAAAAAAATTCGAATTAGATTATGATATTCTGGGAATCGCTCTTGCTTTCTCTTAAACTGAGATGTTGAGAAAATGAACAAAATCAATTTATATACAGGGTGGTTTAGAACTGATTCAATTAAATGTGTCAAGAGTAAACTACCTTCGTTTGTGAAGATACCGCAAAAAGTTATTAACAAAACTTGTTTAGAATTAAAATCTATGACAGGCTCTCAATTTTCAGCCAGATCAGCCTACTTTGAAATTTCAAGTTAATTATTAACACTTTTTCCCTATCGACATGGAGCTTTTTACCTGTGGTTTTCTGAACGCAGGTGCGCAAAGTAAGTAACCATGCAATGTTTAATAATAATTTATTAGTAAAATACAAAACGCTTATTGCTAACAAAAATCAAAACGAACAACGAAAAATAAAGAAATTATTCAGATGAGCTGCCACCAACCAATACACATAACTCAGCCCGTTTAGTAAATGCTTTGTAGGCATTTTGAATATGTTGAATTGGAATACCGTCAATTGCCTCTTTCAACCTCAGTTTCAACAAATCAAGATCGTTGTTTAAAGGAGCCGCGTAGACTTTCTGTTTGAGATAGCCCCATAAATAAAAGCCCATTAAGGTAAGATCGGGACTTCTGGGAGGCCAAGGTATTGGCCCATATCGACCAATCCACCGCCCAGGAAATTCGCGATCTAACCATTCTTGAACGATTCCTGTTGCATGTGCTGGGTAGCCACCATGCTGAAAGTATGCTGTTTGTCTATCTTCTAGTGACATGTTATGCAAATGGTCTTGAAGAATATTTTCAGCATTTCCACATAACTGCACTGGTTCATATTCCGCTCAAAAAAATATGGCCCAATTATCCCAGTGTAAGAAACAGCACACCACACATTTACTTTTTTATGACATTGTCTTCTGCAATTAACTCTATAATTTGGATTCTCCATAGACCAATGCGGTGCATTTTTGGAATTTACCACCCCATTAGTGGTGAAAGTGGATTCGTCCGAAAAAATAATACTTCTGCCAAAATTGTGATTTTGTAGATATTGCTTGCCGTACCATAAAAAAAAATTCTAATCGTTTTGACTCGTCATTTTCTTCCAAAGTGTGTATAAGTTTTGTCTTCAAAGGTTTCACCTTGTTGGTACGATAAATTTGTTGCAAATGCGACTTGCTAATATTGCCAATTTCTAATGCCCTTCTTAATGATAAATTCGGAAAACGTCTAACAGAATCCATAGCTAATGCAGCTGCAGCATTGTCTTCTTCATTTAGGTCGGATTTTGTCTTCTTAATATTTAAAACACTCCCAGTATGCATAAATTTTGTAACAACTTTTTTTACACCAGTAGCGGAAACCCAATAATTTGGCCAGCATTCAAGGAATTTTATTATCACTCCCTGATAAGAATGTTCTTCACCCAAACCATAGCACTGCACAATAAACACTTTTTCTTCTGTTGTTAACATTTTTAAATACAGAAGCTTGCTGTTCGTGACAAATAAAATTGACGTTTCAATTTTCCAAATAAGTAGTATCCCGGGAAATGAACAACAAGGCAGAGCTCAAGTAGCCATGCAACTCGCCAATTATTGCTTCAAATGTCCAATTGTGTGTTTACTTTACTTTTTTTTATTGGTTGAGATGAAAGCAAACCTACCCCAAGTTTAATTACAGTAAAGACTTTTTTTAATACAGTTTCAAGTATTTTTTAAAGTACAGCTAATAACAGAAGCCGTCGAATCTCATTTAAATAAAGTCGCAGCTAAAAAAAATTCATAGTAGGCTGATCTGTTTGAAAATTGAGAACCTGTCATAAATTTTAATTCTAAACAATTTTTGTTAATAACTTTTTGCGGTATCCTCATAAATGAAGGTAGTTTACTCTTAATACATTTCATTACATCAGTTATAAACCACCCTGTATTATATTTGTTTTTGTTCATTTTCTCAACATCTCAGTTTAAGACAAAGCAGGAACGATTCCCAGAATATCATAATCTAATTAGAATTTTTATTGTCACTTACCCACACACCTTACCCACACTCAATCCATGGACACACTGTATATATATATATATATATATATATATATATATATATATATATATATATATATATATATATATATGCATCTTACAAAATTATTTTATCACAGAATGGCCCATAAGTCGTTGTACAACTTTTTTTCAAACACCCCTTATCTTATTGCATTTTTCATCGAATTATAATGAATTTGTAGGGGAAAAAATTTCATAGCGTTCATCATTTTCAAGTTATTTCAATCGTTTTGCAACTTTTAACATTTTTGGCATATTTCAAAAATTGTGATACAGCGTTATTAAAAATAGATAGAAGAGTCCCATGAAAGCGACACATTCAAAGAGGTTTTCGTTTATATTATTTGCCAAAAAAAAATAATCGAGATACTGTATACAGGGGGCTCTAGTGACTGAATTTGAAAAAAAAATTGCCGTAACTTGAATTTTACAAATGGAACAGCCTGTATTTTCTATTTCAGAAGCGAAGGGCATGCTCTCTGCTTCAAGTTTTATATGACACTCCCTACAACTACAGACTCTAGTTTTGGAAATATTTAGTTTTAGAATCCCTTTCCATGACTAAGTAAAGTGATGATCACTGGTAAGTACACTTGGAGTATGACATACATGAGAGGATTCTTTCGAAAGAATTTTTCATCCTCTGATGACGCTAACCTCGTTAGTGAAACGATCGTCAGGTCTTTAAAAAGATGTGTTGTGGTAATTCGGGTTCTCCAATGCATTCCATGATTCGAAGAGGTTCTGTGATTAATTGGCGAATTTTCAAAGAAAAATATTTAAATTAACTTTGGTACAAAAAGGTAAGAAGTAATTAATTTGATAAATAGTTTATAAATTGTTTTCACAAATGTCAAATGTAACTTTAAAGTGGCAAATTTAATTATGTTTTTATTTCTGACAGCTTGTGGCATGAAAATATGAGTATTTTTCCAGTTATGATTTTCTTTACTTTCACTGGTTTAAATTTAAGTGAAAAGTGAAAAAATACATTTTCTTTTCTTCAAACCTAATTACAGATTAGGTATTTAGGTAATTTGAATTTGATGTATTTTTTTAAAATTTTTGTTCTTGCTGAATGTTTTTTGTTTCCGTACAAAACATTGTTTGTACAATTTTTGTGAAATTTTGATAATTAATAATATAAGTTATTGATAAAAAAAATCTTATTTTCGTGAAAAAATTGTCTGCAAATTTTCATGAAAATTGTTTTTTGTAACTATCGCCGAAAAGCTTTTTGTGAACAATTATATCTTGGTAGGTGGGTAACTTGAAGAAGTGCGTTGGCCAGGAAAATCGGACCAGTTTTTCGGGAACATTTTAGGTTTATTTTCAGAGAAATTTCGTACTTTTTCAAACAATAAAGTTATTTTGTTGCAATATGATACATTGTTTCTACTATATAGGTAGGTTATACTGGTAAGCAAATTTGATGTCTGCTTTCAATAGAAAAAGACATATTTCCTATTAAAAATATTTCTATGTTAATTTACTACCATAACACACTTGCTGCGTCCAGATATTTTTTTATAACTAACATGTGCTGCATAGAAAATAGATATAGGATCACTGAAACAACTAAAACAATGAGATAATTGTTCTATTTAATATTAGAACAGTCAAAAGTAAGCAAATTTTAATATGTATAGACGGGCATAAAGTATGCTTTAAAGTAGTGCTGGAGACAATATACATTATGAGTCATGGGGAGACCGGCGTAACCGTAACTCGTCATATGCAGCATAAATACATATTAGAAAATTTTCCGCTATTGATTCTGCTATCTCCATAGGTAATAACAATAATAAAAAAACACTGCATAAATAACACCCTGCCATCCATGAACTCTGAGCAGCTTATGTGTGGGGAGGTTACATAGAAAAGGCACACACCCAACACAGTGACAGAAAGTATCTTCACAGACAATCGAACCCAGACACTCCATGTAGCAGCCAAACACTTCTGCGTATGTGCGTCCATGTGTCCAAATTAGTATGTGATTTTTGTTGTATCCGTTTTTTATTATAGCAATACCTGTTTTTAAAGGTTTAATTCTGTTTATTGTAATCGTCCGCTTCTTTAAGATATTGTATATCTCAGTTATCATTGAAGATAGAGACAAACGGTTTTCACATTACTTTCCTCGATTTTTATGAAAAGAAAAAAGGCAATGACAGAAAAGTCGCCGTCTTCTTATTTTCGTAGATACAGGAAGCTTTTGAAAAGTTTGCAATTTGGGACCCCACTTGTATTTTCTTTATTCAACAAGATATTGAAAACGTGAAAAGGGATTCTGGTAGAACTTTTGCCGTAGAATAAAGTGAGTTAAGATATTTTCAAAAAAAATTAATTTTCGAGAAAAATGTTAAAGTTGTATTTTTTAAATGGGACAGCCCTATATATTGTTAGCTATTTTAATAGATATAATTAAGGAGATTCCAATGATATGAGGTTTGACATATTTATCTTTACTACTTTCCGAAAAAATAATTAGAAACTGTTATTTTCCATAACGTGCAATGTTACAAAGGAACAAACTATCTTATAATGCAATACAACATTCCTCCTCATGGAAAGAAACGGGTTTTTATAATTATTAATTTAAATCAAACACCGTAGTTTTATATGTATTTTAAACTGATTTTTATTGGGCTTTTAAAAAATGTAGTTTTTATGTAATATTCTAAAACCCAAGAAAGGCCTAATTCAAAAACGAGAAAAACGAATACACCATTTCAAAAAATACTACCTTTATTGTTAAAGTGTAAACAACGACCAACACATACAAATATTAAAGAAGATGTTTAACCTGATTGCCATTTTCGGTCATACAGTTATGATATAGTTTCCTAATTCTGTGTAATGCATTTATGATTACTACTTGACATCCTTATAATTCTGCAATATTATTAGAAGCAACTAGGCAGTTTTTTTATGTGGCATGTGTTCAAGCCAAGGGGATCAGTGCTATTTGTCACGTAGGCTGCAATAAGATCCATGACTGTGTATCTTGTTAATGTCTCTTCAACTGTAATAACTAGACCCGGAAATTTTTATTATATACTTCCTATTAAAAATATTTTTATGCTAATTCACCGCTGTGTAAGACTTTTTTTTTATAACTAACATGTGCCAAATATTTCTAGAGTGGGCTCGCAAGGGAAGCATTAGCCCGCCATTGTGCAATCCGCATGGATTTATGCTGCCACTGACCACCGTGGATGTCCTGTCATCTCTCTTCTGGATGCTATTGTGTGTTGTGTGTAAACGTGGCACCGACGTCAGTTTTCCTCTGCCGGTTCGATCTGATGAATCTTTTTCCACTCTGGATATCTAGCCGATCTGATTAGCGGAGTAGGCATCAGACCTGTAGATCCTCCAAGCAGAAATTCTCACGTCATGTTTTAATTCCGAGTGGGAGAATTTTACTAAAAGATTTTTGCAGCAGTATCGGCGATACGGGCTTCCGTCACTCCATTTATTACGAGCGGGACGAAAGCTTGAGCCCACCTCTGTGGACATTAGCGGATCTCTTTGAGCGCCCATCTGTCTCGCTTAGGCAAGTTCGCAAATCTCACCCGAAGGCTGGATCTGTCTCTCTTAGAGACGAGGCACCGGACATAAGACCTATTCGGCAAAGGGTTAAAGTCTCTACGGCCCACATACGTCTGAATAGGCCTGGGAAAATGGCAGACTACGCAACTTATGGTGAGTTTGCATTGCCAAATCGATTTAACATTATTTAGCGATTATTTTTACCCAGTTTAAACAAAATATGTCGTACCTGTACAAGGCTGTCTCTGAGTTTTGTTAGTGACAAAAATATATGTAAAGTATAATGTTTTGCTTGCATAATTATTTGTCAGTCCAAAATATTGTAGTAATTTTTGTAATTAACCTTGAACCTTGTTATGTTATTCAGAAAACATACAGCAGAAAAGTGTGAACTGCTTAAAACAAAAATGTGTAAACATTCTATTGAATAGAAAGGAAAACTTTTTCTGTATGTTCTGGCCTCGAAGTGAATTCATTCAGCCACGGTCAAAGGAAAACTAAAATATGTGTACTTATCATAGTGTGAAATATGAATGATTTTATTATAAATACCTATGTATTGTGTTGGATAAAATTACTGCGACATTTGAAGACAGGCATCTTGGCTCCATTTAAGCGAGTATGAATCATTGAAATATATTTTGAAACCAAACTTGAAATTGAAAGTATATGGTATGCACCAAACATCTCGGGAATAACAAAAAAAAAAAAAAACGAAAAAGAAAAGGAATTACTTCCCTTTGTATCTTGACAAACTTTGCTTCATTGCTGTCTATAATCACATTCTGGTGTTTCGCTTCACGTGTGCTAATATCCGATTAAAAAAAAACCTGGTAGAGAGGTAGCCTAGAATAGCTCGAGTTACATACAGTTTTGGCACGAAGGAAACGAAAGGAAAACTTGAAGGTCAGTAATTGTTAATCTTGTGGTGTTCGTTTTGGCCTAGAGGGAAGTGAAACTGGTTTGAAATAGTTTCCGCTAATTAAGTAGGCAATTATGAGATTTGAATTGTAGATAGACATATCCTCCCAAAAGTTATAGTGTGTGTGTGTGTGTGTGTGTGTGTGTGTGTGTGTGTGTGTGTGTGTGTGTGTGTGTGTGTGTGTGTGTGTGTGTGTGTGTGTGTGTGTGTGTGTGTGTGTGTGTGTGTGTGTGTGTGTGTGTGTGTGTGTGTGTGTGTGTGGAGGAGGGGTGTTGTATATTTTAAAGACATATATAATTCAGGTAGACGCCCTACTATCAAAATTACTATAAACCTTACCAACCGGACTAATGACTCCAATAATGACACATCTTACTATAAATACCACATCACCTGCAAGCGACAGTCAGACCTCTCTCAGGTCTAGGTTGAACATACTAAGACCTTAGAGGCGATTACCAGTAATTTTGGAAGTAGGCAGATCGAGGTGCCGAAATTGGAGTACAACACAACCCAACCTATCCTTATTCAGCAGTCTAAGGAGTGGGCAGATTGAGACCTTAGAGTTTATTTCCTTTAATATCTCTTTAAGCACTTCTTGTCATAAGGATAGTTAATATTAGCTTTTTTAATTTATTCGTAATGTTATATATTTTGTAACATTTTTCAGTTTTACAGTTGTAGTAAAGGAAATTTACGTTTTTACTTATTCTGCATTAAAGAAAAACATTATTATAATTTCCTCAAACAAGAAAGCTCGCTTGTGTTCTGCAGCAGGAATTTTACCATGCTAAAATGTCTGGGTGTTGAAAAATTAATTTGAGCAGACTAAAAAACTAATTTAACTCTTTATATTATTAAATAGTTTCATATGGGATGGCATTTTAATTCGCTAAGCGTGTAATGTAGCTATATCTTTAATTTCTTAGCTTTAAGTAATCTCTATACTTGAATTAACCAATAAACCTACTGAGAAAATACTATTCTTCTTCTGGCTAACACTGTTTACAAAGAGAATATTATATCTTAAGACAGCTATATGTATATGTGGATATGTCTGAATGTGTGTGAGCGCGAGCGTGTGTGTGCGTGTATTATCAAAAAAAAAAAGAGAAGACGGCATAGTGGACAGGCAAGTGATGTTTAGATATACGAGAGCTTGTGCATTATGTCTGTACCAGGGGCGTGCGGTCCACGGAAGCAATGGAAGCACTGCTTCCCGTACATATTCCTAGTAATATTGTATTTTTCCTTTTAAAGCGTATTACTTCCACATCGTCACAACGTGTGGAAGTATCGCACCGGCGACAAATATATCAATTTTTTTTTTCGCTTAAACGTCATAAAAAGTTTTAAAACATATATAAAACATGATATGGGAACGAAATTTTTTATGTCTGTCGGTCTGTATGTCTGTCTGTAGCCACGATAACTTTAGAACGAATTAAGATAACGTCTTCAAATTTGGTATACAGTTAGCACTCGGCAAACGAATGGTTGGATTGTTTTTGGGTAAAACCACTTTAGGGGGTAGGGGCTGAATGGGGGGTGATTTGGTGAAAATTGATATTTGTTTGTTAGAACTCGAGTAATTTAACGTTTTAGGGTTTATTTATTAGAAAACTTTTAATTTCATCCAAACATTTGGTATTCTGAGCTGAAATTAAACTAGTGGTTGAATATGTGGGGGCAAAATATTGTTGCCAAGAATTTCCAATTTTTTTTGTTGCTAAAACGGCGTAAAAAGTCTCAAAACATATAGAAAAATTGATTGTGGAACGAAATTTTGTTTTTTCTGTTAGTCGGTCGGTCTGTCGGCATGTACCTCTGTCTGATAATAGGCACAATAACTTTCGAACGAATTGAGATATCTTCAAATTTGGTATCCAGTTAGCACCCGAGAAAGGAATACTTCGAATTTTTTTTTGTGGGTAAAATCGCTTCAGGGGGTAGGGGATAAATAAGGGGTGACTTGGTAAAAAGTGGCATTTTTTCAATTCAATTCGAGTAATATAACGTTTAAAAAGTATATGGGTACAGGAATACAAATATTTTCTTTGTGGTCAAGCCATGGGCTCTAAATTCATTCCATGGGAATGTCTTTCTAAAGAGAATAAATTATCACAGCTATGTGGAAGTTATGATTCAATTTGCAGCACTACTTTTCTTTTCAAAGTATATTTTTTTTCTTTTATTCAAGTTTGACCAGTTGTAGGTAGATATTTGGAATATTTATTGAGTTCAGAAATGTAGCCACAGGCACGAAAATCCGATAATCGGAGGTGGGGATCGCTTATTTTATACTGTCTGCTGTCTTTGCCTGTGCCACTGCAGTCCATGCGAAGGTCGTTGTTTTATCTATAAACTTTACATCGTCTCCAGTATGCAATTTAAAATCCACTTATGCTAGTCAGTATTGGTCGGCGAGTGATATATAGAGGAAGGTGCAATGGAAGTCCGTCTCCTTCGTCAGTCTACGTACAAGTTTGTGAATGTGTTTGTGTTATATCTAATTTAAGAAACAGAAATTTTTCGGTTTATCCTTTTGAGGAAAAACAAAAAACAATAAATGATGGTCGAGCAACACCTACATTAAATATAACAAAGAAAATGAAAAATTGTAAATGCCACTTTAAAAGCAATGGTAACCAAACATATTGGTGGTTAACGGGCTGTGAAAGAATTTCCAAATTCTTCTGCTGGCCCTGTCTTGTTTTCTTTGGCGACTGCACAACAAGAAAGAAATCCATGGAATATGTGGGGTTTTCAGACTTGAATAATTTGCACAAAATTGTTGAAAGACACAGCAACAGCAAGCGCAAGAATCGTGTTTAAAGCTAAAACGTTTCTGTTTAGTACGTAAGTCAAATTTACTACTATAATCCATCACTTCCCCTATTTGAAAAGCCACCGCACGCCCCTGGGTCTGTACTTATATAAGCGTTGTAAATATTAAAACAATAACCGACTTACCATGGGAATGGATTCTCATACAAGATGCAGTGATATCAGTCGTCACTGTAAAGTAAGGCAGCCATAAATCTTCAATGTAAGTATCACCAAAAGTACTTTGTATTGTCTGATTAAATTCACGACCGCTAAACATTGATGTCATCGGATATGTTAAATCTAAGATCTGTCGCCACCACTGAGTCATTTTCTGTTGAAATTAACAAATATAGAACAGCGGTAAATTTATTTCAGATAATAATATACCTTTGACCATTCCCTAGCATTTTGCGTCACAGTGGTAATGTTACGTTCTTGACACCATAATGCTCCCATAAATGCCCCTATACTTACACCTCCAACCATATCAATTGGTATCCCAGCTTCCTAGAAACAAAATAAACAAAAATAAGGTTTCCTTCGCTTCTGTTTTTTTTTAATTTACACTAGATAAAAACTAAAATTCGGGATGCAGCAAGTGCGTTATAATAGTGAATTTTCATAAGAATATTAGTACGGCATATGACTAAAAGTAATACTTTTAATTTAAACAAACGTCAAAGATCTGGTTTAGAGGTCTTAACACAAGCTCTCTTTCTATTATCATAAAAAATATTCAAACCTTCTGTTCTACCTCCTTTTAAGAAAAAAACTTTGAATGTCCAAAACTCAATTTTCTATGTTGCTAGAAAATTAAAATTTGATGGTTCGATATACTGTAAATCTTTTTAAAAGAAACTTGTATTAAAAATTTCATTACAGTTACAAAGGTTAACAGAACGAACCTTAATTAAGTTAAATAAGTCAATTAATTATTCGAATACCTTACCTACTTGAACAATTAATCAACAAATATCAACGTTAATATTCTTATTCTTTGATTTCCATGCAATCATTTACTATTTAGCCTCAGAACAGAACTGTCAAACCATGATAAGTAAACAAAACGCGTTAATATATTCTTTAGTTTCCAATTATAAAAGCATAATATAGGTACAAGTTGTTATATCCATTTCAATGACAAGCATTTACTAAACTTTAAACAGTAATAAATAAACAAAATATGTTCTTATTCTTTAGTTTACAAATTTAAAAGCACTATAACTATACAATCATTTACTTAACCTCAAAATAACTGTCAGACCATAACAAATGAACAAAACACTATCCCATCTGGTTTTTACTTCAAGTAGCTGATATAAAACTTCCTTATTTTCCAGTACAAATCCGCGCAGCCGAATATATCTGAAGGCGGTCGTTAGTGTGGGATCGCCACAGTTCGGTTATGAACGGTATAGTTGCATTGTGATGTATGCCTGTGGTATATGTATCAATCTATGCAGGACTACTCTGTCTTTGTCTGGCCTCATACTTTAACCACTTACGTTGTTTCAATTCATGTCTTTCAGATTTTATTTTTAATCTGAGAAAAACTCAACATTTTGAGAACCAAATTACTTAAAATTCACAACAGAGGTTTATTTGCTTCATTTCTAGCTACATGTAAAGTCTCATTCCTGTTACTTTAATAGTTTAAAAAATATATGGTATTCAAAATTTTCTTAATGAAAATTCACTGAAATATATAATTTTCAAGTTTTTCTTGGTCGTTTAGAAGACTGAAGATTACAAACCCACAAAAAGAAAATAAATTCAATAGACAATTCCATTGCCTCATTATGTCTCAACAAATGCCGGTAATCCTCTTAATCCTTTAAGTACCGTGACCAAAGCCCCTGACTTAATTGTCCGTGACCCGATTACTTTCACTGATAACGAAGCAGGTAGACGCAACGATACATACAATACAAGACTTGCAACGAACTGACAGATCTTCCTGAGGCCTGGGTTGAACACACTGAGACCTTGGAGACGATCTCCAGCGAGATTTGGGGAGTAGGCAGATTGAGACCCCGTAATCGAGCTACAACAAAACAACCAACCCACCTTTGTCCACCGCTCTAAGGAGTGGTCAGATTGAGGCCTTGGAGTGTCCTTACATATTTTCTTAACCTAAAACAGGAGCCGAAATGTTGAGTTTTAATAAATTCTGGACGCGGTTCAACCCGAGAACCAAGTATATCTCACATTAAAGACCGCGGAAATCTTTCTGAACACACACACACAAATATATATATATATATATATATATATATATATATATATATATATATATATATATATATATATATATATATATATATATATATATATATATATATATATATATATATATATACATTCCACAACCTTTTCGACGGCCGTACGTTGTATTATTACATATGATTCTGCGTCTACCGACTTTGTCTGTCAGTACACGGACGCAAAAAATGTGTCCCTTGTTTTCTATGGGTTATAGTAACAAATGCGTCCTCACCCGGCTCGTGCTTGAACTATTAGTCCTACGTTATGGATATTGCAAAGAAAGGAAATTACTTTAACGGCAAAGATAAACCGAATTTTTCTATGGTGTGCAGAATGGTCGTGTTAGTACTTTTTAGACAAACGTCTAGTTCAGCAGTTTGCTACTAGTGGCGCTCTCATTTCACTGTATACCTTAGAGAGTATATGTCTTTTACATTGTTAGGTATTTATTTAGTAGAATATCATGTTATGTCTTTATTTAGTAGAATATCATGTTGTGTATTTACTTAGTAGAAAAAGTTTGAGTTTCTAGTCTATAACTTTATAGTACAGTGGTTGCATAAAATGTCATAGTGTGACTTGTCAGTGTCAATGAGGGCACTGAAACATTATGGGAACACGGCTGGTAAGTGTCATGTAAACAAGTTAAATAATGTAATAAACTATCAATTATTCTTTAATCAACCTAATAAAACATGATGTCAGGTGCTAAAGCCACGCACTCAACTAATAGAAACATAAGAACAGTAACATAAGTAAAAGTAAAGTGTAAGTAGTTGTGTGAACTTCAAGTAACAATGGAATGCTTCAAATCGCCAAGTCTGTTGACGGAGTACGACATAAAGAATTGGAAACTATGGAAACGAAAGTTAAGAGTCCCAGGTAAAGAAAAGGCTGATGAAGATACGAAGATAGCAATTTTGTTAAATTTTATTAGTGATCAGGGACTTGATATTTGTTAATACCATATAATGCTTGTTTTATACCGAAAAATATAATTCCAATGGAAAAATTTAACTTTAACAAATTAACACAGGCGGAAGACCAAACCATTGACCAATATCTAACGGAGTTGAAAAAGAAAGTGAAACTATGTGACTTTGTTTACAAAAAAGCAGATTGTGGTACAAATTATGAAGGAAGAATGATTCGGGATCGCCTTGTGGTTTGTCTTAGGGATAAACAAATTCACGCCAGATTAATACGAGAAGCAGACTTAACAGTCGACAAGATTGTAGAGTATTCCAATCAGTCAGCCTTAGTAAGGAAAACATTAAAGTATTGAATCTGGAAGAAGAGAGTATTAATGCAGTGAGGGCATAATTAACTGTAAAAAATGCTTATGGGAACATATAGCAAATAATTGTCCAGCATTTAACAAGACATGTGCTATCTGCCAGAGACAGGGCCACTTTGCCAAAGCATGTTTTCGAGCAGTAAGGCAACTTAGTCATCAGTCAACTGAAGACCAGCGGAGAAATGGAGACAAACCAGCTAAGAGGACAACATACCCTAGAAGACAACATGTAAGAGCCTAGGAATATGACATTGACAATATATCATCGGAAGAAGAGCCACAAGACTTTTTTATCAACGAATGTGCAATCGAAAACAGACACTCATGGTACGAATTTATTATAGTTGAAGGTAAGCCAGTCAAATTCAAGCTTGATTCTGGCTCTGATGCCAGTATTATACCCCTATCTGTATTTAAATCATTAAATGTATCTTGCACAGTAAGTAAATGTTCAGCTGTATTGGTCTCATATGATAATTTCAGGTTTAAAACATTTGAGCAAATAACTTTAAAGTGCAAATTCAAAGATATTAAAAGCCATGTCAAATTTGTTGTTGTAGATTTTGATGCGGAACCATTACTAGGTCTTAAAGACTGCCTTGCACTTACATGATAAGAACAATTAATTCCTTATCTACTTTGCCAAAAACTAAACCAGAAATTCACAGTAAATATAGTAGATTATTTCAAGGCTTGGGAAGAATACCAGGATTTTGTAAAATCGAATTAAACCAGATGCAAAACCAATTATACAATGTCAACGCAAAATACCATTTAACTTACTGGAACCTTTAAAACAAACACTTGCCAGTCTAGAAGAAAGGGGAATCATTGTAAAAGTTGACTACCCTACTGAATGGGTAAATAGTATCATGACTGTGGATAAACCAAATAAAAAACTTGGAATCTGCATAGACCCAAAACCTTTAAATAAGTATATTAGAAGATAAATATTTACTAAACCAACAAGCACTGATATTATAAGTAGATTGTCTGGGGGATTTTTTTTTCTGTAATTATTATGAAAGAATGATTTTGGCAGCTTCAGCTCGATGAGAAGAGTTTGAAGTTATGTATGTTTAATAAACCATTTTCAAGATATCGTTTTACACATATGCATTTTGGCATATCAAGTGCCCCAGAAATTTTCCAAAAGAAAAATTTTTGAGATTATTGGTGACATTCCAGGAGTAGAAATATACTTTGATGACATCATAGTCTCAGGCATATATCACGAAAGCCATGCCATAGCTTTAAGCAAAGTTTTTGACCGAGCTTTACAATACAATGTGAAATTTAATTTTGAAAAATTTCAATACAAATTAAAAGAAGTACACTTCATGGGCCAGATAATCTCATCTGAAGGTGTAAAGTCTGATGATGAAAATATTATGGCAGTTGAGGCACTTAAAAGGCCGGAAAGCAAAGCCGAGTTATTGAGACCATTAGGGTTGTCAAAATTCTTTTCCAAATTTATCCCCAACTTGTCTCAAAACACAGTCAACGTAAGAGAACTCACAAAGAAAGACACAGCTTTTTCATGGACTACAATACATGAAAATGAATTCCAAACATTGAAGTCCTTAATTATACACCCACCTACTTTGACATTCTTTGATGCAAGCAAAGAAATCATTATACAATGTGATGCTTCGAGTGAGGGCTTAGGTGCTTGCCTTATGCAATCGGGGCATCCCATTGCCTTTGCAAGTAGGGTATCAACAACTACAGAAAAAAGATACGCACAAATTGAGAAGGAGCTGCTAGTCATAGTTTTTTCCTTTAAGAAATTTCACTACTTTGTGTACGGATATAATCTAACTGTCCACACAGACCATAAGCCATTGATCCAAAATTTTGCAAAGTCACTAGATAAAGTAACCGCACGTTTGCAACTTATGCTTTTGAACTTGCTAAAATATAAAATCGACATTGTATATATTACCGGCAAGGAGATGGCTGTTGCTGATACCTTGTCTAGGTCATAGACAAAGTATCTAGTAGAAGAAGATCTAAAAATGGACAGCCTTATATAATACACCAATGTCTAGTTTTAGAAAAATGCAATTTCAAGAGGCCACAAGGAAAGACATAGTTCTAGGTCAGGTCGTAAGATACTGTGAAGATGGATGGCCAAAAACAGATAAGCATATTTCTCCACAGTTAAAGCACTACTACAAATTGAAAGAACACATTTATTTGGCAAATAACCACCTGTTCATGGAACATAAAATAATTGTCCCAACAACACTAAGACGAGAAATGCTAAACTAGATTCATACATCTTACTTTGGTATAGTAAAAACCAAATTAAGGGCGAGGCAACTGTTTTACTTGCCAAATTTGACCAGAGATATAGAAAATTTTGTGACTCATTGTGACAACTGTCAAAGTAACAGGAAAATTAATCAAAAAGAGACTTTAGTTAATCACACCATACCTGATCGCCCTTGGCAATACATATTCACTGATTTTTTTGGATTTTACAGGACTAATTATATACTCCTAATAGATTCCTACTCCAATTGGATTAAGGCCACACATACCCACACAAAGACCTCTGATGATGTAATAAAATGTAGTAGAGAAAATTTTGGTGAATTTGGCACCCCTGATGCATTCTATGCTGACAATGTGCCATACAATTCTTCAAACTTTAAGCAGCTTGCAAGAGAATGGGATTTTGAGGTCAAATTCAGTAGTCCTCACCATCATCAGTCAAACGGGTTAGCTGAAAAAGCTATACACATATTAAAAACAATGTTAACCAAAACAAATAACAGAAAATCCTTATCATAATTGATCTAGGAGTACAATAATATTCCATTACCATCAATTGGGTACTCACCATCACAGCTTTTCTTAAGTAGAATTACTAAAACGAATTTACCAATTTCTAACAAATCCCTTGAACCAATTAACATCAACCAAGAAGAAATACAAAACAAATTAGAACAAAAACTAAAAACTCAAAAGCAATTTTACAACAAAAATGCAAAAGATCTAACTAAACTCAGTGAAGGGGAAAATATTTTAATACAAAAAGGAAAAATATGGGATAAAGGAACAGTAGAGGGAATAGTAAATGAAAGGTCATACATTGTTAGAGACTTACGAAGACATTCACTCCAAAGGAATCTAAAATTTCTTAATAAAAGCAATTTAAGTCCTCCATCTACCCATAATGATTTAATCTATGAACATGAATTTAGTAAAAGTACACAAACCAGCGACAGGCTTGATTTGGCTCCAAGATTTGTGTCTGTCCCTTTGTCTTCTCATTCAGATAAGGTAGCAGGTCTATCTAATGAAGTTGAGACTATCCTTAGTTATGGCGAAAACCTTGATGGAAGTGTTATGGGTACGAATGATGAAACACTAGATGTAGATCTGGACTATGACAAATTCGAAGCATCTAGTGAGACAAGTGAATGTGGTCATGATAAAAAAGTTAGTGCTACAAATAACACACTCATAATAATTTCTGATGATGGACATAGACCTAAACGTAAAACTATAAAACCCAAATACATTTAGGATTTCGATACGAATTTTGAAGCTGAGACTAGTAGTACCATTGACGGTACAAACTCTGAATAAAACTACAAAAAAAAGAGAGAAAAGAATATCATGTTATGTATTTATTTAGTAAAATATCATGTTATGTATTTACTTAATAGAATAAGTTTGAGTTTGTAGTCTATAACTTTATAGGTCAATGGTTGTGTAAAATGTCATAGTGTGACTTGTCAGTGTCAATGAGGGCACTGGAACATTATGGGAACACGGCTTGTAAGTGTTATGTAAACAAGTTAAATAAAGTAATAAAACTATCAATTATTCTTTAATCAACCTAATAAAACATACATAAGCGCAATATTTGAACGTCTGGAGAAGTGGCAACGTTACGTTTGAAATACAGTTAATAAATGAATTTAGTGCCATGCTACTAAACATTCGCTAGAATTCAGATTCCAAGAACCTATTTGGGTGTTGGTTAGTGATAATCCTAATATTATATTTTGCACCTCTGGTAATACCTTTATGACAACGAACTATTATAGTGTATGTTATTAAAGTGTTTTGTTAAAACATTTAGTAAAAGTGTGGACGCAGCAAGTGCGTTATGGTAGAAACATTTTCATATAAATATTTTTAATGTTAAATATGTTTTTTTGTTATTAAAAACATCAAATTTAGTCGCAAGTATAACCATTATAGTAGAAACCATTTACCATTTTACATAAAGATAACTCTATTATTTGAAAAAGTACAAAAATTTCCCGAATATAAACTTAAAAACTTCCAGAAAAACTGGTTAAACTTTCCTGGCTAATGAACCTACCCGAGCAATTAACACAAAAACTACATCTGCCACAATATAGTGATTCACAAAAACTTTTTGAGATAAATATGTGTGTGTTTTTGATTTTTTAACGTCAGTCTATTTCCGCGACTATGGCCAATCACCGACGCCAGGGAGCAGTTTCACCTCACTATCCTTTTAATTTTGCCGAACCCCTGCTTTTCTGTAAGGAGGGTAAGGATGTTTAACGTGCCCAACATCGCATGGACACAGTACTGATGGCCCTACACCCCCTCAGAAAAGCGGTACGTGCAGACATTCAACTTGATCAAATACAATGCCAAAACCTCGGCTGATGTTAATTTACAGTATGTACTGAAAAAGTAAAAGGAGGACCCTGGAATCGAACCCAATACCCTTTGGTTTAGGGGCACACGTTCATACCACCGAACCACCGAGGTTTAAGAGAAGTAAAAACAATGTTTACATGAAAATTTGCACACATTCCTTCACGAAAATTCGCCATTTATTTTTTACAAAGATTGGCTACACAAAAATCATATGAAAATATCTTTATGAATTTTTTTTTAAAAGTCTAACGCGAAAATTTGCCAATTTTTGTTCACGAAAATTCAAAAACATGTTTTTCGTGTGAATTGGCAAACATATTTTTTACGACAACTTATTAAATATTAATTAATCAAATTAACAAAAATTTGACAAAAAATTATTCCTGCGAAAATATTTTTTAAAAAACTAGCAAAAAAAACAATGTTTACATGAAAATTTGCACACATTCCTTCACGAAAATTCGCCATTTTTTTACAAAGATTGGCTACACAAAAATCATATGAAAATATCTTTATGATTTTTTTTTAAAAGTCTAACGCGAAAATTTGCCAATTTTTGTTCACGAAAATTCAAAAACATGTTTTTCGTGTGAATTGGCAAACATATTTTTTACGACAACTTATTAAATATTAATTAATCAAATTAACAAAAATTTGACAAAAAATTATTCCTGCGAAAATATTTTTAAAAAAACTAGCAAAACTGACTATAATTTTTATATAAAAATTTGCTAAAAAACTACATAAAATTCAAACTATATACCTAATCTGTAATTAAAAGGAAAAAAATGTAAAAAATTTTGTTTTTTTGAAACTTTCCACGGAAATTTGAGTGGTGGAAGTAAAGAAAAAGATAAGCGGGTAAATACTCATATTTTGATGTCACAAGCTGTCAAAACGTTATTTAAGTCTGTCACTTTAAAGCTCTATTCGACGTTTGTGAAAACAATTTATCAAGTACTTGTATATTATGGAAATGTAAACATGGATAATCCTGTCAAATTAATTATTTCTTACCTTTTTTCTATCAAAGTTAATTTAATTATTTTAAAACTTTTCTCCGAAAATTCGCTAAATAATCCCACATTCTGATTGATTATTACAATTGAATAAAAAACGGAAAAATGTTTTTTCAAACTGAACACGAAATACAAAATTCTCAATGTAATTTTCTGTTATTTCGTGACCTTTTTGCGACAAAAATATTTTTCGTTGTTGTAATATTCAATAGATGTTGTTAACCACACAAAATATTTTGGTTTTCTGCGTTTCTTTGATCACCAGTGGCACCCTTTTTTTTAATCTTTATATATTTTTTTCTTTTAACTTAAAAATAAGAAATTGTTATGTAGGATACGCTTTATAGTAGAAACTGGGCTACCAAATTTGGTTGCCATAGTTTTGTATTCAGAGATATAAACATTTGCCAAGAGAAAACCCAAAATTTTACTGGGAAAACTTGTCCATTTTTTTGGGTTAACAAACTTATCCAAGCCACTTACAAAAGGAAGACACCCACCAAACTTATCAGAATCGGCCCATTATTTTTTGAGTTATCAGTACGATATATACAAACACATCTTATTAGCGAATTTTTTCTACAAAATTCGCGAAAAACAAAGAGGTAAGTATAATTATTATAATTTTTGAATTGTACCATGTTTATCCAATACAATCCCCACATATTTGTATTCTGATTTTATGGAGTTATATACTTTTTGTATTACTCCATAAAGAATATGTGCATTCATTCATCTTTAAAATATATGTTGACCCATCTGCTCTACAACTTATCACATGTAAGCCACCAGATAATACAGCCTACATATCAATTATTGAGAGGGTTTATGAAAAATACCACATAGATTTTAAGACATTAAACTTGTAAATATAATTAACTGAACGGTTAATTTAACCCTATACCTACTTTGTTAATTCATAGTTTTCTACAAAACATACAACGTCATAATTATAATTATTTGCGAGCAATAATTAACCTTACCACAACAGTGTTTTTTTTTACACCTAACTATCATTTCTCCAACAAAGTTAGCTTCATCAAAGGATGTTCTTAGGTGTGCTTGTTAATATTATGTTTATGTTTTAGAAAATGTATGTATCATCACAGTCTAAATGTGGTGTCGCAATGTCGTCTCTAAACTCTCTTCTTTTCATTCTAGCTATCGGATTTCATCAGTTGGGCCAGGTTTTTGGCAGTTTTTTTGTAGGTCTACCTTATCCCTTTTTTTCCAAGTATGTGTGCTTAAAATAATATTGTCAGAAAGTTATTATGCCTCAGACTATGTCTAATAAATTTTGCCTATCTCCTCTCAATTTTTTCCAGCAAGCACTTTTCTTCTCTCGCCTCTTCTCTATATTCGCAAATCAACACCTTCTATTCCCTTCATGTCCGTCTCGATAGGCCCCGAGACGCATAGTGTCCTAGTTTTATTTTCCCAAAAAAAAGAAAAAAAAAAAAAAGAAAAAAAAAACAGAAACAAAAGAAAGAAAAAGAAAATAAAGAAAAAGAAAAGAAAAAAAAACCCATAATAGTACAATTAATTAAAAAAAAAAAAACCAAAAAAAAAAAAAACAAAAAAAAAAAAACATAATAGCACAATTAATTTAACAGAAAAAAAAACAGCACAATTAATTTAAGAAGAAAAACTGACTAATAGTTTCCAATATATCTATACATGTAAAACACACATATTCGTTTCAACCGTCAGTAATTTAATTACAAAAACAATAAGCTAATAAGTTTAAAACTTTAGTTTAGAGACTACAATTACTTTATTACCCACTTATTATTTTTACCATGTTTCTGCGTTTATGAGTGTCTCTTAATATATGTGTATATGAGTCTACACTATACATTTCTATAATATGTAGAGAATTGAATTATATCTTTGGAATGTACTGTGGCCGGCTGAACTTGATTTCCGAGGCCATCCCTTCGTCGAACACAACAACAACAACAACAAATATTCCCTTCATGTCCTGTTTATTACAATTTTAGACCTCAGCCCCATACAATACAACACCCCACACGTATGATTTGATGAACCTCATTCTCTGGTCCAAACCTTAATGTTTGTTATTGAGAAGAGTATTTTGTCTCTTATATGCTCGATTTGCGATCGTGATGCTCCTCCTCAATTTCTTGCTACATTTACCATTATACGTAACAATAGTCAATAACATTTATACTTACATTACCCCGGTATTAGGAAAGAAATGGGCCAGGGCTGACAATTCACAAAAATTGTTTGTTGGTTGTACACAGTCTCTATTTATAACATTTGGTGTTAATTGGAACTGTCATGACAACATACAACCTGGTTCTGCAACATTTACACCTATTTGAGTTGTTAGCTGTTTAGCTTTATAACGACCTTCGAACATTGTCTTTACTTACCGTCATTGTTTTCGTCATATTAATTTAACACCAGTACATCGAGTATACTGCGCATCCTTTGCAATACTTTTTCCATTTCTCTCATCAGCTCTTTTTAGTATACGCAACAATATACTATAAAACAATACAGGCTGTTTCAAATGAAGCCTGCACTATTGCTAACTTCCTTAAATTAACAAATTTATGTATATTTTCCGCTGATCTCGATTATGAAAACAAAAAGTCTGGACGCAGCAAGTGCGTTATGGTAGTGAATTTTTATTAAATGCTTCAAACTGGAATAACTCAATTTTCTATTCCGAAAGAAAATTCAAAATTTGAATAACTCAATTTTCTATAAACTTAGAAAGTTGAATTTTGGTGTGTGGTAAGGTCTTTGCCAGTGCAACATGTCCACCAAATTTCATTAAAATAGCTTTGTAATTTTCGGAGAAAAAAAATATTTTTTGCAAGAAAACTCAAAATTTTCCTGGAAAACCTTGTCCGATTTACCTGACTAACGAAGTCATCCAAGCCATTAATAAAAAGGCACTTGCCGAGTTTGATCGAAATCGATTAATTATTTTTTGAGTTATCGGTTTGATATATATATATATATATATATATATATATATATATATATATATATATATATATATATATATATATATATATATATATATATATATATATATATATAAACATCTAAAAATTGAGACTGACCCCGGATATGGGTTCTAGGGGTCCTAGTTCGCGCCCATTTGAAATTTTTTTGCAAAGTCTCACCATCAATACCTCTCTATTAGTGATTTTTTTAAAATAAAAATTCACTAAAAAGCAACTGAATGTCAAATTTCCGTAAAATGTATTTTTTTTTCAATGGAACACTGTCTGTTGTCATTTTATATGAAAGAAAATTGAATTCAAAGAAAAAAGTTTAAGTTACTATATATCCAAGAAACTTCAAATAAGTGATATATTTCTTTTTTTATAATGGGCATTTGTAAATTAGCCATGGAATGGGTAACTATAGTTCTGAAACAATATTTGTTTGACAATGAACTCAAATTCCCTAGTACTTGCATCATTCTTGTATATGACAAACGCTATAAAACTGTTCTTCACTCACTTAGAAAAGTGTGACATTTAAACTGAGATGCTTTCCAAATTTGCTAGTTATAAATATCAAAAGTTTCATTAATGATTATTTTAATAAACTATGGCTTTATACCTGTCATTGCTCATACAAATAGCACTGACTAACAATAATAGAGAATATGCTTGTATATTAATGTTTTTATTTTGTTTTTATATTTTAGTGTTTTAGCAAAATGTCGAACGATGTGGATATATACACAATTTACAGAGAGCCCATATACATCACGTGTAAACCGTAAGTATTGTACTTACTACTGACCAGTGGTCCAATTACTTTGAAAACGTTGCTAAGCTAACCCGCCAATATATGTAAGTCTGAAGATTTACATATTTTAACCAATAATCGGAACTTAACGTCATCAAATTAGCTTTCCGTAAGGGTTTGCCTTTTTTTTGTTTTATAGTGAAACTTATTGGGAATTCATATTATGTACACTCTGATGTACTAATAGTTTATAATGTACAATTTTTAGATGTTTATATATATATATATATATATATATATATATATATATATATATATATATATATATATATATATATGTGTTTAATTTTTTTTAAATAGGTTATTTATTTAATACACCATCCAACAGCATGAAGCCAATTTAAGGATGGGGGGATGGGGACATACAAAACATAAAACAATACATTACATTCCATCACTCATAAGTACAGAAACAATTTTTTTTATGAAAGAGACAGAACAGCAGAATATATTCAGGCCGTTCTGCAAATTGGAGTCATTTCTACACATATAATAGACTGGAGACGAGCTCAACAGCTCTGTACGTGCCTTCGGTAGATAAAGCGGGTTGGAATACAGCGATTCTATACATGCAACATTAAATTTTATTGACTCAAGTAGAGAGGGACAATCAAGAGCTGAACTGACAATTTTAAAGAGAAACACAATGCAGCTACACAGACTCCTGTCCTCTAGGCTAGCCAAGTTAAAGCGCTTTAATAAATCACTCTGTGGATAGCTAATGCACAGTTGACCTGACCATCAATTGAAAAACTAAGGAATTTCATAAACTTTCTCTGAATATTTTCAAGGCTATCAATGTGCATCAAGTATTCCGGAGACCAAACTACCGAATTATATTCAAGGCGGGGCCTCACAAGTGCCTTAAAGAGAGGGATCAATGTTCCGTGAGATGTAAAATCCCTCCTACTCCTAATTATAAAGCCCATGGTCTTATACACAGAGTTTATAATGAAATCATAATGCTGCCGAAATTAGAGCATAGGGTCTAAAATCACTCGAAGGTCACGAACTGTGTCAGGACGTGCCAAGCTATGTCGCTGCAATTGATAATCAAATAAAATTGGCTGTTTGTTGCAACTAAAGGACATTATACAGCACTTAGCAACATTTAAAGTAGAAACATTCTTATAGCACCACCCATAAAACTTCAAGAGATTGCTCTGTAGAGGTATGCAGCTGTCACCACCTCAAATTTATAAATACATTTTGATATCATCAGCGTAAATTAGATAAGACACATCTAATTCTGTGACACTTGGTCAATAAAAATATTAAAGAGAAGAGTACCCAAAATGGACCCCTGCGGGACTCCAGATGGTGTGTCATAAGGTTCAGACTTAAATCCTCGAATCTGAACGAAATGTTTCCGACCCCTCAAATAAGATCCTAATGTTTTTATCAATTGGTTACAGAAATCAAAGTAATGAAGTCTATTTATAAGGATATAGTGATTGACTCTGCCAAAGGCCATTGACAGGTTCGTGTATATCACATCTACTTGCGAAGAGCTCTCAAGTCAATCAGCAACAAACTGGGTAAAGGTGGCCAAATTTGTGAGTGTAGATCTACCAGAAATAAAGACTGCTCATGCAACGAGAGTTTAGATTTTATATGAAAAATTATATGTTCATACAGGCATGCTTCGAACATCTTACAAAAATTACACTATATAGCAGTTGGTCTATAGTTAGAAGGATCAGAAGTGTCCCCTGATTTGAACATAGGGATTACACGAGAAATCTTCCATTTGCCCGTTGTAAGAATCAAATTGAATATTTTAGAATTTAGATTTTCTAAAGAAAACTTTAATGCAAATAACCCCAAGTACCAGGAGTGAATAGGGGGGCTTGGTGGACAAGAAGATAAAAAGGAAGTATAAAGGAAAAATGCGAAAAAAAAACAGCTTAGCGGTACCTATATAAGCTGCCTTTATCCCAGTTTCCAGCTACACCTCCTTAAACTCTGGTTTATCCTGCGCAGATCAGGTCCTGGAACTTTCTTGGGGGTTGTTCCCAAGAAAATTTTCTTGTGTATGCATTGAGGGTGGTTGTAGGCACGCAGGAGGGGAAATTGGGGAAGGGCTCGGTTAGCATGGGACGCTGGTGAGTGCTTCGTCTTGGTGGTTTTCCTTCCCCTACTGCATCCATACAACCACCCTCAATGCATAAACAACAAGAAAAATTTCTTGGCGACAACCCCCAAGAAAGCTACTGGACCTGAGGCGAATAGGGGTTCTGTGTGGAGTAAATATGCAAAATGGAATAAAGGCAGCTTTTATAGATCCGGCTAAGCTGTTTCTTTGCACTTTTCATTTCTTCTTCCTTGTCCATCACCCCTATTCAGTCCTGGTCCCGTAATTTTTTTTTGGGGGTTGTTTGCAAGAAATTTTTCTTGTGGTTTATGCATCCAAGGGGGGTTCTAAGCACATTTCTGAATTTTTTTTTCTAAAAGCCCTCTGTGAGCCCATCTGAAAATTTACCAAGTATTATTATATATATTATTAATTTACTTATTGGGCTATCACAATTTATTATTATTTTAAAATGAACTAAAAGATGTCTGAGTTTTTGCTTAGAAATTGATTGTAAAAGTTATAACCAATATTTTGTATGTGTAAAAATACATACCTACCTAAATATTATGAACTTCAACAATTTACTTATTGTGATTAGTGTGTGTTAATAAACGAGCAATATCTAGTAAAATAAGTAAACTATTAAAAAAACTAAAAACCTAGGTTGTGTTCTAGAAGAAAAACATTCTGTCCGATTTGAGGCATTATGAATTTATAATTTCATAAATAATAATTAATTTTTTTAATCCCTTTGAAGGTTAAACCAGCTAATTGAATTAATTAATTTGAAATCGATTAATATCCTAAAAGTTCAATACTTTCTGTTACTATGTGACACAGATCTTAATTTTAAGTTATTATTAAATATTAAATTTTGTTATAAGTTCAAAAAGAACATAACTTTGAAAAGACGAACATAAATATGCCGGCTGATTTCAATGTTCGACGCACTATTATTCCACTAGATTTAAATTGGGAATACATGTGACATATTCCCACTCTACTCTTTGATTGGTTGAAGTTACCAGACAACCTATCTAATCTATTAACCTTGCGATACAAGGGCATGTGTCCTGTTAATCACAGTTATTGTAAATTATACATTGTTAATTCAGAAATAAAGGTGTTAAGTACTGACTACGAGTTCTATTCTATCCCCGTACAGAATATCTTGGTTGCCATAAAAAACAGCAAATGTAACATTTTGTTTATTAGTCCATTTTTACATACCTGAATTGCCTTTATCATTCCTACATGTGCAGAGCCTCTAGCACCACCACCTCCCAAAACTAATCCAACCGATTTTCCCATTAACCATCTTGCCAATCTGGAGAAATCTGAATGAATATTTGGTTCTGACATACACACTTTTGAATATAGTTCATTCTGAAAAAAAAATCTAAATGTTATCAAGCATACTGATTTATTAGATTAGTAATAAAAATATAAAAATTGAATCATAACTTGCACATCGCTGTGACAATCTACTTTCCTATATTCCCATATCTTTGAAATGCCAGATAGATCTCTAAATCTGTTTAAAAATACATTGTTCATTGTGCGAAAACCGTATCGTTTGCTACTCCATATAACAAAATGCATGAATTTTAATAGAAAATAAGCACAAGCTTGAGGAAAACAATGGGAATTTTTGTAGTTCGACCAGTTTTTGTCATTTGTATTTCCGCACAGTTGCCTGCGACCGCAAATGTTGGCCAGCTTGTGACAGGAAATTAAAACAGATAACGATCTGCCTGGAAACAAACAGCGGAAAATAGAAAATCTTACTTGACAAATTTAACATTAGCATATTCGGATTGTATTTGTCGAAATGAGAACCGAAAGACAGATAGTATTTACCCTAATATATATATATATATATATATATATATATATATATATATATATATATATATATATATATATATATATATATATATATATATATATATATATATATATATATATATATATATATATATATATTATAATGATAATGCTCGACTTTTGCGAATGTATGACTTTATAGGGCTTTAATAGATATTAATTTTAACTGGATATTATTAATTTTTGTAAATTTCCATGATTATATTAATTGATTAAGTATGTTAAATTAAATATCTGATGTATATATAATGATTTTACAAATAAAATAGTTTATTTACTCCATACAGCTAGGGTATGCAGTGAGTTCATTTTTTACTTGCCCATAATTTAAAACCAGATATATTTTTTAATATCCTCAAATATTAATACTGCATTAAATTCTGTGTATGTTTGATTTAATTTTAAATTTACTAAATTAATACTGATAAAATTCTAACAAATAACATAACGCCACTACTTAATCAATAAATTATTAAAAAGTCACTTGACCTCTTTTATTTAAGTTTTATCTTTGATCAAAAAAAATTCTTTGCGCTTCTTTGAATTAGTGAATTTAAGATATAAATGAATTTCTTATTTAATATATTATATAAACAAATTTAAAGGTTAACATACATTAGTGACACAAATTTTTATTCACACATTCTTTATTGGAATTTATAATTTCCATTCACTCTTTAAACGAAAGGCGTTTCTATTTAATTCAGAAGTTTATACCTTCAAAACTTCCAGATTCCTTCCTTGACAACCGCTGTTTCCCCGGTTAAAATTGCCCGTTGCTATGCAGCCATCTTGTAAGCTTCTTATTTCAAATTTCCGTGTCCTTTGGCGTCGACAATTATTTGAATATTTTCATATCTTTCTTGCAGCACTGACTTTTAACTTATTATCCATTCAAAGGATACACTATTTATTAATTTACAGTTTCCACATATTCAAAACTATAATTTGTCGATTTAATTACTTATTTTCACTTAAATTTTATTAGCAAAATGCTCTGGCGTCCTCTTATCATGACCCAACTTGAAGAGTGCTACTTTGATTCAATTATATTTACTGTCACTTCAAAATATCGAATCCAAAGCAAGCTATTTATTCCACTATCTGTCATATTTCTGAGCATAGACATGGTTTTTTGTCTATGTACACGTCGAACTGAGAAATGGATATGCATTCATGTTGTCAATGTCAAATGCATTATTAACCCCACTTAAAATTATCAATGAAATATTCTAGGTTATTTCAAAAACACCAACAAAAACAAATCCTTAAATTATATACAAACTATTTTTCAAACTTTAAGTAGTGGTGTCTGAATATTAAACATTTTAACAGAGTAGTACAAACTTTAACCTTTCTGTACTTACCAGTTTGTTTTGATTTCAAGCTACATTTCACTAATTGTTAAATGTCTTATTGTAGCTTGATCAAAGTCTTTTGAATTTCACTAGTTTGGAGTGTCTATCTGTTTCAGTACATTATTTTCACTGCGCTTATGATTATTTTACGAATTATTTGCTCTGTTTATTATTTGAGGACGGTCTTTTTGTATCTCTTTTCATTAATTAATTTTATAATCTTTGTATTTTAGATTTCCATGCTGTTAATATGCAGATCATTATTGGACAAACCTATTTGACAAATGATGCAGAGCTGCACTACAGTTTGGCTTCAGTGGATATATGAAAACATCTGCACCTTTAGTAAGTTATTTTATCTTAATTTCATTTACATCTTACTTTAAAATGCCCTACCTGTGTTTTATATGAGTGTCTTTATGTTTTGAGTGTATATGAATATGTTTTGCCCCTTTTATTTGTCTCACATATACAAAATCATCAATATTATCATCATCACCGGCATTTATTTACACCTAGTATGTGAATATTCCTCTTATTATATTTGTTTTTAAAATATTTGTTTCTACATTTCAGATTGATTTCAAGAATTCATTGGAACTGCTCTTCAGTATTGTACACAAACCGTTTTGACTGAGATCAATATTCTGCACAATACCACCTTCGATACCCATTTACGTTGCTGCCAGGGTTTCCACAGTATTGACATTTAGTGGCAGTGTTAGTGTTTTGACAATTATTGTTCATAAACTTAAATGCCCAGATACACAAAGCTTGATTAAATATTTAACGGCCGGTGAGTTAATCAAGGCTTCAGACGACCAATTACAGCTTCAAAATATTTGGTCGTCATGGCATAAACCCGAATCATTGTCTGTGATTGGTCGTCTAAAGCTTTGATTACCTAACCGACCGTTAAATATTTAATCGAGCTTTGTGAAACTGGACATTAGTATTTTAATTAGTGATAAGTGATATTCTAGTTTACCCGTAAGTACTTAGTTTTAAGTTTTTGGTTTTGAGCTTTGCGTGCAGTAGCTAATAATTTTGGTTTGATATTGCTAAATATCAATTCAACATGTTCAGAAAGATTTCCGCGGTCTTTAATGTGAGACATGCTTGGTTCTCGGGTTAAACCGCGTCCAGAATTTATGGAAACTCGACGTTTCGGCTCCTGTTTTGGAGCCATTTTCAAGAGGTAAAGAAAATATGTAAGGACACTCTAAGGCCTCAGTCTGCCTACTCCTTAGAGTGATGGACAAAGGTGGGTAAAGGAAATATGTAAGGACACTCTAAGGCCTCAATCTGCCTACTCCTTAGAGTGGTGGACAAAGGTGGGTAAAGGAAATATGTAAGGACACTCTAAGGCCTCAATCTTCCTACTCCTTAGAGTGATGGACAAAGGTGGGTAAAGGAAATATGTAAGGACACTCTAAGGCCTCAATCTGCCTACTCCTTAGAGTGGTGGACAAAGGTAGGTAAATGAAATATGTAAGGACACTCTAAGGCCTCAATCTGCCTACTCCTTAGAGCGGTGGATAAAGGTAGGTTGGGTTGTTGTAGTTCGATTACGGGGCCTCAATCTGCCTACTCCCCAAATCTCGCCGGAGATCGTCTGTGAGGTCTCAGTGTGTTCAACCCTAGGCCTCAGAGAGATCTGGCAGTTCGTTGCAAGTCTTGTCTTATATATGTCGTTCCGTCTACCTGTTGCGTCATCAGTGAAAGTAGTGGGGTCACCGTCAATTAAGTGGGGGGCTTTGGTCACAGTATCTAGAGGAGGATTAAGAGGGTCACCGGCATTTGTTGAGGCAGATAATGATGCAATAAAATTGTCTGTGGAGTTTATTTCCTTTTTGTGTGTTTGTAAAGAAGATATAATAGGTTTCCAAGTAGTCGGAAGGCGAAGACCATCATCTCTCTTATTTAAACAATCGGGACGTTTTTCAATCTCGATTGCTTCGCGGATAATTCTCGTTTTGAAATTGTAAACCGGTGCTATTGTTTTGGCATTATCGAAGTCTATTTTGTGCCCTGTATGAATATGATGCATGGCCAGCGCCGATGAGGGGTCGGATTTTCTAACTGCGAGGGTGTGTTCGTATATTCTATTGTGGATGCGTCTGTTTGTTTGTCCTACGTAAGTTCGGGAACAGTCGGAACAAGGAATTTCGTAAACTCCGTGGGATTCGTTTGGAATCGTATCCTTGGGAGTTTTTATAAGATTTGACAGTTCTTGGTCTGTTGTGAATACCGTTTTGATATTATGGGTTCTGAAAATTCGGCTGATTTTGTCGGTGACACCTTTTATGTATGGTAAAAACGCCGTGTGTTGTTGCGTGGACGCCGTTTGTTCTTGTTGTAGTGTAGTGGTTTGTTGTTGTGCGTTTCTGATGTTTCGTAGTATGTGATTGTTGTCGTATCCGTTTTCTAGCAATGTCTGTCTTAAAAAGTTTAATTCTGTCTGTTTGTTGTTGTTGTCCGTTAGTCTAAGGGATCGTGTTACTAATGTTCGAACCACGGAATTTAGTTGTGATGGGTGATGGTGAGATTGGGCGTTAAGATACCGATTAGTGTGGGTTGGTTTTCGGTAGACAGTGTAAGAAAATCCTCTGACTGGGTTTTTAGTGATGCGTACATCTAAGAAAGGCAAAGAAAAATTATTTTCTATTTCCATGGTGAACTGGATTTGGGGGTTGATGTTATTTAGGTAAGAAAGGAACCCCGAGAACCAAGCTTGTCTCACATTAAAGACCGCGGAAATCTTTCTGAACATTTAATTCGCCTCTACGGGGAGGAACTTTTATCTTTTACCAAAAATTTCACCAAACTCCTTATCCGCAAATCCCGTCTACTTTGTGACCTCACCTTTCTAAAAGCCTGCCGTGATCATCACCTGGTCCCAAAATCTTTCCAACTTAAACATCACACCAAATCACATAACGTCTCCAACATTTTAAAACGAACAGGCTTTGCTCTCCTTAGAAATTCCATTCACGAGACAAGACGACACCTTAACACTACCAACACACTGCTTTACGACACGTACATAAAAATACACACATACAAAATACATCCTACACTTTGGGACACTCTAGACAAACTCTCACATAGTAAATCAGAACATGTTACACAACAAAAGACGAACGTACAAAAAAGAAAATTACAGCAGCTTCTAGACAACAAAAATCTCACACAACACACACATAATGCCAATCCTCCTATAGTAGTTCACAACCTTTCAAATTCCACCATAAGTGACGTCGCCATCAAAGTCCTATCCAAAGGTTTTAATTTTGCACCAACCCCTAAATTCATCCCAATAGAAAAGATAATTTCTCAATCAGAAGATGCCATAACACACTTACCGACTGACGAAGCTAAAATTACGAGACAAGACATTGCCAGGATATTACGTTCTGCCAAACCTCCACCTTCCAACCTTTCTCCTCACGAACGACAGTCAATCAGAGACCTAAACCGAAACACAGAAATTATAATCCTACCAGCAGACAAAGGCAACGCTACAGTCATACTTGACAAAACAGACTATATACAAAAGATGAACAATATACTAAACAACACAGACTACAAACAAATCCCTAACGACCCTACAACTTATCTGGAAAAGAAAACCAAAACTATCATCAACAACTCCCAACTCAATCCTGACCTCATAAAAGAACTAATCCCCCGCGAAAAATCATCTTGCATCCCTAGAAAATATGGTCTCCCGAAAATCCATAAGCCTGATATTCCCCTTCGCCCTATCGTAAGTGCCCACCGTTCACCCACATAAAAACTTGCAAAACATCTAGCCAAAACTCTCCAACCATTAGTAGAAAACGCTACATCCTATGTCAAAAACTCCACCCATTTCATCGACCCTCTTCAAAACAACACCATTTCTCAAAACGACATCCTAGTTAGCTTTGATATAGTTTCCTTATTCACCAATATACCTCTATCTGAAACCCTTGACATTCTCAAAAATAAACACAAAATTTCCCACGATACCTTAGCTCTTGTAGAACACTGCACATCTAACACTTATTTCCTTTTTCAAAACAAATTTTACAAACAAGTTCGAGGTGCTCCAATGGGTTCACCCCTATCTCCTGCATTGGCCAACATTTTCATGGAAAACTTCGAGACACAAGCCCTCAATTCATCCCAACTTAAACCAACGTGTTGGTTAAGATACGTTGATGACATTTTCGCTGTCTGGCCACACGGCAAAGAATCTCTAGACGAATTCCTTTCTTACCTAAATAACATCAACCCCCAAATCCAGTTCACCATGGAAATAGAAAATAATTTTTCTTTGCCTTTCTTAGATGTACGCATCACTAAAAACCCAGTCAGAGGATTTTCTTACACTGTCTACCGAAAACCAACCCACACTAATCGGTATCTTAACGCCCAATCTCACCATCACCCATCACAACTAAATTCCGTGGTTCGAACATTAGTAACACGATCCCTTAGACTAACAGACAACAACAACAAACAGACAGAATTAAACTTTTTAAGACAGACATTGCTAGAAAACGGATACGACAACAATCACATCTACGAAACATTAGAAACGCACAACAACAAACCACTACACTACAACAAGAACAAACGGCATCCACACAACAACACACAGCGTTTTTACCATACATAAAAGGTGTCACCGACAAAATCAGCCGAATTTTCAGAACCCATAATATCAAAACGGTATTCACAACAGACCAAAAACTGTCAAATCTTATAAAAACTCCCAAGGATACGATTCCAAACGAATCCCGCGGAGTTTACGAAATTCCTTGTTCTGACTGTTCCCGAACTTACGTAGGACAAACAAACAGACGCATCCACAATAGAATATACGAACACACCCTCGCAGTTAGAAAATCCGACCCCTCATCGGCGCTGGCCATGCATCATATTCATACAGGGCACAAAATAGACTTCGATAATGCCAAAACAATAGCACCGGTTTACAATTTCAAAACGAGAATTATCCGCGAAGCAATCGAGATTGAAAAACGTCCCGATTGTTTAAATAAGAGAGATGATGGTCTTCGCCTTCCGACTACTTGGAAACCTATTATATCTTCTTTACAAACACACAAAAAGGAAATAAACTCCACAGACAATTTTATTGCATCATTATCTGCCTCACCAAATGCCGGTGACCCTCTTAATCCTCCTCTAGATACCGTGACCAAAGCCCCCCACTTAATTGACGGTGACCCCACTACTTTCACTGATGACGCAACAGGTAGACGGAACGACATATATAAGACAAGACTTGCAACGAACTGCCAGATCTCTCTGAGGCCTAGGGTTGAACACACTGAGACCTCACAGACGATCTCCGGCGAGATTTGGGGAGTAGGCAGATTGAGGCCCCGTAATCGAGCTACAACAACCCAACCTACCTTTATCCACCGCTCTAAGGAGTAGGCAGATTGAGGCCTTAGAGTGTCCTTACATATTTCATTTACCTACCTTTGTCCACCACTCTAAGGAGTAGGCAGATTGAGGCCTTAGAGTGTCCTTACATATTTCCTTTACCCACCTTTGTCCATCACTCTAAGGAGTAGGCAGATTGAGGCCTTAGAGTGTCCTTACATATTTCCTTTACCCACCTTTGTCCACCACTCTAAGGAGTAGGCAGATTGAGGCCTTAGAGTGTCCTTACATATTTCCTTTACCCACCTTTGTCCATCACTCTAAGGAGTAGGCAGACTGACGCCTTAGAGTGTCCTTACATATTTCCTTTACCTCTTGAAAATGGCTCCAAAACAGGAGCCGAAACGTCGAGTTTCCATAAATTCTGGACGCGGTTTAACCCGAGAACCAAGCATGTCTCATATATATATATATATATATATATATATATATATATATATATATATATATATATATATATTAGTGTATGGCTCAACTGCCACACCTCACATTTGATATTTGATTTTTCCACATTTGGATTGTACCACATTATAAAAGTTTGCTCTGTGCATGCTCAAATCGTCCTTTTCTGCGAAATCAAAATGTTTGACCTTTTCATTCACATCACTCAGGTTAGATGGCGTTTTAAATTTAGATTCAGCATTCTTTGAGTATCTAACCACCATATTTATTTCGTCATCGTGACGTCACAAACCTATGTATTAGCAGTGTGTGGGTGGATGAAATCTCAGAAGTCCTCATCTATTACTTACTAGTGAGTAAGAAATTTTGGATGGCCATCCGAGTGAGTTCGAGGCTTGGGCAGTTGTCCACCACTCCATTTTTGGGACATAAAGTTAATAATTAAAATAATAATACTTACTATTCGATACAGTGATTTCCTGGAAAACATCCTGTTTGGAGTTAAAATATGATGATGTGACGATACCCATGAACGCATATTCAGCCAAGCTACTGTGTTATGAGGTTTCCCCCCTTCTCTATGAAGAAGTACTAACTCTTTCTGAGTTCTCATAGCAAGACGTTCTATTTCCTTTTCCACTTTTCCCAATGTAGGCTGATTGTCACCAAGTCCAACAATAAGTATACAGTCAGCTTGCCGAATGCACCGCTGAGTCCATGCACTAACTGTCAGGTCACACTGATATAATGATATTTTATGCTGATCTTCTTGCTGTGCCAACCAAGATGTTAAGCGATATTCATTGTTTGGGTCCATTATGGTAGCACCAAGGGTTTTGCGAATCACATCCGATGTGAGTCTTATTGCTGGCCCTAAAAACCATAAATAACAAAATAAAATTTAAAAAATAATAACACCATTGTATTTTTTAACTCACCTATAGTACATAAACAGTGATATAGTTCATATGTGAAAGCAGTTAACGGAACATCATCTGAAGCTGCAACTACAGCTACAGTTGAAAAATTAACTTGTGATGGTCGACTATCAATTGCCGATGTACTTGGAGAGGTTACACTGATAGTGGGTTTCTTCCACGAGCCTGAAATTACTTGCATTGAGTTAAATACCATAAGATTAATCAAACTCTTACCTAAAATTCTATGGCCTAATAAATTGATTAATCTAGTAACAACAATAGGATACTTTAACTTGATCGCGTTAAACAATCCTTCTGGTAACTTTGCCAGTTCTGAATCTCTAACAGCAATAACAGTCGTACTTCGTTTTGTATGAGTAACCATTTCAACCTAAAAATTAATTAAATACATGGTTTTCTAATATTTCCTATAAGGTGCACAACTTAGTTTGTCATGTGGCTTGATGCTTGATAATTACATTATAATATTATGATGTAAACGGCCTTATACCAAAAAAAAAAAAAGAAAAAAAAACTAAAGTACATACAGGCAGAGCATTATTTTGCATTAAAAGCTTAATTTTTACGATACAAATATGCAGCTTGATATTTTCTAAAAAATATTTTTTGGGAATGTAGTATTTTTATACCAAGTCAAATAGATATACTACAGGTAGAAATTTTTAAAGTCGTTTTGAAAATTGATGTCTGCCCGTGCACACACATATTTTTGTTGGTATAATGGTCTTATGAGGGCATTTTTCTTTGCGAGGACCTGTGTGACGTCCTCCGTACAGTTTTCTTTATTTTAAGGGGTAATACAAAACACCAGGGTAGTACAAAACACCAGGGTACTAAATGTATAAATTGCTTATAAAAATATTGTGTCTTCGGATAAGTCGTAAAAGATGTGTTAGTTTCAACAAATATCTCCATGCTGCCAGAATTTGGGTATCTTTGATGTTTGAATTTCCACGTATGATGCAAGTTCCTCCCTGTCCGTCTCTATGTGTGTAGCATACTCATTTTTGTTGGCCTTTTATCCAGGAAATGAAGAATTGTCTATAATGGCCGCTATTTGATTCCACTTTATACATTTAAGTTAGTGTGTAAATGTTGGTAGCATAAAATGACATTGGAACACAGCTTAATTTTGCATGATATTTAAACAAAAGTTCTTTTTTTGTTGTTGAACCAAGGCCAAGATAGCGGAATGTTGAAACATAGACAAGTATCTGAATTTTATGGTTCGATAGCTTTTTATAGTTTATAAATATGTTTTACATAAAAAAAAACGTGGTCTGGTTAGGAAATAAAATCTAGCTATATGTTTTTTACGATATATAAGATAATTTAGGCTATTTTATTTAAGCGATTTCTATGAAGATGTGCCTATTTAAAAATAAAAATTACTAAAAGGGTACTATGGTCTCTAAACAAAAGAAAATTTATTTAATCAACCAATTATATTCAGCCTCGGTGGTCCAGGGGTAATAACTTATGTCGTTGTACCCAAGGGTGCCATGTTCAATTCACAGTAGAAAATCAGTAAACATCAACCAAGATTGTGGCATTGTGTTTGAGCAAGCTGAATAACTCCACGTTACGCCTCTCGAAGCAACGTTAAGCTGTCGGTCCCGTGTGCCATGCGATGTTGGGCACCTTAAAGATCCATACTCCGCTTACAGAAATCAGGGGTTCGGCAACACATTCAGTATAGCGAGGTGAAAATACTCCCTCTCGCCGGTTATGGACATAGTCGCGGAAATAGACCAACGTTAAAAAAACAGTGTTTGTCCTTATCTAAATTTGTACTGTAACGCGACCGGTACAGAAGCCAACAGATATCTTTGGTGAAACATTTAGCAACCCACATAGTGAGCTGGAATACGGTATAACAGCCCAGAAGCCGTTCAAGATTTCAGTCAAAGCCGACCGCGAAAGCTAAAATCAGAGGCCAACCTCTACAAGAAGAAAGCTGCCGAAAGCAGTCCACTACCTAGAAACCCTGAGGAAGAAGAGAATTCCACAAGCTCTAGCAACAGGACTCCGACATATCGTGGCTGACTATCATTTAGAATTAAGTAGGTTAAATAAGGAATAAAAACATAAGACTATATTCCAGTTTTTTCTCGGGTAAAACACTCTATACTATGGTGCTTGAAGAACCAAGAGCATGTAGGTACATTCTTTTTTTTTATCTGAAAAGGATAAACACAAAATATCTTAAAGTAGGTACTGTAATGTGTTTGGTTTTCTGGAAAATTATCATATTTACAAAATCGTTGTATATAAACAAACTGGCCGCCATTTTTAAGCATTTGCCACTTTAGCAAAACTTACTAAAGGGTACGCACTTACAAATGCCCAAACCTATTACCAAACATTTTTTAACTCCAGATTTAATCAATCAATAAAGAAAGGAAACAACCCCCTAGGGAAAAATTGCTGCCTAAGAGAAAGAGGGAGAGAGAGAGAGAGAGATGCAATTTTTTTTTTCAGTTCTAGTCAAATAGATATAATAATTGGTAGTAGTAATTCCACACCTGATTGGCAGGGAAAGGGCCCACCAACTACTCCAGCTGTAAGGTCAAAAATGGGAGAAATATTTTTCAAGCACCATACTGTTTGGCACATATTGGAAAATTTAGACATCAAAAGGTATCAAGATCCGATAGAAACCCAGCAATAGTTCCTAAAATGTGTACTTCTGAACTGACTCAAATTGGCCTCTTTTGATGTCTTATAAGATGTGGGTACTTCCATCTTCATGTAAACGAGTTCGAGTTCAGCCTGTCCCTAAAAAGAGACAAATCCAATGTGGGTAAGTATCATCCAAATTTCCATCCTATCAGTTTTGTCTAAAGTGGTGGAAAAAGTTATCAATATAGAACTTATAAAATGCCTAGAAAAATCTACTATCCTAGATCTCCAATACAGCTTTCGTCAAAACCGATCTACTGTCGATATTCTGACATACGCCACTCATCTTTGAAGTTCTGCTCTTGAAAAGTTTGGAGAAGGTCATACAATTTCATTGAATATTTCTAAAGCATTCGATCGAGTCTGGCATGTGGCATGTGTCACTCTTCAGTGAACTTTCATCATATGGATTACCTTTGAAACTATGACTCTGGTTATCTAGTTTTCTGAAAGAGTGCTTCTTGCATGTTGTCGTTGATGGTGTTTTATTAGATAAATTAAAAATTAATGCGGTTGTTTCACAGGGTTCCGTTTTGGCTGACACACGTTTTCTTTTGCATATAAATGACCTTCTGTCAACAACCTAGAATCTGATCTATAGCTTCGCTGATGATAAGGTAAATCATAATTTAGTGCAGAGGGGAAGACAACACAAGCGAATATGCTTCTCTGTAAGACATATTGTAAAATTAAATACTTACAGAATAAATAATAATAATAATGATGATAGTACACTTCACAGCACTTTCTCATCGACTCGCTTAATATCTGATTCTAGCTCCTTATCAATGAAAGTTGAAGTAATTCCCTAAAAGATGACCTGTGTAAGATTCTCAGCTGTTGCTCTGCAAATCCGATTAGGTTTGATGCCTTAAAACATAGAATTGCCACAATCTTTACATTGGGTATAACTTTTGCAGATGATCTTTGCTGACACTTACATGTTTCTGATATTAGTAAAGCAGCAGTAAGGAAGCTTGGGTTTATGTTTCGAGTTAAAGTTTTTTTCAGCACAGCAAGTTTTGACGCTGTGTAAGGCACACATATGTCCACAGTCAGAATATTGTTCTCGTGTCTGTGGTGCTGCCCCAGAGGCGACCTTGTCGCTCCTAGATTATATTTAGAGACGAGCTGTTCGCCTAATAGGTGACTCGTCTATCATTGTCAATCTCACTTACCTTGACTACAAGAGAAATGTTGGAGATCTTTGCCTCTTCTATCAATATTACTTTCAACATTGCTCCTTACAAATTGCCTTGTTAGTACCTTGGCTTGTGACCTTTAACCAGACAAGCCGTTTTAGTTAAAAAGCACACGCTTTTAGTGTCAGATTACCCACTTGTTGAACATTTTGTTAAGAATCTTCGTTCTTCCTAGAACATCGGAGCTTTGGAACGCCCTCAAAGCAGATATAATTCCAAAAACATATAATTTCTAACTATTCAAGCAGCGAGTAAACACGCATTTTGTGGCACAACAATCAAGTTCATTGTGTCTTCTGGAGTCACATATGCTTTGAACTCTATTATACTTGAAATTAGCCTCAAAAGAGATATTGATGATTTATGGAACATACAATTTCCTGCACTGCCTAAAATCCGTTAAATTTTTCCAGGCAGGTCATAAATTATAATAAAACAATTGCTTAACCCTAAAAACAAAAGCACCTTCCCTTAAAGTACGAATGTAATTTAGCAAAGAACTCTCATACGAAACGAAAGTGAATTTAAAACAAAATCAATTAAAAAATAAAAATAAACAATTTAAAAAACTATCTTAGTCTTAACAAAACAAACAGAAACCTTTTATTTAATGTGTTTGCTGTTTTTGGTACCCAACCTTCAGAAATTTTAAATTCTTAATGTAAGTATTGTTTTAGAGCTAAATTATAGAGGCTTCAATACTTCAAAATCTGGCACATTTACATTTAAAAAATGGTGCTACATTTGAATCATAACTTCCACATAGCTGTGATAATCTACTCTTCTCAGAAAGATATTCTCATGAATTTAATTTAGGGTCCATGACTTGACCACAAGAATATTCAGAATATTCGTATTTCTGTACCCATAAACTTGTATAACGTTATGTTACTAGAGTTTTAACAAAAAATGACAATTTTCACCAAATCACCCCTCATTTATCCCCTACCCCCTAAAGCGATCTTACCCAAAAACAATTCGAAGCATTCGTTTGTCGAGTGCTAACTGGATACCACATTTGAAGATGATATCTCAATTCGTTTGAAAGTTATTGTGCTTACTAACAGACAGACGTACAGGCTGACAGATCGACAGACAGACAAAAAAATGTTCGTTCAAGTTTTCTATATGTTTTAAGACTATTTACACCGTTTTAGCAAAAAATTTGTTTTTCGAAATTTCTGTCACTGATATTCCACCCCCACAATTCAACCCCTAAATTAATTTCAGTACAGAATACCAGATGCTTGATGAAATTGAAAGTTTTCTAATAAACAAACCCCAAAAACGTTATATTATTCGAGTTTGAACGAAAAAATGTCAATTTTCACCAAATCATCCCGCATTAATATTGAAAGTTTTCTAATAAACAAACCCGAAAAACGTTATGTTATTCGAGTTTTAACCAAAAAAATGTAAATTTTCACCAAATCATCCCCCATTCATCCCCTACCCCTGAAGCGATTTTAACCAAAAACAATCCGAACTGTTCGTTTGTCGGGTGCTGTATACCAAATTTCAAGATTATATCTCAATTTGTTTTAAATTTATCTTGGCTACGAACAGACATACATACAGACAGACACAAAAAATGCTCGTTGCCAAATCATGTTTTCTATATGTTTTTTTAAGACGTTTAAGCAAAAAAAAAATATTTGTGATTTTTGTCACTGATGCGACACTTCCACACATATATACGGTGTTTTAGGTTTTGAAAAATCTAATATTGTTTAAAACCTATTCCACTGCAATCTTCAAAATCAGACAAAACACGACTTTTGCAATTTAACATAAATTGTTACATTATTTGTGTTTGAATGTTTCCGTATTCGAAAAGCATGTTTAAATAACTTGTAACACTACATGGAAACATATTCTAACCAATAACATCAACCTTATGTCTACTATGCTTACTACTACTACTAAACTGTACGAGAAATTGACCAGTAAATTTGACTCTATAAAATTTACCAACGATGATGTAATAGTTACCAAAAATAAACACAGTTTAGAAATCGACGAAAGAAACCACCACTCTAAGTTTCATAACTCACATAATACGTACACACAAAAAATGACTAGTTTGAATTTTTTAGTAAATAGGTTATACATTTTCCTTGAAGTATATATATATATATATATATATATATATATATATATATATATATATATATATATATATATATATATATATATATATATATAGCAACGAATTTGGGTATATTAAGAACGTGGCCGAATATAACATATACACTGGATGTTAGCGTAATTAACGACATTTAGAAAAGAGAATGCCGAAAAAGCTTTGTCTACCATGTGAACCGCGAATCACGAGGAGTCTAGATAGAATTTTTGAGAGAGCCAATTTGCAACTAACATTTTCCACAAAAATACTTTAATAACTTGCTAGGTAATCTAGATGATAGTAGGTAAAATTTAGGGATCTATAAAAAATGTTGTAAAACTTATGATCTTAAATACGTCGGGCAAACAAAAAGATGTGCGGATATTAGATTTAAAGTACATTTAGCACAACTAATATATACTATAGATAGATCTTGCGTTGCCTGAAATATTTGGGATTATAATCACCATGTGGATAAAGAGGACTTAAAATTAATCAAAAATGTTAAGACAATGAGGACAACTAAACCCCTTGCAAAATGTATATAATTATTACTGAACATAATAGTAATAAAAGTTGTATGAATTTGGCACCGCCGCCTATGTGCAGTTTATTGACTGGCCACTGTACAAGAGATGCCGACAAACGGAGTGTGGGAATGATGATTACCGAATTTGGGTAGAGGGAATTTCCGGTAAGAAAAGCAGTTAAAGTTTTATATTGTTTGAACCACCCTCAATCGCTTAGGCCGAGTACATGTAGAGAATATGAACACAGTTGTAGTAGTCACACATTTGGAATTTTTTATCCTCCGATTTCATCCTCAGGTTTTTAAAATGTGTCGTCGTGATTTGGGTTCTCCAAATGTACTTATCGTCACAGGTTCAAATCTTCACTTCGTGAATTATATTTATAGTTGATCTGAGCACCATTAACTTTCGATATATTTGGAGTTTGCATAAACTATCGTTTTCAGAAAAATGAGCCACTTCATGAAATCGTTAAAACTTATTTGTTTTGTTAAACACAGTAGGTGCCAATATTAATGCAACCAGCCAGAAGAGTTCCTTTGTCAGGTGCTAATTGGATACCAAATTTGAAGATGATATCCCAATTTGTTGGAAAGCTATTACACATACTAATAGACAGATGTACAGGCCAACTGACCAACAGACAAAAAATGTTTGTTCCAGAATCAAGTTTTCAATATGTTTTAAGATTTTTTACGCCATTTTAGCAAAAAATGTCGAAATTTATATCACTGTTATTTCACCCTGACACATTCAACCCCTAATTTAATTTCAGCACAGAATCTTTGATAAAACTGAAAGTTTTCTAATAAACAAACCCTAAAACATTAAGTTACTCGAGTTTTAACGAAAAAATGTCATTGTTCATCAAATCACCCCCCACTCATCACCTACCCCATGGAGTGATTTTACCCAAAAACAATCCGAACCGCTGGTTTGTCGGGTGCTCACTGTGTATCAAATTTGAAGATGATATCTAAATTGGTTCGAAACTTGTTGTGCCTACTAACAGGCAGACATACAGGTCGACAGACAAAACAAATTTGTTCCAGAATCAACTTTTTGTGCGTTTCAAGACTTTTTACCCCGTTTTCGCAAAAAAATTTGAAATTTCTGTCACCAATATGCCACCTCCACAAATTCAGCCCCTAATTTAATTTCAGCACAGAATACCAGATGTTTTATGAAATTGAAAGTTTTCCAGTAAACAAACCCTAAAACATTATATTATTCAAGTTTTAACCAAAAAATATCAATTTTCACCAAATCACTCCCCATTCATCCCCTACCCTCTGGAACGCTTTTACCCGAAAACAATTCGAACCGTTAGTCTGTCGGGTGCTAACTGTGTACCAAATTTGGAGAGAATATCTCAATTCGTTCTAAAGTTATTGTGGCTACAGACAAACAGACAGACATACAGACCGACAGACAAACAAAAGTTTCGTTCCCAAATCATGTTTTTTTATAGGTTTTGACCCTTTTTACAACGTTTAAACGGGAAAAAAATTTGAAATTTTTGTCGCCGATGCGATACTTCCACACGTTGTGACGATTTGGAAGTAATAGCAGGGTGCGAATGTTTCCATGTAGATATGTGTTGGTGGGTGCGTGCGTGGATGTGTGTATGGAACGATTTTGTAGACAAAACAACTGTAAAGGTTAGGACTAGGAACTTCGTTTTAAGTGTAGATATATAGATAGATAACCTTTATTCAGCACAAATATTACACAGCCTCGTCAACAAAAGAAACAACGCAACAGAACAATGCTGTTTCAATAAACACAAATAAATGTGAAAACATTGAGCACAAGATATAGTTTGAATAACAATGTACAAATTAAAATCAAGCATACACAGATGGTAAACAACTGTGCAAAGTTGTAAATAATTTAGATATATATAGATAGATGGCATTACTCAATCCACAGTATTTGTGTATTAAAAAATTCTGACAAAGAATAAAATGAATACTAGCAGGGTGTCCCTCATACACTTTATAAAGTCTTTTAATTGTCTTGCCCTTACAAATTGTGGCACCCTGTTAAAAAATTTAATGCTCCAGTACATACTTCCCGGTTGTGCCCAAGTGATTCTGTGATATGGTATGCTGATATCATATCTGCTTCGTGTTTTATACTGGTGAAATTGACCGTTCCTGACCAAATCTTCAAGATGCTGGTACGCAAACACTACATACACAAAGATATAAACTGAAACAATAGTAAGTATTCTAGTTTCCCTAAATAGTGGTCTACAACTGGTCTTATTATTAACTGAACACAAGATCCTAACTGCTTTGATCTGTAGCATTAATATATCAGTAATACCTGAACTGTTTCGCCACACCACAATGGCATACATTGCTTTGCTGTGAAAATTTGTGTAGTAGGCTGTTAACGCTGCGTGATAAGTACTAATATTTATATTTAATTCGTCTCATCACAAACAGAGACGACACAAGACTTTTACGTGCTTGTTGTGTATGATATGACCAACGAAAATCTGTTTGCATGGAGGCTCCCAAAAATGTGTACAATCTGCGAGAATTAAACAGGGTGATTTTAAAACCAGATATAATATATTGGAACATTTCTAGGTGCTTTTTTCTTTTTCTCAAAACAAAAAAAAAATCGCTTTGATATTAGTTATATAAATATTTTTTTATAATATCATTTGCCATTGGGTTAAAAAAGGTTAAAATTTAACCTCTTTTGTAACTCTTCTCTAAACACACTTTTAAAAGGGCCACCGTTATCCCTTAAAAAAGTATTTTCAGATGAACTCATGAAATGCAAAACGGACTTGTAATTAATTTTTTTTTAAACTCGATAATTTGAAAATGTGTCCAGTGTTGATGTATGTAGAATGGTTTTGTAAACATCAAACTAGAGGTCTTTAGGTTAACGACTTTAGTTTTGGTCCATACAATACCTGCAAAATAATGTAGTTAAAAAAGTAGCAAGCACAATTAGCTTGTAAATGCTTTTTAAAAATTTTTATTTCAAACTGAAATGGTACCCTATACCAATTTGTTTACAATGAATCTTTATATGAAATATAATTTATGTAGAATTATAAAACTATTAATGACCTTTCTTGTGATATTTTCTCAAAACCTACTCGACTAATCTCGTGTTTAATTTTTTTAGCGAATCTTCATTAAGAAAAATTCGCTAAATGAAAAGCTTTTGGAAACCATTTTTCAGATGAGCGCGAATTTGGGACCCTAGAACCCAACACCAAGGCCTCTTAAATTTTTTTTATATGTATTTTTATGTATTTATATGTATCCGAGCGATAACTCAAAAAATACTTAACTGATTTCAATAAAACTTGGCAAAAACCTTGTTTGAGCGAAAAGTGAGGTCGAGTTTTTAATCAGCCTTTATGCTTAAATTTATCCGGAGGAAAATCGGCAAAAACTTTTTAAAAACACTATATTTTTCAAATTATTAAAGTGAGTGGAATGAAATTTTCCACATAATTAGAGCATTCTAAAATCTTCCCATGTATTAACTTTCAAGCGTTTCTATCAACATAAATTTGAGTTATCCTGAATTAAAGAAATTTAAAAGCTACGACACACTCCTAAAAGTTTATTAAAGCGTTGTGTAATGTGTGTGAAAGCGGTTGACGTAACGGATGTCTGGGTTTGTTTTTATTGAATGTTGGAAAGATAGAAAATTTGCCTAAATTGAAACAGCCAGCGTTGTCAGTTTTAAAATTTTATTGCACAAAATTGGGAACTTTTCCTCATTAGGAAAATTAACGGTAATATTTATTTCTAGAAATGATCTGTTATTCAAAAAAGCTATATGGTACAATCGGCAGCTAAATAGTTTAAGTCTGATTTTTAGTTGTGATCCGAACAATAACTAAATAAAAACCTTATAACTTCGAATAACTTTTACAATTATATTATAACATTTTTTGTTAATTTAGTGTAGGGAGATTTATCTACAGATTTGGCATTCTGAAATAACCAACAACACGATTGTTGGTCACGTGATCAGAAATTAAATTGCTATTGGTTTGTTCTGTTCTGATAAGTGTTTTATGTTGCATTCTTATGGTCAAATGGCGGGGTTTGTGTAGCATCACATGTCATATCAATTTATAACAGAAAATGAAAATAGGTTAATGGGAGAAAAAGTTGTTTTTAGATTAATAATTTTAGTTTATATGAAAAGCTGGTCAATTAACTCATTGCCAAAAACAACAAAGTTGGTTGATCATATTGTTAAATAAGTGTACATCTAATATTCAATAATTATATAGGTAAGTGCGGCGATCCTATATGAATCTGGTCCCATCAAAGCACTGTGAATTCGCGGCGCCCGATTAGTGTGCAGCGTTGCTAGCATGTGCTTTCTGCCCACACGCCAGGAAAATAATAATATTAATAAATAAATACTTTGCTTCCTTCAGGTTCAGAACAGAGTCGTAAAAGGAATACAGGCAGGCCACTAACAATTTAAAGTGAGCGTTCATTTAGCAGAAGCAATTATATATTGTTATGAATTTGTTTAAAATGTGTCACGTTGGTTGTATGGCAAATTCAAAAATTCATTGCGTCCAAACAACTCAAAAACACATTTGTAAAAGTCCGTCATCTTAATAAATATGCTACGCGCTATTTGTGTAAATTAATGAAAAAAATGTAGCACAACCGGTTCTACCGGAAGTTGGCAGCAACTTCATTTTTTAAATGGGAGTGATAGTATTTTTTGTATTTTCGAATAGACTACATCAGATTAATGTATCCTACTCCCCCTCTCCATCAACACGTTTGCAAAAACCAACGGGACCAGTCTACTGTAGTAGATGGGTATACGGTGCATTGTAACATTCATTGCGTCAAAACGAGTCATCTGATAATTTTGAAACTTGGTCGTCCGAATAAACACGCCACGCTCTATTAATGTAAATTGATGAAAAAAATGTAGTGCAACCGGTTGTACCGGAAGTTGGCAGCAACTTAATTTTTTTAATGGGAGTGATACACTTTTTTTGCATTTTCGAAAGGATCAGACAATTCTACATCAGATTCATGTATTCTACTCCGCCTCTCCATCAACACGGTCGCAAAAACCAACGAGACCAGTCTACTGAAGTAGATGGGTATACGGCTATGGGTATAATCGCTATTGAAATATAAATATTTGATAAGCATTCGAAAAGAATAAGTGGGCAATTAAATTAATTTAATATTTCCGCCGAAGGGCGGAACGCGCAGACATTCCACTTACCATGCCACAACCTAGGTTGATGTTGATTTTACACTATCTACTAAAAGGGAAACCCTTAGAATCGAACCCAGAGCCGTTCAGTTTAGAGGCACACGTTCTTACCACCGGACCACCAAAGCTCTCTCTATAATCTGTATACAATTTCAATGTTAGACATATTATGGTTGTATTTAAGAATTTGCCTAAAAGAATATGATCTTTCTGAATGTAAAATATAATAGTGTCCTATTTGAAAGAGGTCAGGACGCAGCAAGTGCCTTATGGTAGTGAATTTTCATAGAAATATTTTGTATTAAATGCTTATGTTTTTTTTCCTATAACATAAAGATCTAAATTTTGGTTTGTGGTTTACTTTTTATAACACAGACCTACGCCACTCACAAAAGAACGGCACCTGCCCAATTTTATCAAAATCGGCCCATTATTTTTTGAGTTGTTGGTGTGATACATACATACATACATACATACATACACACATCTATATATATATATATATATATATATATATATATATATATATATATATATATATATATATATATATTGATATAGTTATGTGGTTTTTGCTGAGGTTTTTTTAGGTCCCACGATAGGGTTGAATTGTTAAAATAGAAAAAATTATTCTTGGGTTTTATATAATGATTATTAAATATCTTAGTTTTTGATTAGGTCTTATCTGTAAAATACTCTCTGAAATTTTATTGTGAAAATGTGTGTTTTAAATATATGTGTATTAGATATTTGACTTACACCTTGGCGATGATCTTACTCTCAAATCAGGGAGCTTCTTAAGCTGGTGGGTTCAAGTCCGAAATATCTTTGTTTATTTATTTTTTTAATTTTGAAATATATTACCCTAGGATCTTTGCTTAAAATACTTATAGATATATATGTATGTATTAAAGAAAACAAAGCAAAAGTCCTTATATGCTCACAGAAATTGAATATTTATTGAAATATTGAAATTAACAAAACCTAATCCTTATTTACTACTTATAATATAGTTTTTACTATTTAATTTAGTGCTTTTTTTATATCTTCTTTGAAACAATTGGAAACCCCCCCCCACTAGAAAAAAAAAAAAAAACTGAACAATACTATTTATTTAAATTAGCGAAGACTTGTATATGTATTTATACTTTAATTTCATGCACTTCCTAGATCAAGACGACACCTATTGGCATAAGTGTTATTTCTACTACACTGTATTATGGCGTACAGTCAATATACGAGACCTTCACAGGCTGCTTACTGTTGGTTAGAGCCCAAGAGATGGCTCTGTAAACGTCTCGATATTTTAATTACTAGCTAAAATGATTGCCTTCTCGCTGAACCCGCTGTATTTTCTCCTGATTCACGAAAGTTTTTTGTAAATTGTTTATCACCCCTTTCCCTGTGGACGTATCTCACTATAAGTGTAAGTGTTTTATTAACTTTACTCACAGTTTATTTCCTGGCCTGTTTCTGCGCTTCCGTGTCGTGACTCCAGTTGATTGTTTACTTCAACCTAGAGATAGTCCTACTGTTTTTAAACTTCTTTCCAATTTTTTTTGTTTTTAATCTCTTTCTAATACAAAAAATTCAATCAATAAAAACTTTTAAGCAAAATTTCCCCGTCTTATATTTTAATCCAAATTTTCTCATCCCTCAATTTTTAATAACAATTTTCAATGTGATGATTTTATCAAAATTTTTCCCTCTGTTTATTCTTTTTCATTGTAACCAGCGTAACTAATCAAAAAACTGCTTTATGCCTACTTCAAATAAAATATCCTAACAAATTTTAACACAATAATTCTTTCCCATCATCTCCTCGGATACATACATTGTTGTTAGTCAATGACAGAATAATTAACCTAACTATAATTTTAGTGTCAGTTTGACGTCTGTCCTAAACAAAAACAGCTGACTTACATCTAGGTTATGACATGACATTCCTAAATTTATCACTCAACATGAACATCTTAAGCTACCTAAAGACTACTTATACAGTTTGTATTGTCCATTATTTACATTCTATTGCTTTATAGTCTTTGTATCTTATATCTAGATTACATGACATTCTTACTTTTAGCAAACAATATCCTTAATTCTAACAAACAATAACATCTTAAATTACATAACAGCTAGCAAACAATAATACCTTAAACTATCTAATTAAACTTGTCATACATTCCTAATGTTCAACACATTTACACTTGCCTTGCCTCCTTTTAACACATATATATCTGTAAAATTTAGTTTCACCCTGCCTTACAGTGCAAAAACATTGCATACACCAAAGGTAAGTTGTTGTTTGTGTTTAGTATAATTTGTGGTAAAAATGTGTTTATGTATGTGTATATATGTATATGTGGCCCCCTTTAGTAACCATATCAAATCCCCAATAATAAGTTTTTACTGCTTTAGAGGCTTGCCTTCTGAAGCTAGGAAAAAGTTTTTATTCACGCTTTTAGTTTATAGCAATATAATCTTTTCCTCCCTTAATACATTTTTTTAGCATTTCAGAAACAGTCACTGCCATTCCTGTAACAAGTTATGCTGTGAAATCAGAACTATCATCTGAGACTCAAGTGATCTAGCTGCGAACATGAGAAGTTATCATATTTACGTGTCAGATGCACTTATGCATGAGAGACATTATTGTGCTTATAAGCATGTTTAAAAAGATACTAGCGTGCCTACAATTTAGAAGAACACTAGCGTGCCTTTAATTGTTTTATAAGAACACCGCTGTGCCAATATTTTGTCAATTATGTTTTTGAAGACCACTGCTGTGCCCACAATTATTTTAAGAAAAATACTACTGTGCCTGCAAATTTCTGCTACTGTCGAATACTGATCCTGTTGTCATTATTGCTGCATGTTTGTTCCAGCTTCATAAGTGTTCAGTTTTTCAAAGTGTTTATGGCCTTTATTTAAAATAGTGCTTCGTTAGTTTAAGTGCTTTAAAAAGAAAAGTGTCATGTCAGTGCTTTGTTCGTCTGGGATTTCTTCAACTTATATTCCTTTTTTAATGTCACGTTTGCCCAAGTTTTCCCCAACTTAGTTATTAAGTCTGCATGCTGCATGTTATACGAAATGCCATCAACATCAAATGAAAAATGTTGTTAATTGACTATGTCAAGGCTAAATTTAGTTTTAAGTATCCCCCAAGTAAAGTAAGAAATCATCTCTTTTTGTTTATTAACTTATAAACCACAGCCATGTCTTGTTAAGTTATTTCATTTTCGATTAGCTCGTGTATCGTGTGCGTATATCCAACCAAATTTTGCAGTTACCAACTGATGGTTTGCTGTTCCTTCCCTGTATTTTTTTTCATTTTCAAGTACTTTTATTATTTTAACAGTATTTGCGACATTACATACCCTTTTTACTGGCTAGTCTCGACATTCTTTCTTACGGAATATTACTGGCATTAATTATTTTGCATTTCTACGTGTACTTGGCATTCGTACTCTTACTTTTCGATCACACCCCTACTTATATATACATCTATATAACATCTTCGTCATATAGTTTTACTTATATTTCCACATTTTCATTATACTTTATATCATTTCTCATATTTATATCACTATTTTTATACTCCTATATAAAATCACCATCTATGTACTTTCTTGACTTCCTTGCCATGTACACAATCTTCTTTTTCTTCTTACCCTGTCTTATGAATAAAAATTTCCAGTTTCTTCCATTTTGCATATCACATTTTCATTTTCCGATGTCGAGAAATTTTCCAGCTCTTTCTTTGGGTTCTTACCGCTGCATCTGCCCTTAGTTTTATTGAAATTCTTGAGTTTGCTTTATACCTTCTTCTTATCGAACTTGTCCCCACTACTTCGTTGGTTTCCGATCATATATGTCTTGTTTGACGTGCATTTCTACTGCTTGTTTGTCGTGAGATTCTTCTCCATGCTTAGCTGGTTACTAAATCTATCTGCCTCGGTTTTAATTTGGCTATACTCTTCTTTCATGCTTGACATTTGCTTTAAATTTTGAATTTTGACGTGTTATTTGGTCGAACTAGTTTTGGTTCAGTTTATAGACTTAATCCAGGTCTGAAATTTTGAATTTTGAGTGTTATCGTTGTTTCAAGAAAATTTTGGTTAGTTTAAAGACTTCCCAGGTCTTTCATCTCATTCTAGTTCATTAATTCTTCGTAGTCGTTTCATATTTTGTTGCTGCGTAGTCTCCATATCCGTTATGTGGTCTTTTCCACTGCTCATGATTGTTATCAGACTCTTCTGCCTGTCTTGCATCGTATTCCATGCTAGAATCGTCTTTGTAGGTATCCTCGCTTCTCTGGCATTTATACTTATTCGTGCCATCGTTGCCATCCTTGTTTTCACATCTATACCTATTATTTCCTATACGTTTCCGTTTAAATTTGTCACCCTTATTCCTGATTTCGTCTAGGCATTCTTGTTTCTTTTTGTTTCTTCTATTCCCCATTGCTCTTGTCCATTTTGGCCCAAAACATTCTTCTACTTCTTCTCTCAGACTTTTATTTCCCAACGTCAGCTTTACATCTGGCTCTTCTCTTAGATTCTCCAAATTTCCATTCGTTTCTCTCAATCTCTCTTCCATTTTGGTTTCATATCGGTTTCTTTTGTGTTTGCGCATCTTTCTAGGCCCTTTCATTCGCTGATTTCTTTCATTCACTCTCTCTATGATTTTATCCATCGGTTCATCATCATTTGCTCTGATTTTCTCTATTATTATCTTACGTACTACATCCATCTTTGTCTCTACTTTATTTTCAAACTTTCGTACTGCCTCGTCTTTCTCTTCCATCCCCATTTCTACATCTTTTTTCACTTCTTGTACACTTTTTTCAATTCTCTGTGTTAATTTAGCATTCATTTCGTTCAGTCGTTCATTCATCAGATTCATACCTTCAATCATTTTGAGCCCTTGCCTATCCACTTTTTCTCCTATTTTATCCATTTTCTCATTTATATCAAGTTTCATGCTATATATATCCCCTTTCATGTCTTTCTTGCTTTCATTTATGTCTTGTTTTAGGCCATTTATGCTTTCATTCATATTATTTACATTCCGCTCTTGTTTGTCCATTTTCTCATTTATATCTGTATTCATACTATTTATGCTCTGCATTAATTTCATCAACATTTCATTGTTATTGTCAGGTTTTTCTTTTGTCGTATTTGTGTCGTCTACCTTACCTAGATCGGGTGTCTCTTCTTCTATTGACGTTTCTCCTCCTGTTTGTACCATTCCTTCTGCTTGTTCTTCCACATTTTCACCAACCTTTGGATCATATCTTCTCTCCTGATCTATTTCCATACTTTCCTGCTGTTCATGTTCTCTTTCGTCTCCCCTGTTCTGTCTGTCCTTTGACGTGGTCATTTTTCTTCCCCTAGGCATTTTCTCGACTTCCTTATTATGTTTTGTTTATTTATTTATTTTTTAATTTATTTTACTCGTGGACCTCGAAAGCTGCCACGTTTAGGCGACAATTGATATAGTTATGATTTATAACTCTATCTAGGAAAATTATAGTCCCACGTTTTTGGGCGCTAATTGATATAGTTATGTGGTTTTTGCTGAGGTTTTTTTTAGGTCCCACGATAGGGTTGCAATTGTTAAAATAGAAAAAATTATTCTTGGGTTTTATATAATGATTATTAAATATCTTAGTTTTTGATTAGGTCTTATCTGTAAAATACTCTCTGAAATTTTATTGTGAAAATGTGTGTTTTAAATATATGTGTATTAGATATTTGACTTACACCTTGGCGATGATCTTACTCTCAAATCAGGGAGCTTCTTAAGCTGGTGGGTTCAAGTCCGAAATATCTTTGTTTATTTATTTTTTTAATTTTGAAATATATTACCCTAGGATCTTTGCTTAAAATACTTATAGATATATATATATATATATATATATATATATATATATATATATATATATATATATATATATATATATGTATGTATTAAAGAAAACAAAGCAAAAGTCCTTATATGCTCACAGAAATTGAATATTTATTGAAATATTGAAATTAACAAAACCTAATCCTTATTTACTACTTATAATATGGTTTTTACTATTTAATTTAGTGCTTTGTTTTTTTTAATATCTTCTTTGAAACAATAAGAAACCCCCCCCCCACAAGAAAAAAAAAAAAAACTGAACAATACTATTTATTTAAATTAGCGAAGACTGGTATATGTATTTATACTTTAATTTCATGCACTTCCTAGATCAAGACGACACCTATTGGCATAAGTGTTATTTCTACTACACTGTATTATGGCGTACAGTCAATATACGAGACCTTCACAAGCTGCTTACTGTTGGTTAGAGCCCAAGAGATGGCTCTGTAAACGTCTCGATATTTTAATTACTAGCTAAAATGATTGCCTTCTCGCTGAACCCGCTGTATTTTCTCCTGATTCACGAAAGTTTTTTGTAAATTGTGTATCACCCCTTTCAAAACTGTGGACGTATCTCACTATAAGTGTAAGTGTTTTATTAACTTTACTCACAGTTTATTTCCTGGCCTGTTTCTGCGCTTCCGTGTCGTGACTCCAGTCGATTGTTTACTTCAACCTAGAGATAGTCCTACTGTTTTTAAACTTCTTTCCAATTTTTTTTTTGTTTTTAATCTTTTTCTAATACAAAAAATTCAATCAATAAAAACTTTTAAGCAAAATTTCCCCGTCTTATATTTTAATCAAAATTTTCTCATCCCTCAATTTTTAATAACAATTTTCAATGTGATGATTTTATCAAAATTTTTCCCTCTGTTTATTCTTTTTCATTGTAACCAGCGTAACTAATTAAAAAACTGCTTTATGCCTGCTTCAAATAAAATATCCTAACAAATTTTAACACAATAATTCTTTCCCATCATCTCCTCGGATACATACATTGTTGTTAGTCAATGACAGAATAATTAACCTAACTATAATTTTAGTGTCAGTTTGACGTCTGTCCTAAACAAAAACAGCTGACTTACATCTAGGTTATGACATGACATTCCTAAATTTATCACTCAACATGAACATCTTAAGCTACCTAAAAACTACTTATACAGTTTGTATTGTCCATTATTTACATTCTATTGCTTTATAGTCTTTGTATCTTATATCTAGATTACATGACATTCTTACTTTTAGCAAACAATATCCTTAATTCTAACAAACAATAACATCTTAAATTACATAACAGCTAGCAAACAATAATACCTTAAACTATCTAATTAAACTTGTCATACATTCCTAATGTTCAACACATTTACACTTGCCTTGCCTCCTTTTAACACATATATATCTGTAAAATTTAGTTTCTCCCTGCCTTACAGTGCAAAAACATTGCATACCCCAAAGGTAAGTTGTTGTTTGTGTTTAGTATAATTTGTGGTAAAAATGTGTTTATGTATGTGTATATATGTATATGTGGCCCCCTTTAGTAACCATATCAATATATATATATATATATATATATATATATATATATATATATATATATATATATATATATATATATATATATATATATATAAACATAAAAGTTGTGGTAGAAAATTTTCGTAAAAATATTTTAAATTCGATAGCTCAAAAAATTCCCCTTAAGCCAGAATCTTCAATCTTTAACTATAGTAACACCTATGTGGGTACCAAATTAAAGAAAAATAACATAATGAGCTTTGCGGATAACTACAAATTTGTTCTAAAAAACCTTTTTTGTTGTTTATTGTTTGCAAAAACTGGATGGGTTGACTAAAACAAAACCATCCAAGCAATTAATATGGAAAAATACCTGCCATATTTATAATTTGACAGGTACACTCCTTTGTAAATAATTTTTTTTGTCTGAAAAAGTTTTGTATCTTTAATGAAATTTGCAACACACATTTTTTAAAGACACTTGCAGTAGTTACATGTTATATCTTAGATCAATTTTTAATTTTTTAGCTCCATATAAAATATTAATTTTTTCAAATAATCGCTAACTGGGACTGTAAAACCATCTTCAAGGTCCATTTAAATTTAAAGAATTAGTTTTAATAGTATATCGTACTAATAGTGTACAATTCTTATCAAAATTCACTACTATAACGCACTTGCTGCGTCCCGAACCTTTTTTTCATGTAGAAACTGTATTGCTGACACAATAGACTCCCCTAATGTTGAGTATTTTAGAATCGATCTGATTGTAAAGAAAATCAGTTTTATAATAAAAATGTAATTTAAACAGTGTTTTTATAATAAAATTCTATGTCGTCTGTAACAGTAACACAATACTATCGCATGCAGACCCCCAGGATATAATTCCATATCTAAGCACAGACTCTACCAAAGAGGGTAAACCATCATCAAATTTTGTTTATCAATTTTGTTTCTAAGTCTATTAAATACATATATCATCTTTCTCATTCTGTTATTTATGTATTCAATGTGACTTGACCAACTAAGATCAATGTATACACCCAGATATTTATAGGATCTCTCTGCACCAACACATTCATCCCCAACCTTATTGTCTCGTTTTTGAGCTGGCAGTCCCACAGTTGTTGGCGAAAAGCATACATATTTAGTCTTTTTGTAATTTAGACTTAAATAATTATTTGCCAAATACTTTTGAAATTCGCACATCACTTTCTCCGATTTTGTAAAAGCACCTTCCCATTCTGTGTCGTCTATTATTAATACTGTGTCATCGGCGTATGATATGATTCTGCATTAACCTCCCATTCCAACCAAGATATCTTTAGCATATATTAAAAACAAAATAGGACCAAAAACTGTACCCTGTGGGACGCCATTCAATTTATTGCTAAACACAGAGCCGACTTGAACCTTTTGCTCTCTTTCCTTTAAATAAATTTGAAATAGTTTCAAATGTATTCCCCTTATCCCATAACGCTCTAATTTCTTAAGAACGAGTTGGTGGTTAACTGTGTCAAATGCTTTCTGTGAATCAACAAAAATGGTTAACGTTTTCTTATTTTGATCAAAATTATCTAATATTATTGAACAAAGTTCAATAATTGTCACTCGATTATCCTTCTGCACCCTAAAACCGTACTGTTTAGTAGCCTTTCTTTTAAACACCTCTCAAAAATATTTGTCAGGTTGCTAATCAAACTTATAGGTCTATAGTTATTGGGGTTTGTTTTATGGACTGGAATTACTATTGACCCTTTAAATTGATCTGTAACAATACCTGTCTCAAAGATCATATTAACTACATGAACAAGATGCCCCGAGATATGACCGTGAGCTTCAATGTGTAAACCGAGATGTCGTCACTTCCCGGAGTACTATTATACTTTAAAGTTCCTATATTGTCAATTGTCTCAGTTTCCGTAACTGGGTAAAGGTAGAGAGTATCAGAGTTTTGGTAAACAGGACTTTCATACTTCCCAGTGTTATCTGATATCTTACAACCTATCGATACAAAGTGTTCATTATATATTTCCGCTATTTTTTCCCTTATCTTCAGAAACCTTTCCACTGCTCTTGGAGCTCTATAAGTCAGTACCTTGTTTATAATGTTCCAATTTTCCTGCAATTCTGCTTAGCTTTTAATACCTTTTTCTTATCATAATTGTATTTTTCCGCTTTTATTATATATTTTATAATTTTTATACCTACTTTCAAGAACCATGTTACCCTTGTTTTTACGCCATTTTAATCGTAGTACGTCTGTTACTTTCATTGAACTTACAATTCCCTGGGTAATCCAGAGTTTTCTTTTGCTGACCGTGGGTATAATATGCAGCACTGTCATAGATTTATCTATATAACCTATTAATTTGTCAATGAACTTGCTAGCTATAATTTGAATGCTTGTTTCTAGTAAAATATCTTCCCAAGTTTCATCGTTTAAAAGGTATTTAATTATTATTTTTTTCATCTAATATTTTAACTAATTTTTCCTCATTATGTATGTTTATTTTAACAATTCTGGTTCCACTGTTAATCAGTTAAATCAATGTTGTTTAATGATCTGTAATTTCAGTTTCTATAATATGCAGCACTTCGAGTTTTACGTAACGCTGGTGGCAGAGTTTATATATGAGACATAACCATAGTGTTCCAGAGTATTTATGTATGCTAGATTACAATGTTGGTGCAAATCAAGCAAATCAAAATTTAAACCTCCAGTGAAGATGTCAATATCAGTTTTTTTTATGTTGTCACAGAAATACATCCAAGTTATTTATAAATTCATAAGCTTCAGACGAAGGGGACCTATATACACCTACAATGGTAACTAGTAAATTGGCAGTAACCTTTAATAAAGACGTACCTCATGTTTTTCATAATAGTTGTCCCTAAGGTAATTAAAAATACTATCATTTTGATTTAATTTACTCTCATTGTAAAGCAGCCTGTAGCCCTCAAGTTCGTAATAATCCATGTTGTCAATGTTCCAGGTCTCTGTGGATATCATACAATCAATATTTTCATATTTTAGTGTTTCCATGAGAACAAAAAATTCATCATTCGTTTTTATTCATGCTCTGAATGTTCATACTGAGTACTCTAAAACTAAGTTTACCACTATCATCATACATTCCCCAACCAGCTGATCCCAACTATCATGTATATACTCAATCACTGAATGATGATCACCCAGATGTTCTAGCACCAATTCAATATTGTTCATTTTCCCAAAATCATTCTAAGATCTACCAAACAGAATCAGTACCTACATAATTAAACCAAAACAGATATCATCATTAAAGGCAAGTGAAATATTTAATACATATAACCTATAAATTATTCTTAAAATTTAAAATATTTATATGATACACATTTGTACGCTGATATGGTAAATTCTTATTAAAAAAGATTATAAATAAACCAAAATAAAGTGTACAAAATATTTATCTTAACAAATCCAAAGCATAAATTTCACGAGAAATATTCCACACATTAAGATAGATTCAACAAATCCCCGAATTTGCAAAATATCAAAGGATAAGAAACAAAAGGCAAGCGACAAGTAAATGTCATTGCAAATACCTTCAAAATTTCTCACCACCCAAAATATAGCTCTACCAGGTCTATAAAAAATAAAATCTGATTTGGAAATGTAAAAAGTAACCACAATATATAGTATTATTAATTGACCCAATAAAACTATCAGGTTAACAGAAACACAAACAGAAATGACAACCCTATACCAGGCTTCCTCTAAACTAACTATATTTTTTCGATTTCACCCGCAAATATCTCCAATAAGCACTAATAACAGTACTAATATTAAGTAGACTTAACTTTACTTACTGTATCCGTGACCGCATGCCTACTTCATTTATCAAATTTTAATACGTCTTCATTGCTTCTTATAAGTGACTTCTTTTTATTTACATTTACATAGATTCTCCCTTTCCAAATCCAAGTGCTGTGACTACCAAATTTCTCTTTTACAAACTTGCAAATTTGCATCTTTAATGGCATAGTAATGTTCGATTCCACAGTACCTAATTGAAAAAGGCCCTGGCATGTAAATTCAACCAGAAAAACACCACTGTCACGAGCAACCCCAGTACGACGTTCTTGGTTGTGCAAATTATTATTAGTTTTTTTTCTTCAAAATCTAACAGCTTGCAATTTCTTCGGTCTTGATATTGATTTTTTGGCTCTGTTTTGAAAAAATTTGCCATACTATTAACATTTAGTTCGTTACCCCTTTTGAACCCATAGATTCGTATTTTTTTGGAGCATTTCACCTGTTGTTCCATATCAAGAAATCTTGACACTGTCCTTTCCCTTTCCATCCTTCTTCTATTAGTTTTTGACTCAGGAGTTCAATCTTCTGCCATTTTGCTTATGGTATCATTCTGACACTTTAAGGAACTTACTACTTCTTCAAGTACTTTACACTTATCCAAAACTTCCTTGATTTTGGGTTCCAACTCTGCTGCCACAAGATTATATATAAAGTGAGTTATTTAGTCTATGAATGACTACTGGTTTAGTGCTTTCAGCACTGCAGAACTAACTATTGTTTTAATTTCACTATCTTGATTTCTAGTTGCTGGAGGCATTTTACCGACACGATGCAGACAGAAACTGTTGTAATTATAGGCGATCACAGTATAACTTCAAATTACTGCATTTTCTTTTAGGTTTTTAACAGCCAACACACGATCTTTCAAATTTGTTTACTAATGTATTATTTTGTGCATATGAATATATTTTTTTCCCATAAGAAATCACTTAGATTTAATTTTATTGGAGCATCCGCAAACAGCACCTATGTATACACATATGTAACAGCGTTTCTTCCCTGTGACACTCATGGGTTCATCATAAACATTAATAACAACACAACATTAATAACAAACCTATCAGTATTGTTCGAAATGCAGACCGTTTTTATTAATGCACATTTGACACCTTCTTAGTACACCTCGGGTTGCATTCAAAACCATCTGTGGACTAACGCTAACATTTTTTATTCGTTTTCAAGATTTACACATTTCCCAGAACTGTGGCAAAAACTTTCTTTCTATATAAACCCACAAAAAATCTAGGCGTGAGGTCCGGTGATCTCGTAGGCCATTTAATTGGCCCATTAGTACCGATCCAATTCCCTTGGAACTCCTCGTTTAAGTATTCAACATTAACAGCAGCGTTATGCGCAGGGACACCGTCTTGCTGAAAAATAATACTGCGTAACTGAGTCAGAGGGAATTCTGGAATATAATTTTCCATCAACTTCAAACAGGTCATTATATCTATCTGGGTTAAGTTGCCCGTCAATGAAAATCTGGTAAATTATCTTATTGCCAAGAATATCGCACCCAACACTCACTTCTAGGATTTTCAGAGCCCCAATGAAATGATGATTTTGGCTGAACATTCCATTATTCAAAAAGGTACAATTATCCATCCATAAAATTTGTCTCCATAAAACAAAGGATCCTGCGGTTGTCTTTGTAAGAAATAGTTGCAAAATTCCAGTCTTCTTGGATCATCTTGCCCTTGCAATTGTTGTACTGGGGAGTACTTATAGGCTCTTTTATGTTTTTTGAGAATACGATGAACAGTAGCCACTGTACGTATTGAATGAAATTTATCTCACCAAAGTTCTAGGATTTTCTTCTACACACAATAATACATTAAGTTCAAAGTTGCGTTTATTTATTTCATACTGCCGCTTCGACTTCAGGAAGGATCCAGTTGGCCTTAAAGTCTGCTCAAGTTTGCTTAATATTCTTCTGTTGGGAAGTGGACTTGCACCAAATTGATCTCTATACAAACGCAACGCTTGATAGCTATTTCTTCCCGATTGTAAATGTAATTGATTGAGGATATCCGTGGATGCTTTTGATTATTAATTAACCAAATACGTTTTAAAACCCTTTAATAACTAGAAACATAACACTATTTTCTTAATACATTGTGCATAACATAACTTGACTTATTGTGTCAATTAACCTGCATTACATTATTACTTCTTATTATTTTTCTTTTAAGGTAATAATAATAGCTACCTATATGATTTATACAGAAAGAAAAGGAGCACAGAGTATACATTATTCTAACACTCCCCCTCGATTTAAACGATCATAGTTAAAATCGTACTGAGCAATATTTGCTTTTTCTCTTAGCTTACAGAATACATTTTTATTCAGAGCTTTGGTAAGCATATCTGCAATGTTTTCTTTTGAACAAATATATTGAATGGAAATAATTTTCTTATCTACAAGTTCCTTTAAGAAATGATTTCTAATATCAATATGTTTACCACGCTTTGAATTTTCAAAACTCTTGGACATTAAGATGGCACTAGTATTATCACATAGAAGCTTTGCATCACAGTTAATCCCTAAATCACTCACTACACCTTTTGCATTCACTAAGTCTTGAGCTGTTGCAGCTGCAGCAATATATTCAGCTTCAGCCGTAGAAAGAGCGACACAGTTTTGTTTCTTTGAAAACCAACTCACTGGATTACCACCATAAAAGATTATACATCCACTTACACTTTTTCTGTCGGTCTTGTCCGTTGCCCAGTCTGCATCTGAATAAGCTTCAAGTGATAGTTCTCCATTTTGATAGATTAGACCCAGTTCTTTCGTTTGTTGTAAATACCTCAATATTTTCTTACCGGCTTTCCACGTTTGCATAGTGGGTTTATCTAGGTTTCTACTTAAATAGGAAACTGAATATGCTATATCAGGTCTGGATGTCGTAGCCAAATACATCAGACTACCAATCAATGAACGATAGGGTACATCTATTATGTCTTCATTCGATTCGATTTGAAATCCTGTTACCATTGGGATATTTGTTCCATTGCAATTTTCCATATTAAATATACTTAATAGTTTTTTCAATAAATTTTGTTTGCTTTATGACTAACTCATTTTGTGTTCTGCTGATGGACATACCCAAAAAGTTGTTTACTTCACCTAAATCCTTTGCATCAAATTCCTGCTTTAATGCAAGTGCTACTTCCTCCAGTTTCTTGTTTTCCCCAATTAACAACAAGTCATCAACATATACAAGTAACCATACTGATTTGCTATAGTATAAACAGCAATCATAATGTGACCTTTCAAAATTTATGTTCCTTAAAAAGTCATTAAGTCTGTTATTCCATAACTTTGGAGATTCTTTCAGTCCATATAAGGCTCTGTTTAATTTTAGCATCGAAGTATTTTTAAGTCCTTTTGGAGGATAAATGTAAATATCATTTTCTAGTTTTCCATTTAGAAAAGCAGTTGGAATATCCATTTGCTTAATATTCCAATTCATCAAAGTAGCATGTGATAGAAGTATTCTAATTGTAGATACTCTAGCCACTGGAGCATATAATGGGTCAAATTTATTATAGTCACTCACCTGAAATCCTTTAGCAACGATTCTTGCCTTTTTAGTTCCATCTTCTTTGGTTCTAAATACCCACTTTGTCTCAATTGGAGTTTTATTTTTTGGCAATTTAGCTTCTGACCATGTTTGTTGTTTTATATGAGACGTTAATTCCTTTTGTATTGCTTCATACCAATCTTTTGAATTTATTGCTTCTTCAAAGTCTTTTGGATCTTCTTCACACATTAATAAACAGTATGCAGAATAAACTTCATATTCATTCAGGTACTGTGGGGGTTGGATGATTCTTCCTAATCTTGATGTGTTTTGTGTATCTTCATCATTTTTGCAAATTTCCATTTTTTGTATACTGATTTCTTGTTCTTCATCTTGTGAACTTACTGAATTTTCTTCACATAAACCTTTAGCATCTTCATTTTCAATATGTTCTGTATCTTCATTTTCAATTTGGTTTTTATTGTTGCCAGTTTTAGTTTCATAGTACTTAGTTTTATTTTCATTAAAAGTAACATCTCTGGAACAAATTATTTGATTTTTCTCATGAAGCCATATTCTATATCCTGCACCGCAATAACCAATCATTGATCCACATTCAGCTCGCATGTCAATTTTATTTGACTTTGGAATAGTTACCACCCATGCTTCACTTCCAAAAACACGTAATTTGGATAAATCATTCTTGCCATACCACAATGTTGAAGGTGTCACTCCTTTATTTGCGACTGTTGGACATCGATTCAACTCATATGCTGAGCACAGAACTGCTTCTCCCCATAATTCTCTTGGTAAATTTGTTTCTGCAAATTTTGTACGTACTTTATCCATTAATGTTCTGTTAAGTCTTTCGGCAGTACCATTTTGCTGAGGTGTATATGGAATCGTATACTGCAATTCTATCCCTTTATCAGTACAAAATCTTTTGAAATGATTTGAAGAAAACTCGCCACCGTTATCACATCGGATCTTCTTTGTTTTTAAACCATGCTGGGTTTTAATTAACTTGACAAAATCTATTACACTCTGTTCAGCTTCATTTTTATTTTTCAATAATTTTACCACAGTAAAATGAGAATAATCATCCATGAGTACTTGAAAGTATTTATAACCTTCTTGAGTAACTGGTGTCATGGGGCCTGCAACATCTGTGTGAATTAGATCACCAATATTTTTAGAACATTTTTTTGTACGATAGAAAGGCAATCTTTTGGCTTTTCCTTGGGTACATTCATCACAGTTATCTTTAGAATATGGTAAATTTAACAATTTAAGACTGTATCTGTTGAGATGACCCAGTCTCTTATGCCATACATTAGAATCTTCTACTGTTTTATAACAATACTCCCCCTGAATATCAATTTTCAATATAAACAAATTACTGACTCTCTTACAGTTAAGCTGACAATTTTTCTTCTGAATTTTTACTACATCTTTATCAAAAGTTATTTTCATACCTTTGTCTATTAGCTGCGCAACTGAAATTAGGTTATGTTTCATTCCTTCAACTATTAGAGCTGTCATTGATAATTTTCTTCCTTGACAAATTCCATGTAGAACACCTTGTCTTTTTGCTACAATTGTTTCACCATTTGCTACACCAATTTTCACTTCTTTGTCTAAGTTTTCAATATTAGTCATGCATTTTTCTAGCTCACTATTTACCAAATGTTGCGTGGCACCAGAGTCTAGGATGAAATGATTTTTGTTATTTAATAATTCATGACAATTTAGGGCTAAAAATGATATATCATTTTCTGTCTGAAATGTATTTAGGTTTGTGGTTATGTTAGCATTTCCTCGGCGACGACTGTTAGACCTTCCTCGACTTCGAAAGCTAGAGGTGGTTCCTCTAAATGGTCCACTTTGACGACATTCTGATATTTTGTGGCCTTGTTTACCACACCTATAACACACATATAATCGACTTTGATACTGGCTGGCTTTGAATGTAACTTCACGTCCACAGTTAGTCGAGCCTTGAGATTTATTTTTCATTTTTAATTCTTCATCTAGTAATCTTGCTTTAACAAAATCCATTGTAACTTCTGTGTTCAATGTCTCAATTGCTGTGATGACATATTCATAATCCTCATTTAAGGAGAGCAACAAATGACATACTTTGTCACTTTCTTCGATTTTTGAACCTATGCTTTCAATTTCTCTTATAATGGAGTCAAACTTCAAAAAATGATCCTCTTAACTTGTCATTTTTAGTACATTTTAGAGTCAATAATTTCTTCTTCAATGTTAACTTAGTAAATACACTCTTTCTCTGAAATACATCTTCGAGAGATTTCATCATTTGTTTTGCGGTTTCTGCATCTTTAACTATATCAAGGTGCTTGTCAGTCAAACACTGAATAATAACTGATTTGGCTTTAGCATTTTTAATTTGAAACTCTTCTCTTTTCTTATCATCTGTGAAGTCTTTAATACTATTCACCAATGCAACCTTCAATTGTTTTTCTTCTAAAAGGGCTGACACTCTGAACTTCCAATTATTAAAATTATTTGAACTCAATAACGGATAAATAACTGTAGAATTCATCTTTCTTAATTCGTGTAGAAAAGATGGCATGCGTCTTGCGCTAAACTTTCTTTTAATTATCCATTTTAATCTAATTAATATTTTCTTCTATATCTGAGCCCATAACCTGTAATTGATTGAGGATATCCGTGGATGCTTTTGATTATTATATTAATTAACCAAATACGTTTTAAAACCCTTTAATAACTAGAAACATAACACTATTTTCTTAATACATTGTGCATAACATAACTTGACTTATTGTGTCAATTAACCTGCATTACATTATTACTTCTTATTATTTTTCTTTTAAGGTAATAATAATAGCTACCTATATGATTTATACAGAAAGAAAAGGAGCACAGAGTATACATTATTCTAACAGTAAATACACATTATACATGTAAATTTTCTCTTCCAAGGTAAACATATTTCATATCATGAAAAATACTATAATTATAACTATTATAAAACAATCACATTCATTAACAATAATGCACACACATGTTAAATATTGGAACCGTCAAATTTAAATCGTACACATGTGTTTGTTGTTTAATTTTCATAGGTGCCTATATCTAGAAATCTTTTTTCAATTATCTCCGTTGTTTATTTATGTATTTATTTATTTATGCATTCATAAACTTTACAAGACAGACACAGCTACATAAGTTTCATCAATATCGGTAGTAAAAGATAAAAAACCAGATAAAAAACTAGACAGAGAACCAGGTTAAGGTAAAACCTATGCTTAATCAATCTTAACATTAAGACACGTGAGCAATATCAATACTAAAACATACATAAAACATCGTACCCTGCACAGTACACTTTAATAAATACAGAATCACACAAAGACAAGCTGACTCCCTCAGCTAATTACAACAATTGCACTACTAAAAATTCAAGAATTTATCATGGCCAAGTGGTAGAAAAAAATTCCTGGGGTGAATAAAAACTGTAATTGAGCAATAATGCTTTTGGTATTTTCTTAAGTACTGGGATTGTGACGGTATCTCTAACAGTATGTGGGATATATTTAAATATCCTAATTGGAAGTACGTGACTGCTATTTGGTGTATGGGTCTGAGTGTGTGGAGGCAAGCGAATAAATGACATTGATCCTAAGTTATGGTCTTGGATAACATCACCTGTCATTGTGTACTGACTGAGATTCTCCTTGACAAATATGGCACAATGGAGGACGTAACTGGAAACTGTCATGAGCAGCCCCAAATTTTTAAACAAATTCCTACACAAGGGACCATTTTAAACATGATGATTCGAATAATTATTTTCTGTATAATTACAATTTCATTCATTCTTTTATTACTGCCCCATGAAACTACCCCATAAAAAAGCATGGAGGCAACCTATGAATGGTAGTATGATAATAAAATTGGTCTGTTGACATGGTATCTGAGTTTCCATAAAATATAACAATTTGTATTCATTTTCTTAAGTAGAATCTCAACATGTTCTCCCCATGTCAACTGGGAAACAATTGTCACCCCAAAAACCTTGTTGAGCAAGAGAACTATAGTTACAGTGCCCGCCTGGATCTGGATGAGACGCTGAAGTGGTCTGTAAGAGAATTGCATAATTTCTGTTTTGTAATTGAGTACGAGATAGTTTTCAACACTAAACCAATACATTCCATGAAAGTAGTCAGAGCCCTTTTGTCTTAGACCTCTCTTGTCATAATCTGTTATGACTATAGATACATTACCAGCGAACAACAATAATATTGTCAATGAATAAAATAAAAAGCAAGGTGCCTTAAATGTGATACACACTTTCAACATCCCTCAGAGGTCTAAGTTCCGTCATTGGTCTGAATAATTACTTTTTGTTGCCTGCCTGCCAAGTAAGACGCTAGCCAACCCTCAGCAAAAGAATTCATTTATTAAATAAGATAGTATGGGAGCGATTTCACAGGAAATGAGTCCAAACAGAGAACATGGTATGCCATCATAACACGATGAGTTTTTCTTGGAAATGTCATTAATTATAGATACTATTTCAACATCAGTGACAGGAAAAAGGCAGAAAGAATTTGAAAAACCTAGAAAACTATTTACACAAAGCTCAGGATTTAAAGATATTGGCGTCTTAACAGAATCAAGAAAATAATAATGGAAATTTTATTTCATTTTCATCCATATCAGTGTCACTGCACTCTGCATTTTATCCCATTCTCGAGAGCTGACGACTGTTGGCTACAACAAACACCCCTGCTTGGATGGGAAAAACTTTTATGAAACACAGCTCCACAGTTTTCACAATGAATTTTACTTTTAGCTACGTTTTTATAGCAATATTTGCAGGCTGCTTTCAAAACACTTTTAACGTCGGCCATCTTGGACGGCCATTTTTTTATTGTCGAAGGTGAACCCATAACACTTGGTATGAGTGTATTTGGGAGGAAACGTTGTATTCAAATATGTAGATAGATTTCATTGTGAGTGGGCTATTTCAGTCCCTCCACTGTGACCTTAGGTATATTGTGGCTCACGTGTAATTATTTAGATTTCACCCATCGATTCCAGCTCTCTGAGGGAGTCGATCTTTTCTTGAGGGTGAGAGTTTGTTTGGCAGGTGTACTGCCATCTGAGTAAAGTAGCTTGCCCGTTCCGAAGCTCAAAGAGAGGTAACCTCTCTCCGAGTTCGTCTGGACCCGACATCCGTCAGTGTTTGCCTCGAGGCGGTATAATGAAGTCCCGCTCTCGAGCAGCATCTAATCTCCAGTTGTAATCCACCCCTACAAATCTCAGCTCCCTCAGGCTCTTCCAAACCTGACACCTAACAGTGTTAAGACTCAAGGCAACATTCCATCGAGTCCCGCTCCCGAGCATTACCGCAGTCCGTCCGTTTCGTAGCACACAGTATGGGCTCCAAACTCCGGGTATTTACCACTCATCAGAGATCAGAGTCCCCCGGGACGTCTGGACACACGACACACGCCAGGGCTCAATCCAGGGCGGTATCATCTGGAAATCCGCTCCCGAGTAACAACCAAGCGAGGCCAATTGTCAGTCTCTGAGGCCACAGTGGAGGCGCCAAACTCCGGGTTCATATACTCCCCAGAGATGTCTGTGTGAATAATTGTCCCGCCGTTTAGGCTTTTCGTTTTATTTTAAATCTGGGGGTAAATTACACTTAAGTGTTTATAATGTTGAAGTAACTAAACTAATAAGAGATAACTTGTGATAGATATGATACAAAGGGATAAGTAATGCTTCGCTAGAGAGTCGTTCTTTTGAGATGCTCCCTGCCTCACGTCGTATGTCGTTCTCTCATGCTTCTCCACAGAACGGAAATGCCTCCCCGTCAAAACAGGCTGGACACATCTAACTGTTTTACTTCGAGCGGCTTTCGAATAATCATAGGCGACTCGTGAGGGTGGATCCCACAACTCGTTCATCCTGCGGCTCATCTGACTCAGATGAGGAATAGTCATTGTAGGTTATTCCCCAAGGTTTCATATAATCGGAACTTGACGAAGAGACTCTCGGTCCTTCTTTATCTCTGATCCGTTCAACGTCATATCTGTCATTTGAACTAATTTTAGTCACTTTTTAAGGTCCTAAAAATTTTGGGTGCAATTTGATATTAGAACCGAACTGAGTTCTCTTAATTGAAACTACATCACCGACTTTATATAATTTTACCTGCTTACGTCGTCGATTAAACGTCCTTAGATTTTCTTTTTGAACAGCAAATATAGCCTCGTTAGCAGCTGTTCTTAATTTACTTCGTTCGTTTTCAAAAATTTCTTTCCTAAGATCCTCTAAGATTTCCAAAAGTTCTACGTCTACTTTCCTCTTCATATCAACACTCAACATGAGTTTGAAAGAGTTATTTTTGAGACTTCGATTATAACTGCAATTCAAGTGTCGTTGTAGGACTGCTGTAGGTTTGTACCATTCCTGAGGTTTATCGACTGACATTCTTCTCAATTCTTTGCTGCTTAACGTTTTGGTAGGATAAATCCACGTGAACTTCGTGAAAGCATCCCCAACCAGAAAAATATATTTGTAACTTTTCTTTGTCGACTCAAAAGGTCTGCAGTGATCTAAGTGATATGTGTCTAATGGAAGATCACCTTTAGGTATTGAGTGTAGAAATCCTTCTTGCTTCCCTTGTTTCTTATTACTAAAAATGCATGGAATGCAGCAAGAAATGAATTCTTCTATTTTATTGTTGTTTCGGAATATAGTAGTTTGTAGAAACCATTTCTTTCGGCTTCTTTGATCCAAAATGACTTGGTTCGTGAGCATTTCGAATGATGTCCATCTGCATACTCTTCGGTATGATTAACAACTTGTTTCAGTTTTGTTCTTTATAAAGAACACACTCTTCATAAGCCTCTGTTTCTAAAATTCTCATAATAGCTTTTAATAACGCATCCTGTTGCTGAGCTGCTTGAATCTTATTCAGTATAGAGTTTTTTACGATTAACATTATCGCTGGATATCTACTTAAAGCGTCAAAGTGTTTCATCCTTTCCGCACTCCTGTGGACTATTTCAACCGAATTTTTCTAATAGCACAGCTCATCTTGCTACCCTAGTAGTAAGTTCTTTTTTCTCCATAGTCTTCATAAACGCTTCGCAGTCAGTTACTATCTTAAATGGGATTCCTAAAAGATAAACTCTAAATTTTTTGACTGACTCAATTACGGCCAAAACTTCTAGTTCATAGCTATGAAGCTTTTCTTGAGCAGCTGTTGTTTTTCTACTCATGTAGTAAATTGGATGTAGCTTCTTATCATTTCCTTCCTGCAATAATGCAGACCCAAAACCATGTTTACTTGCATCAGTGTGCAATTCAGTACCCGCGTTCTGTCCGTAAATATGTAAAACTGGTTTAGTTGTAAGGGCCGTTTTCAATTTTTTGAAAGCTTGTTCTTGTTCTATTCCAAAAGAGAAATTCGTCTGACTTTTCAATAAGTCACTTAAAGGTTTTGCAATGATCGAATACGATGGAATGTACCTTCAAAAATACCCGGTCAGTCCTAGAAAACTTTGAACGTCTTTGACACATCTGGGAATTGGAATTTTTCCAACCGCTAGCGTCTTCGCAGGCGACGGCTGGATCGTACCATTTTCAATTATGTAGCCAATAAATTCTAATTGTGAGCTTAACAACTGACATTTCTTGAATTTTGGTTCAAGACCATATTTGCTCGCCGTCTCTAGCACAATTCTTAGTCTTTCTAATCCTTGGACGTCATCTTTGGAAGGTATTATAATATCATCCATATACGGGATCGCTATATTTTCCATAATCAGATGTCTGAAGACATTTGAAATACGCTTGGACTAGTACATAATCCAAAGAGGGTTTTGCAGAATTCGTATTGTCCGTCGTGTGCAAATGCCGTGTATTTGCGACTGTTTTCCTCTACGGTAACATGGAAAAATCCGTTATTCAGGTCAATCGTCGTGAACATTTTGGCGTTTTGCAACTTGTCCAAAACGTCGTCGATGAGTGGAAGGGGAAATCTGTCTTTGATTATTTTCTTATTCAGTTTCCTGTAATCTATGCATAACCGGTAACTATCATCTTTTTTTCGACTAGTACAACGGGACTGGTGAAATCAGAACAACTAGGTCTAATTACACCTTCTTTCAACCAATCGTCACTTTGTTTTTCGACAATGCGTCTTTCTGGCATTGGTAGACATCTTGGACTCTCATAGATTGGATCTTCACTACTCAAAATTATTTTCATCTGTACATCAGTTTCTTCCGTCTTTTCTGGGATATAACTTTGCACCATACTTTCCAAATTTTTCTTTACGTTTGAATCTTGTATGTGGCTGACGCCGATTTCCTTTTCAGATTCAATAATATTTATTTGCATCATAGAATTGCTTTCGTTAAGTTTGTGAATTACAATTCCGTTACTAGACATAAATATTTCAGCTTGCGTTAATATCGGATTTCCTATTATCACTTCGAAATTTGTTGAATTTGTTGGAATAATATGAAATGTTAATCTCAATTCTTCACCGCCAACAATAGTACGTGAGGTAAATGAACCCAAAGTCTTGATGGAGTTGAATTTGTTGGAATAATATGAAATGTTAATCTCAATTCTTCACCGCCAACAATAGTACGTGAGGTAAATGAACCCAAAGTCTTGATGGAGTTGCAACCTATACCCGATATTTGAGTTACATTCGGCAAGAATATTTCTACTCAAAAACTTTTGGTAGACGTCCTCTCTTATATCGTTGATGTTGCTACCTGTATCAAAAAGAGCAGATCATTTAACGTTGTCAATAGTCATGTTAATAATGTTGAATTTTTGCAAGACATTGACCGTTGTCGTCTTAGTATCTCCCTTACTAATCTTCTTAGAACAGTAGTTAGAAATATGCCCGTAGTCGTTACAATTGAAACACTTTAGTGCTTTTGTCTTAAATGGACATAGTCTTGACTTATGGCCTTTCATCCCACAATTAAAACATCGATTAGCGTCCGAAATATTCTTAAAAGTACCGTCATCTGATCTGTCCATTGTGTGTTTCGTTGGTTTTTTCGCTCGTCCCTTGTTAGGGTTATTATGAAAATGTTTTTTGATTCAATCGTTTCATACAACTTGAGTTTTTCCTTGAAGTCACTGAATGACTTTAATTCATATAATATCAATTTGTCCGAAGACTCATCAAGTATGCCGTCGATAATATATTGAACTAAGGCTTCAGTTTCAATGGCTGCCCTATTTCCAATTTCTCTCATTTTCAAAGCATAATCTTGAAATGATTCACCTCTTCTTTTCTTCCTATTGATGAACGTCTTGTGTACCTGTGCGCTACTAATTTTCACTTCAAATTCGGGTTCCAATGACTGCTTTAGTTTGTCCCACGTCTTAATTCCTTTTTCAGCCTGCATGAACAATTTCGCTGTCCCCTTCAAAGTCTTTTTCACAAATATTAATTTCTGATGTTTGTTCCATCCAGTAAGTGCAGCAATTCCCTCGAAATCGTCAATCCACTTTCCGATTGGATAGTCCGACTGGCCATCGAATGATCGAATTGAATCCTCAATGTCACGGAATGTAAGCGCAAATGATATACGATCGCTCTGTGTTCTTTTTCCTGAATTACTTCCTAAATCTTGAATTCGGCGAGATAAGCTGTGAATGGATTCGTCGTCTTGTTCTTCTTCACTTATGTCATTATGTCTATTTTTCACGTCTTCTTCGTCGTCTTCTTCTGCGTTTATGACTTCTATCATATTCAAAAATAAATATATTCGATTCGCCACACGGAGGAGCGAAGGAAAAAACAACGACTGCCTGGATCCGCAAGACAGCTTAGTCGTCCGCTCAAGGCGGATGTGCCATATTCAACCGCCTTGAGTCAGGTACTAACGGAAGTCGGGTCCCGACGGGCTCGGGAGGGGGTTAAAGGCTCTGAGGGTACGATAAAACGACCCGAGGAGTCTCATGCCGCTACTGAGGGTGCCGTCAGCGGAAAGCGCTCCGGTCGGACCTCAGCACACCACAACAGAGGGCAAAAAAGCCCCGAGAGGGTGCTGTCAGTAAGACCTTCAGTGAGGTGACGGGAGGGGCGGGAGTGGGCACTATCCACTCTGAATATCGCTCCTCCTCACTGTATAATGAAGCGGGCCCTTCCGAGAGTGGGGGGGATCATACCCCCTGGCTATACCCTCGGGAAGTGGCACCGCAGGGGAAATTAAATCCACCAATAAAATGGGCCCCAATAGAGGAGGTGGCAGGATACATCCTTCCACCAGACCTATTAGGTGCATATATGCAAATTTGCATCATGCTAAGGCAGCGACATACCTCATTAGCATGAAATTAAAGGAGGAGCAGATAGACATTGCTCTTCTCGAAGGGCCCTGGACCGTCAGTTCAGACCTAACTAAAGGGCTGGGTAACACTTCTGGTAACATAGTAGAGGTGGGCTCTGGTACCAACCCCAGAGCCTGTATCTGGATCAGAAACAACTTGCAGTATTTTACACTATCAGAATCCTGCACCAAGGACATGGCAGCCATCCATCTCATGATCACAACCTGGGGAACCAGGCTGGAAGTAGTGGCCTGTTCGGTCTATTTCCCCGGAGACAGAGATGCAGAACAACCACCTCCAGCAGAGGTGCGGAAATTGATCACCTACTTCAAGAGGAACAATTATCACCTTGTAATGGGGTGTGATGTGAACTCTCATCATCTGGTTTGGGGGAGCACATACACTAACAGACGAGGTGAGTCACTATTTGAATACATATTAGGGGAAGAGCTGGTTGTCAACAACATAGGCTTGGAACCCACCTTTCTAACAGTCAATCGAAGAGAGGTTTTAGATCTCACGATCAGCTCAAGGCTGTTGAGCTCAAAAATCCTCAAATGTCGTCTGAACCCTCGTGTTCGGACCATGCCCACATCCTATTTGAGATTGAAACAGGCCCTACACCTGTGGTGGAGTATCGCGACCCGAGGAGGACGGAGGGGTACAAGCAATCCCTCGCCGCCCGACTTGCCGACTTGTGTCCGCTATCCGCACAGTGAGGGATTGTGAAGAGATTGAGATGCTGTGGTCTTAGTATATCACGAAAACTGTCCACAAAAAAAGATAGTCGAGGGTCTAGTTGGTGGAACAATAACCTTGAAAAATTACGAAGAGAAGTGAGCCGTCTCTTCATTCGTGCTAATACAACAGGCAACTGGGAACAATATAAATCCGTTCTAACATATTACAATTACAGATAAGGACCGCTAAGAGCGAATCCTAGAGGAGGTTCTGTGGGAACATCTCTAATTTGCCCAGCAGCGCCAGAATCCACAGAATTCTCTCACGTGACCGTTGTCAGAAACTGGGATCGATAAAACGACCAGATGGCTCCTTTACTGAATCACGGAAAGAAACGTTAGAACGTTAGAGCTCTTACTTGCACTTCCCAGATTGTCTGATCCTGAGCAACCAAGATGTCCTGCCAGCTGAGGGTCGATTTAAACACCCTCAAAGGGAGGACTGGCAGGTTGCTCAGAGAATAGTTACAGCCTCGGCGGTGGAGTGTGCTGTGAAACATTTCCAGCCATTCAAGGCACCAGGGGAGGATGGGGTGGTACCGGTCCTACTACAAAATGGACTGGAGATTATCCTACCTTTTCTAATCAGGCTGTATAGAGCCAGTCTGGCTTGGAGCTATATTCCATCCAGCTGGACGGTGATTAGGGGAGTTTACATTCCCAAATTGGGACGTAATGACCTCCTACCCACATCACTGAGACCTCTCAGTATTATTACATCATTCCTCTTGAAGGGATTGGAAAAAATACTGGACGGACACATTAGGGGGAGCATCTTAGTCAACAACCCCCTTAATACCCACCAGTATGCCTACCAACCTTGCCGAGAAGATCACACACTCCCTGGATAACGGGGAGGTGGCGGTGGCTGCATTTCTCGACAGTGAAGGAGCATTTAACAATGCATTACTTATCTCTCTCTACGAAGCCACTATCGTTAGAGGGGTGGAACCTACCATTTGTGGCTGGATCGGAAGCATGCTCCACAATCGGACCGTTATTACCTCGCTGCAGGGGGAGGTGGTCAGCTTCAGGGCTGCGAGGGGGTGCCCTCAGAGGGGAGTTCTATCCCCCCTGCTGTGGTCCCTCTTTGTGGACGATTTGCTGGCTATCCTGAGACTGTGGGAGGTTGAGGTCCAGGCGTATGCTGATGATCTAGTCATAATGGTTAAGGGCAAATATGAGGAGGAACTAGCAAGTACTCTTCAAGAGGCACTAAATGTAGTGAATGATTGGTGTCGGAGGGAACAGATGTCTGTGAACCCCCGCAAAACGATCATTGTTCCATTTACCAGAAGAAGAAGGCTGGATAAATTAAAACCACCTATTCTTATGGGGGAAACGATTCCATTTATGGAACAAGCAAAATATCTGGGGGTTACCCTAGATAAGAAGCTCAACTGGGACGTACAGTTAGAGAATGTAATCCGTAGGGCTAAACTGTCCCTGTGGACATGCCATAGAATCTGTGAAAATAACTGGGCAACAAACCCCCAACAGATGTACTGGCTCTATCTAGTGGTTATCAGACCAATGATAACATATGGAGCCATTGTTTGGTGGCCCAAGGCACTTTGTGGTATCGCGAGGGCCAAACTGGCTCATCTACAGAGACAAGCTTGTCTGATGATAACGGGAGCGATAAGCACCACACCATCAGCCGCTCTTGAGGTCCTCCTTAATATTCCACCTCTTCATATATGGCTGGAGAGGGTATGGCCCACTCACATTCAAACCTAACCTAACCTAATCTAGATGACAGATAAACGTCACCTAACCTGAACTATAACTGCAGATTTTCGGAGTTGCCTCAGTTTTTTGCGAGTGGGCAGTTGGCAAGTACAATGAAAGTGAGATATTTTTTAATTACATGATTTTCAGTGATGAATCTTCATTTTCAAGTTGTGGTAGGGTTAACGGGCAAAACTTTCATTATTACGCTTTAGAAAATCCGAATTTTTGCAGATCATTTGACAACTAGCACCGTTTTACGATAAATGTTTGGGCTGGAATAATTGGGACAAATCTTATTGGACCATATTTCTTTGATGACCACCTCAACGGGCAGAGATATCTGTGTATATTGGAAGAAGATGTAGGGGTGTTTTTGGAAGATTTGCCTCTAGATAACAATCGACGTATGTGGTTTATGCAGGAAGGGGCACCACCACATTATGACATAAATGTTCGCCGATTTCTAAATGATTGGGGTACCCAAATAAATGGATAGGTGGACGTGGTCCCGTCTCGTGGCCTGCAAGGTCTCCTGACCTTACATGTCTAGATTTTTTCCTATGGGGTTATATCAAGGAAATTGTGTATCAAACACCATCCAATACCTGACAGGAAAATAGAAATAAAATTGCAGACACGTGCAGGGCAATAACTTTGCAAATGTTGAGCAATGTTCAATAAGAAATCTTAAGGAGGGTAAGATTGTGTATTCAGGTGAATGGGCAAAATTTCGAATAGTTCTAATGTATCGCTTTTTTAGATTATTTTTTATGTTAATGACTGTGGATTATTATTATTTTATTATTATTATTATTATTATTATTATTATTATTATTATTATTATTGTTATAGTTATCTTATTATGGTTTACTTCACTTTCTGGTTCGCATAATTACAACTACCTTTATTAAACTGTGTTTCACTTTTTGTATGGTAAAAATATAAACAGTCCATAATATAATAATCATTGCATGTAGTTGCTTTCAATAAGTTTTTGTGTCGACACATTATCTAGTTACGAGGATAGAATAAAATAATTTGCATCGTGACCAGCTTATTTTATTTCTGATAATCCTATTCAAATTATTGTTAAAGCAAATATTTATTAGAAGCTCAAACAATGGGATATAAAAACTGCCGACTTCCTTGTCAAGAAGACGTTTAGGCGTCACCTGACATTGTTCACATGTTCTGTACCTTATACGGTGACAATCTGACAGTACCATTATTTTGACAAGCGAAACTAAAACAAACCACTATAACTCAAGAACTATCAACTATAGCTACAGGGAAACCTATACTACATCGATGCAGAATTTAATTATCTACCTGACCAATCCATAAAAATTAGGGTGTTCCATTTGAAAAACACATGTTATGCCACTTTAAAATTAGATATGCTGTAACCCAAAAATAATAAACCCTGTACAATGATGATTAATTATTCTTTAACTATTTTAAAGTATTAAACGTTATCTATTGATATTTAGAATTTAAGGCAGAAAAACTCAAAACTCAGCCCGCAGCATACGTTTTAAATAACACATCTCTATCAAAAAATACAATAAAAAGTATAGCATTCCATTTAAAATAACGAAGTTGATAGCTACTTCCGGCGCAAGCGGAAGTTCCACAAAGCTGAATATATTTTCCCGATATAGCTTAGATAATCGCAACAAAATTTTGTTAAAAGTTTTTTCGGCTAGCTCTAAGGTTAGGGGATATATAGAGAAATTACACACTACTGGGACACATATTATTCAAGATCTACAATAGTTTAATTTATATGGCATTTTATATTATATATATATACATAAATTTATAATTTATATAATTAACTCATTTATGCAATGTAATTGACAGTTATTCAAAGGAACCTGATGTGTGAATTGTGATGATACCCGGGTTGTATTCTGCTATAAAGATTAGTTTGAAACATATTATTCAAGATCTACAATAGTTTAATTTATATGGCATTTTCATAAGAAATATACATTTTTAGCAAACACAAATTATTTACAAAAATAATTACATGAAGACTTACCACACCTATTAAATCTCCTTTGCCATATTCTGCAACTAGCTCTTTTTTTCCATTTTTATGAGTTATGACAGATCTAAGGCGTCCTGATAAAACAATATATGTGGAATCACTTTCATCATCCTGACGATATACTGCGCGACCAGATTCCAAAAATAACCAATCTAAAGCAAAATCGACTTGCCTAACAAATGGAGATAATCTCCTGACTACTAAGTTGGCTATAAATAGTACCACTCTAGGCTGCTCCTTCATCATGCTGAAAAATAAGAAATAAAAATTGCCATAACTTAATAAAATTTTCAAGTACACAAAAATAAATATAAACTTGTAATTTTTTCTCCACAGAATAAATTGCCAAACTGGTACACCATCTTTAACTGAGACTTCTTGTACTGATGAGGTTTTTCAAATAAGTGTGTATCCACTCCAGAAGCGATTAGGTTATTAAATAAGTCTTCTCCTGAAATTTTGGATCACCGGCAAATATATTTAATAAAAGTTTATTTCAGCAAAAGGTATAAACTCATATAGATATATTATATAAATGAACAACTCTGTATGTTTAATTACGTTTTGTACTGATGTACCACATTTTACTTGATTTTGTTTCTTGTTGTCCTCAAAGACCAGATTTATGTTTTGTTAAATTAAACGCCGATTTTGGTAACACTTAACGTTTAATAACAACTATGTAAACTTATACAAAATTATTGATTTGATGTGCTTTTGAGTCCATGGGAACTCAACAAATGAATTATGATTGTGCTACTGCAACATGTTGCTTGCTTTGAGGCTATTATAGAACTAACTTGAATATTGTATTTCCCTACATTATACAATTCTACCTACAGATGGTTAGTACACCAATGGTCAATTCTAAGCAGTAGATCACACTTTTTGGATTACTCCCAATCGCCTTAAAATTGTATTATACAGATGGTAGAAATTATAATAAAGAAAGCTACTAAGAAATATGTTAATCTGAAATGTGTTATCCTTCAGACGAGACACCTTAACATGTCGCTCTCCTTGAAGGCTACTTTTCAACAAATGCTATCTGATAAAAATAATTGATTATAACTAATAAAATGATACAGTTGGTTATCTTAAATCTACTGTAGTTTATTCGGTTCACTGTTTAAATTGTCGTTGTCATTATAGTACACAGAGAATGCACAGTTTGGACACTGAATGTTTTAAAATAGTACCCTTTGACACTTTCACTGATATTCAGTGAGTGGTGAGACACAAAGCAACATGCCGCGACCTTGTTGCGGAACCAAGTAGTATATTGTCATGGCAGCTCCAAATAACACAAAGTGTTAAAAATAGAGACTGTATACAACCAACTAACAATTAAGTAAATTGTCAGCCCTGGCCCATTTCTATCCTAATATAGGGACAAAGTATGTAAGGCTAGATGCATTCTCACCACAATTAGAACCGTAGACCGGTTTCGCTCCAATTAGAGCTCGTCAGTACGGCATACTAATTGCAGCGAAAATACACCTATAAAGTAATACGGCTATGGTAGCCAGCCCTCCAACACTCAGTGAGCGGTGAGACACGAAGCAACATGCCGCCACCTAGTTGCGGAACCAAGTAGTATGTTGTCATCGCAGCTCCAAATAACACAAAGTGTTAAAAATAGAGACTGTATACAACCAACTAACAATTTAGTAAATTATCAGCCCTGGCCCATTTCTACCCTAATATAGGGACAAAGTATGTAAGGCTAGATGCATTCTCACCACAACTAGAACCGTAGACGTTGTAAATTGTTAGTTGGTTGTATACAGTCTCTTTTTTTAACACTTTGTGTTATTTGGAGCTACCATGACAACATACTACTTGGTTCCGCAACTAGGTGGTGGCACGTTGCTTTGTGTCTCACCACTCACTGAATGTTGGAGGGCTGGCTACCATAGCAGTATAAATTCATAGGTGTATTTTCGTTGCAATTAGTATGCCGTACTGACGAGCTCTAATTGGAGCGAAACCGGTCTACGGTTCTAATTGTGGTGAGAATGCATCTAGCCTTACTTTCACTGATATCACCCTAGCGATGTCAGCTCCTGGATGTAATTGAATGATGCGGCCAGGTTGCCACTATAGTGGAGGAATATTGTCTTTTTTCATGGAACAGAAAACTATCTAGGAGGGTGATCCTAGTCATGGAAAAATATTTTAATATTATTTAACTTTATAGGAATATTCACTATCATAAATCAAAGTAATATCTTATGTATTAAGTAGGTCACATAAATATCATAATTATTGGCAATGAAAGATTACATTACATGTTTAGATAAATAATAAACAAGTTGGAATTGCAGAGTATAGTACAAGGACTGCTGACTGATGATGTTTGCAAATTGTTAATTATGTAGAACATGCAAGGTTATAAATAGTAGTGTTTGTAAATAATGCAAAGACTTTTTGATTTCAATTGTACAAAGTTTTGTCTTGATTATGTTGAAATTGATGCACTGTATTTTTTCTTAAATCAGACTCGAAAAACCATGCTTTATTACACTAATTATTTTGAACCTGTATAATTACGCTAGTTTTTTCAATACGGCTCGTAAGGACCATGTTTAATTACTTTTCTCCAATCCGGCTCGTAAGGACCATATTTATGTTTTGTTAAATTATACTCCGATTTTGGTAACACTTAACGTTTAATAACAGCTAAGGTGAAAAGGGGTTATTGTAATATATAATTTGCATAGTATAGTTTCAAACGACCCTGTCACTTATATGCGCCCTTCAGAAAATGTGTAAAAATTTATATAAGATGCTTATATTATGTACTTTATGTCAACAAACTATAGAATGAGTGAATCACTTTAGCAATATTATATTTTTTTTAATAGACTGCAATATATTACATTTGCCCCGCTTAAAGGGGTAAATGTAATAATCAGTTGTCAGTGTAATTGTGTTAAACATTAATAGTTGATATGGGGTAAATGTAAAAAGAATGTTATGCTCTACATTTTTGTTTTTAATTTTTTAATTTTTGTTGAAAAATACAAAAGTAACAAACTTTTATTCAAAATGAAATTTAAACTAACTAACTAAAAACATTACGTATTCCACAAATACTACAAACAATAATATCTTTAGAGATATGAAACATCTAACAAAGGTTAATGCCATCGAATTTGGGTTGAAAAGTGAAGCCTGAATCGCAGCGGTCTGCAGTCGGCGGAGGTAAGATCTTTAGAATATTGGAGCTGTCCACTATGTCTTCGTGATCAACAGCAGGCCAGAAAAATTGTCTTGTCTTAAATCTCAGGAATTTGATAACGCAATTATCGGATCCTTCACTTCTTAATACTTTCCCAACAAAGTGCCTGGTGCTTTTCTTCATGCTATATTCGACCATAACCCATTTATCAACATCAATGGATTGACTCTGCTCTAAATCAGATTCAACAGAATCATACAAATCTCTTAAGTACTCCTCTTCATTATCAGACTCATTGTATATTACTTGATTTTACTCTGCTGCACTATCAGAACTAGTGTCCTCAATGAGCTCCTATTTCTTTTTTTTTTTGGTGCCACTTTGGCTTTCTTACTTGTTATAACCCCAGCGCCTGGCGCTAACTTTCATTTCGGAATTTTTGGGTTACTTTGAGTTTGTCGGACACATTCTAATAATAACTTTTCAAAAGTAGGTTTTTCAGAAACTGTACCAAGAATACTGATGTGCCCTGTGCTGGTAGATGCAGTGGCATTACTTACGTTGTTCATCAGATTCTGTCCATTGTTAGAGTGATTCATAGTAACTGTCTCGTTGGCAGAATTTGCAGGGAAAGCTTGTACGTTGGTATTATTTCCTGAATCAATTGTTTCAGAATTGTTTTGATCCCGCCTCCTTAGAGCTTCCTTGTCAAATTGTTCTCTAGCTACAACTTGGCTATTGAAAGGAATGATACCGCCTTTCTTGAAGCCATTAGTAATTACAGTTGTCGGAGTGTCTTTCCAGAATTGGGCGATAAACTCGCATTTTTTTGTTGTTGCAATTTTCGACCTACATTTTGTCACTGCCATTTCACTTTTATTTTTCATCCTATCTCGTTTTAACAGATTTGAATACTGCCAGATCAAGCGGCTGAAGAAGGTGGGTGGTATGGGCCGGCCATTTTAAAATAGTAATGTTCTCTTTAATTGATAGTTCTACGACAGCTGTATTGACATGTGTGGAGTGCCCGTCATATAGAATAAGGGCCGGCCTTTTATCTCCCAATCTGAAAATAATTCAAAAATATTTCTGAGTCCATCCACCCCTTTCTGCTTGCAGCGTAACACATTCCAGGAAACGAATCATCTGCTGCTTGCCATTGGTCCCAGATGTTCAGCCTTTTAAAAATAATTAAAGGGGGCGCTTTCTGACCAGAAGCACTTGCCATTAGACACACTGTCGTGTTTTCACAGCCTGGAGTGCTAGTGACAAGTGAGCATGGTGTACCTCTCTCACCAACCACTTTTGTTCTGGTTGGGTCGATGGAAAAACTACTCTCGTCTAAATTCCATATCTGTGAAGGTTGGTCTGCAAGCATTAAATCACAAAATACCCATAAATAATGAATGGATCAGTAGCTTTTTTTCTCACAAATTCAACTGCTTGAGGTTTCTTTATACTTAATCCGTGTCTCTTCTTGAATCCAATGAACCAGTCAATGCCAGGTGCGCCGTCCTTGAAGGGTGTGTGCAGTTGATGATCTTTCACACATTGGGCAACCAGTTCAATAACCTCCTTTCTGGATAATCCAAAACCCCATTTTTCTAATGTAGCAATGCCGTTAGCAATTCCTCTTCTTATTCTCGTCCTAGAGCAGTTAGTCCTCCCTTGAAACTCTTTAATGCTTCTCTAGTCCCCTTCAAATTGGTATAAATTGTAGGATATGGGATATGATAAAGTTTTGACGCTTTATAAATGGTCATTCGACCACTCGTAACATCCTCCACAACTTTCTTTTCATTTTGTTTTTTGCGATAACATCGCACCATTTTGTGACCCGAAAATAATGGGGCAAGTGTAATATAGGTTAGTATCACCTGATTAGTAACTACTGAATACATTTGTAATCATACAGCATGAAAAGCAGACATTTTTCACTATAGTAGCTAATATTACGAAATATTTACCATAAAAGCTGAAATTCAGGGAGCACACAAATAATCACGTCTGGCACTCAATGACTAAGTAAAACTAACGACGTTCGGTTGTTAAAGTGCGCCTGCAGTGGTAGGGAAACGAAGGTGAGGTTAGTCACATACTACAGTAGCGGAATGTAGTTTTGATCAAATTCAGATGATACACTTTGCTATTACAATTGCCCGACTTTTACAATTACCCCAGTCCACCTTATGTAAACTTATAAAAACTTATTGATTTAATGTGCTTTTCAGTCCATGGGAACTCAATGAATGAATTATGATTATGCAACAGCAAGCATGTTGCTTGCTTTGAGGCAGTCGAAGAGCTAACTTGAATATTGTATTTCCCTAAGTTATACAATTCTACCCACAGATGGTTAGCATACCCATGGGCAATTCTAATCAATAGAACACCCCTTTTTGGGTTATTCCCAATCGCCATTAAAATTGTATTATACAGTTGGTAAATATTCAATAAAGAAAACTAAGAAACGTGTAAATTTGAAACGTGTAATCCTTCAGACGAAACACTTTAACACCATACCCTGAGGAACCCCACACTCAACACACCTAACCAGACTTAAACACTCTAACACACATTGTAATCTCCCTTCCAGATAACTCTTCATAAGTGTGAGTATGTGTCCTTGAAATTCACTCTTTCCAGAACAGTTAACAACTCTCAGTGACAAACAGTGCCGAGTGTTTTTGCCAGATCAACAGACACATGCACCTGGAACACCATCATCCAAGTTCTTATAAATTTTACCAGTTAGATCCGCATTCAGTGTATGATCTGACCTGACCTGGCCTCTCCAAAGGCATATTGTTTTCAGAAGTAAGTTCATATTTTCTATTAAAATTGGCTATTCTAACTTTCAGTATTTTAAAAAATATTTTTCAAAAGTTCTACAGCAGAGAGATTTGTCCATAGTTTGTGATAATATCTCTTTCCGGACTTGTATAATGGCTTAACTATTTCAACTCTTAGTGGAGATATCTAAGTGGCTCCACAATATTGTCATTCATTTGATCATATCTGCTCCTATCTAACCCAGTCCTGTGGATTGATTATTCAATTTACCAGTTATTGATTAAACTTCCCCGTTACCTGTAGGTCTAGGGTAGAAAGAACCCATATTGGATTTCACTTTAAAACTTCCTCGATCCGTCTTGTGTATCTTTTCTGTCAGAATCTTTCCAACCTCAGAAAAATACCTACAAAATTCCTCTGCAATGTCCTCATTGGTGGTAGATGACTTTCCAGTTTCGTTTTTTTTTATTATGCATATCTTTTGATCGTTTCTCTTTCTGGTTTTTATTGCCCTTACGGATTGACACATGCTTAAGAGAGTCACCTGAATTCGAAACTATATTTTAATAATATTCCAATATTTCACCTTTGCCTTATCTATGATGGCGCTCAGCATATTTCTATATTCTGATACAAGTGCTTGATTGTTAGGTTGTTGAGTTTTTCTGTAGAAAATATTTTTTCTGGGAATCGAATTAATTGTTCCCGTCTGTTACCTATGGATTTCTTTTCACTTTGTCACGAGGAATTTTAAACAAGCTACCAAATCAAATAAAGCAATTCGAATATAACTACTTTAAAAAATCTGCCGAAGTCGCTATTGTAGACAATTATTTTTATTCATTTGATGAATATTTTAAATATTTTTTTTAAATCACGGGCGCTAGGTGTTGTACTCATGTGGATTTTATTTTATTATCGTCTATGATAATTGCTTTTTTGCTGTTGCTGTCTGTTTTTGTTTTGGCTTTATGACGTTTGATATATATGGCAGCTTTTATTAGTGAATTTTCTTTAAAAAAATTCACTAATGAGGAGATCCCAACTTTTGAATTTTGAAAAAATTTCTTCAAATGAGCGCTAATTAGGCCCCCCAGAACACATATCCGGGGTCAGTTTCAATTTTTATATGTTATATATATATATATATATATATATATATATATATATATATATATATATATATATATATATATATATATATATATATATATATATATATATATATATATATATATATATGTATAATAGGCCGATTTTGATTAAATTTGGTGAATAAATTCCTTTTGCAAATGGCTTGGATAAGTTCGTTAGCCAGAAAATCTGCCAAAGTTTTCCCGGAAAATTTTGTGTTTTCTTTCGAAAAAAATTTATATCTCTGGAATTAACAAAGTAAGGGCAACCAATTTGGTACGCGGGTTTATATCCTTATAGGTAAGTTACCTACCGAAATTTAGCTATGTAGGTCAAAAGATAAAGTTATAGGCATTTAAAGAAAAATAAATTGGGGTTTTCCTCAAAACGTCAACGTTGCGATTTAAAATGTCAAAATCAGCAACATTTAGGCAAATAACTTGAATCTAATACGGGCTATGTAAATCAAATGTCTCAAGAAGGATGTTTTACAAACCCTGAAGTCTTAGTTTCAACCGTCATTGTCCTTCATTTTACTAAAATGTTTCCAGGAAATTCATTTCAAATAAACCGTTTCTCTGATGGTTGGCAGTAGTCTTAGCTATAGAGTTTATCATTTAATGGTATATAATGTTTGTCAAATTTTCGTAAAAAATTAATAGAGCTCAATATATCCGTTATTATACAAGATATGAAAAAAATTTGTATATATTAATTATAGGGTGTCTTGAGCTACATCTTACAAAAATATTTCTACAATCACAGCGTGGCCCATAAGTCGTTGGTGATACAAATTTTCTTTTTTTTTTTAAATCAAACACGCTTTATGTTATTGCATTTTTGCATTTTCCATCGAAATATAATGCATGTTTATAAGAAAAGAAATTCTGGATGCAGCAAGTGCGTTATGGTAGCGAATTTTGATCAAATGTTTCATATTTGGATAGCCCAATTTGCTATTAACCTATAAGGTTGACCAAGAAACGAGTTTTTCCGGGAACACTTTAAGTTTACTTTTGGAAATTGTTGTACATTTTCACACAATAAAGTTATTTTTATGAAACATGGCACATTGTTTTTAATATATAGGTTATACTGGTACCCAAAATTGATGCCTGCTTTCTTAAGAAGAAAACACAAATATTTGCAATAAAAACATTTTTATGAAAATTCACTACCATAACGCACTTGCTGCGTCCAGAGTTTTTATTATGTAGATTTGTGCAAACATTTTACATGTACCAGTACCAATAAATATTATTATTATTATAATTATTGTAATTGTTATAAATAGCTTGGATTAACAATCGACAAGCAGCTACATTTTGACAAACACTTAAATAACGCAAGCAAAAAAAAAAAAAAACAATCTTTCCTTGGAGCCTTTAAAAGGTGTGAATATTATTAAACAGAAAGACCGAAGAGATTAATATTGAATTCATTAATAAAACCACACACGACAGATATGATGGTTATTTGGGTTTCTGCATCCAAAGATTACAACAATTGCAGGGAACAGAAAACCAGGCACTAAAAATATAATATAACTACTTTCATCCCACTAAATGTTTGTATGTAATGTATAGTGTTATATATGTACACACACACACACACAACACACGCGACGCATGCACACACACACACACAGGCGCTATGCACACACACACACACACGCACACGCACACGCACACACACACACACACACACACACACACACACACACACACACACACACACACACACACACACACACACACACACACACACACACACACACACACACACACACACACACACACACACACACACACACACACACACACACACACACACACACACACACACACACACACACACACACACACACACACACACACACACACACACACACACACACACACACACACACACACACACACACACACACACACACACACACACACACACACACACACACACACACACACACACACACACACACACACACACACACACACACACACACACACACACACACACACACACACACACACACACACACACACACACACACACACACACACACACACACACACACACACACACACACACACACACACACACACACACACACACACACACACACACACACACACACACACACACACACACACACACACACACACACACACACACACACACACACACACACACACACACACACATATACATATATATATATATATATATATATATATATATATATTGTAACTGTTCAGAAATAGTTTAAGAGTCCACACCAGGGATGACCTAGTGTAACCATTCAGAAATAATTTAAATTTATATAAGGTATTTATGAGGTATTTGAACTAAAACGTAAAAGGTAAATGGTAAAAGACCGAGAGTAATTATTTGGTTGTTATTCGCGAGTGATATCTCGCGATTGACCTCAAGTGGGTCCAAATCCGGACGATAGTGAGGGCACCATCACCTACTAAAGCCCAACCTAAATGTACCTATCTCTCAGATTTACTATTTACAAGATAAAGAACACTTTGTATGGTTTGAAAATGAAAGGTAATCAAATACTTACTCAGCTTTTATGCTGTTCTGCCCAAAGTCCTAGATTTATGAGATCTTTAAGTCAGAACACTGTTACTAGGATACTTACTTAAATTACAGATATCTAGATAGTAGATATGAAGAATTTCCAGCTACAATGGCACCATGATTGAGAAGGTTTAGGGAGGAATTGTTGTTCAATTAAACAGATATTAAAAAAATAAGAAAATACTTAAATTTATTGACATTAATTAATCGTGGGAATTATTCAACTTAATTCTCCTGCTAAATTAAATAAATATTGCATGTTAAAGGAAAGAAAATAAATATTGCTTCTTACAGGAATGAAATTAAATGTTAAATGTTACAAGGAAAGTAAATATTAAATGAGAAAGTAATTAGTTTTCTATCAGACCTACTTATGTTTTCTAATTTTGACAGACTAGGTATAATTTCCAGATGTTTTCCTGGCCAGGTAATGTTTCATTTTCTAAACAATAACAAACTAAAATCGTGAGTGAAACTCAGATACTGCAAAGTTCAAATGAGTGTTTACTGTTGTATAAATGACAATTTAAAAGATTTGAATATTAGAAGATCTATGAACAGAGAATGTTGCTTAATTAAAAAAATACAAAATTTTACTGTTTACATCATTAACAAAATGGCAAGAGAAAAATACAAAATATATTTATCATGATCTGGCAATCTCACTGAGGAATTGTCTTAGTTTTAACTGAATCAAAGTTTATATTGTAGGTTGAGAAAAATTGTGAATGACGTATGAATGTTTGAAAAATCACACACAGAAAACTAAAAACGACTTACTTGGGGGTGCTCGACCTCAGGGAGGCTCACCGTGATCTTTAGGGTTCCAATTCACTTGTTGATTGGTTGCGGAGACGACATAAGTGGACATGAGCTGTTAGTGCTTGCCATAGGCGCTTAATTTCTCCCAAGAGAAAAGTAAGGAAGTGGTGGAAAATATTTTCTTAGGTGTCGACCAGACAAATTTTACATACCATGCATTATTGAGAGCTCATCAGACCTGGGGCTAAACCTTAACACACCTGAATATATACTTAAGTCTCAGACAAGAGAGCTAATTTTTATTTCAGAACCTGGGACCGAAAATTTGCTTTTAGAAATGAAGTTATTTACCGGCAACTACGTTGAACAATTTTCACTGCATAGAACAAAGGACTCACTGTTTGAATTATGTCTTTTGTTCGAACAGAAACTTAATTTTTACTTAAACCGAGATAAAATTAATTGTAAAACTTACAGACAGCCATATTAGTCGATATTAATTGCAAAAAGTTGATATTTTAATTGATTTTGCCTTGTTTACCCAACAGAAAGTTCCGCGCTTTACTCGAGATGTTAATTGCAAGGCAGTCATAATCAGTCTCCTCGATGCCAGCGTCCCATACCCCGATCAACGGCTGGTTTCTGCGTCTCTCCAGCGTACGTTTTTGAACATCCATCACTTGCCCTTTTCTAGTCACTCACTTTCGCATATGTGTGAGGGAGGCAGAGAGCATCGAACTCCCCTTGATACATAATGGGCGCGGCCCGATTTCGGCCAGCTTGCGCCTTTTCCAACCGTCGTTTCTTAGATCATCATGACATCATTCTAGATTATACCGAGAAGTTCTGGAACAATAACGATATTTTTTCCTTAAGCAAATATTCCGTCTCTTGATATTTTAACTTCAACGTACATAAAAGGAATGCAGCACGGACATTACGATGGTAATAGTTATTAGCGAATTTTCAATAGATAATTTCAAAACCAAAATTTGAATTGCTTTCCAGAGATAAAGTCACCTGCTATTATTTAAGCTTCTTGGTGGTTCTCTTTACGTTAGTAAGGGAGTAACGGTGGTGAATAAAACACAATACTATATATATATATATATATATATATATATATATATATATATATATATATATATATATATATATATATATATATATATATATATATATATATATATATATATATATATATATATATACACACACACACACACACAGGTGTGCCATTTAAAACTCCATATCCCATTTACTTCAAAACTAAATAGGATATTTGAAATCTGTCAATGCTGTTTAATTAAGGACGCCAAAGGCTTTAACTTTGCGAAAAAAATTACTACCACACGTGTAGATGGCGCTGCTGTGCATAAAACTTTTCGATCCTCAGATCATTGAAATAGCTTGCGTTTGATTGAGAATTAGCAATGCCCCTTGAATCTTGCCAAGATAGATGCCTATGTAAGCCAAATTTATAAAATGAAAATAGTGCAACTACCATTCAATTTAATGAATTTACTACAGGCAAGAAACTTAACATATACAAATTGTTAATAGACCTTATAAAAGAAATTAGTCTGCATCATATTAGAAATAAGAAATAATGTGTAATGTATATGTGTATATAACTTTAAAAGATTAACTTAACTCCTTCTGTCTACCCCACTGTGATTATACCTGTGAATCCGTGGTCCGTCTTGTTTGTCTAGAAGTGGCCCTGACAGACCCCTTGGTCCAAGTGTGTCCCCGTTTATAATCCGTAGTAGATAGACTACCAAAAAACAAAAAACAGCTCAAAAAAATATCCAGCATATTTAAAACAAACAAAAACACAGAAGTATTGCATGTAAATATATAAAAAGTATCACAAAATGTAAACTAATATCTCTGTTATATATGTATGTATATATGTGTATATATGTATATATTGAAAGAAAATTAGTAGACAGATGGGATCCAAACCAAGAAGCCGGAAAAAATGTGTGAATGGTCTGACGATCGCAGCCATGAAACACGACAACAAACACACACACACACAAATATATATATATATATATATATATATATATATATATATATATATATATATATATATATATATATATATATATATATATATATATATATATATATATATAAAGACGTCACCAACACTCCATCTAATACAATTAATATCAGAATATCCCACGTTGTCCCGAATAGCCAGGAAGAAGGCATCGACCAGAATTTGCTGATTGTTAACATAAAGTACAATGGTTTATTGAGTGTACATTATAAACTGTTTATTAATCATTTCCTTTGTGACACATAGACTACCTGCGAGAATCGCGACATGTAAAAGTTAGCAGTCTGTAATTGTAACGCATCGACTTCACTCTTATCTCCGTTCATATTTATTATAAGTTATATTTTATAATATTAATATAAGTAACACATTGTAGTTTTTAATTAAATAAAGTTTTAACTTTTTGGATAAATTAGAATGCCGTTACCTAATTATATATATATATATATATATATATATATATATATATATATATATATATATATATATATATATATATATATATATATATATATATATATTTACATCCTGCAGTGGATATGGCGTCAGTACAAAGACAAGTTATATGGCGTCCACTAGAATTAACGCGGATATATTGAAACGCGGATATATTGAAATTTGTTAATATATATTAATTTTTTAGTAATGTACATTAGCAAACAATTTTTTTGGTCAACTTTCATTCTCCAGTGTTTATGAACTCCTTTTAAAAACAGGGCACACGAACTCTTGTCTGTATATTGATCATTCAGACTACAGCGATATCAGCTCCTTATTGTATATATTTCCAAATCTACAGTGGATACAGCGTCATACGTCGTTGCCACTTTATATACCTAGATATACCTACTAAATACCTACAATAACAGGATAAAAGAGCCAAGTTTAAAAGAGGGAATCAAGCATCTAGATATTTTAGTTTCGGTCTCAGAATCGCTATCAATTAAAATCGGGGTAATTATTTTATTGTTGAACCAATTAGGTCATTACATTTCATTGCTTTGAAAACGTTTAGTCACTTCTTTACTTAAGTTTTGGGGAAATGATTTTATTAAATTTTTATTGAACGAGTTTTTTTAATTTCTCTTTGCATTGCGACAGTTATTGCAAGTAGCTTTAACATAAGCATAGAATCGACTAAGGTATTTGAAGAAAATTGACATTTTTTTGTTAAAACTCGAGTAATATAACGTTTTAGGGTTTATTTATTAGAAAACTTTTAATCTGATCAAACATGTGGTATTCTGTGCTGAAAATAAATTAGGGGTTGAATCTGTGGGGTGGAGAATTGTTGACAAAAATTTAGGATTTTTTTCCCTAAAACAGAGTAAAAGTCTCAAAACAAATAGAAAATTTGATTCTGGAAAGAATTTTTGTGTGTCTGTCGGTATGTACGTCTGTCTGTTAATAGGCGCAATAACTTTCGAACAAATTGAGATATCATCTTCAAATTTGGTATCCGATTAACACTTGACAAAGGAACGCTTCGAATTGTTTTTGGGTAAGATCGCTTCAGGGGGTAGGGGATAAATAAGAAATGATTTGGTGAAAATAGAATATTTTTTTAAATAAAACTCGAGTAATATAACCGGATATAACGTTTAAAAAGTTTATAGGTACAGGAATACAAATATTTTCTTTGTGGTTAAGTCATGAGCCCCAAACTCATTCCATGAGAATGTCTTTCTGAAGGGAATAAATTATCACAGCTATGAGGAAGTTATGATTCAATTTGCAGCACTATTTTTTAAGGTTCTACGTGCTCCTGAAATCGTTTTCCCAAACCACACTTATTAAATATTACCTGTTTTTCATGCAGAACCTAAAACCACTCATTATAAACTCAGTCTATTTAGTAGCTCTAATTCAATAAAGGAGTGACTCTAAGAATCCGGGTCCGTGTATTATAACATCCAATGATACGCCTTAGAAAGTAAAAGACTTCTGTTAGTGATCACTGAACATAGTAGCGGAAACAGCAGTATATCAAATAAAGCAGGATGTATATATGTTTCATTAAATAACCTTCCAAATTAAGTCTATTAGCGATAAATTAAAAATTATATATATTTACATATATACATATATATGTATATATCGAGATAATAATCCCACAGAATGCGTTAACTCCACTACAGAAATTATTTTATTATGCATAGAAGCCTATATTCCTCATTCATCAAAACATGTCGATTCCAAATCAAAATAAAGCTTGCCGAAAAGCAGTAGTTACTGAAAATTCTGCCTACAAACTTTCGCGCAAAAACCCTAGCAGCGAAACTCACGCCACCTTTACACCAGTAAGGAACCAAACAGACAATCAATCAAACCAAAAATGATTTCCACCAATCAGTAAGTGACAATGCCATCTCTTGTCCAAACAACACCCGACGTTTCTGGCTTATGACAAAAATTATAGATGGAAATTGCACCAGCAGCTCCTTTCCTCCCCTGGCATCAAATAATGGAGTATTTGCCGTATATTAAGAAGAAAGGCCGATCTATTCGCCCGTGATTTGCTTATAATTACACGCTTGTTTTGCAGTAAGAGAGCCCACCAACTATTCCAGCTGTAAAGTCTAAAATGGGAGAAATATTATTTAGGCATCGTAGTGTTAAGCACATACTTGAAAATGTAAACATCAAAAAGGCATCAGGATCCGATGGAATCTCAGCAATAGTTCTTAAAATATGTGCTCCTGAGCTGACTCCAATTTTATGTCGCCTCCTTTCAAAGTCCTATAAAATGGAGGGGTTTAATCTTCCTGGAAACAAGCTGGAGTTCAGCCTGTCTCTAAAGATGTGGACAAATCCGATGTATGGAGCTATCGCTCAATTTCTATTCATCAGTTTTGTGATCGTCAATACAGCTTTTGTCAAAACTGATCTACTGGCGATATTCTGACATACATCACTCTTTGGTGTTCTGCTTTAGAAAAAATTGGAGCTGATCATGCAATTTCGTTGTATATTTCTAAAGCATTCAATCAGATCTGGTATGCAGCAATAAACTTTCATCATGCTGATTGCTTTTAAAACTATGCCTATGGTTATCTAGTTTTCTGAAGGGGCGCTTCTTGCATATTGTTGTCGATGATGCTTTATCAGATGAATGAAAAATTAATGCGGGTGTTCCATAGAGGTCCATTTTAGCTACCACACTTTTTCCTTTGCATATAAATGACCTTCTGTCAACAACCAACAATCCAATCCACAGCATCCCTGAAGATAGTACTCTTCGCAGCACGTTCTCATCGACGCGCCCAATATCTGCTTCTAGCTCGTTATCATTAAGAGATAAAGTAACCAACTCCCTAAATGATGACCCGTCTAAGATTATCAGCTCGGCTCTGAAAATTTGGTTATGTTTAATGCCTGATAAACACAGAATTGCCTCTTCTCTAGGAAGGGTGACATGCAGGGCCCAGACGTCCAGATGGCTGGTAAAATACTGCCCAAAAATCCACAATCTCTACATTACGTATAACTTTCGCAGAGGATATTTGCTGGTACCTACAAGCTTCGGCAGCAAAAAAGCTTGGGTGTCTGTCTTAGGTGAAAAGTTTGCTTTCATCACAGTAGCTTTTGATACTGTATAAAGCACAGATACATCCACAGTTGGAATACTGATTGCATGTCTGGGGTGCTACCCCCAAAACAAACTTGTCCCTCCTATATTATATTCAGAAACGAGCTGTTTGCTTTATAGGAGATTCATTATATCACAGGGAATCTCACTTCTCTCGACCACAAAAGAAAGGTTTTAGACCTCTGCCTCTTCTATCGATATTACTACCGACGTTGCTCCTTAAAATTTCATTGGTACCTCCGCTTGTAACCTTTAATCGGCCAAGCCGTTTTAGTAAAAATACACATGCTTCTAGTGTCAAATTATCTACTTGTCGAACGGTTCGTTACAAATATTTGTTCTTTCCTAGACCATCTAAGCTTTGGAATGCCCTCCCAGCAGACATATTTCCGAAGACATATAACCTAACTATTTAAGAAGTGAGTAAACACCCATCTTGTGGCAGAACAATCAAGTTCATGATGTCTTGGGGACACATAACTAGCTTTACCTTTCATGAAATCTATCATAAAAACAGAAAAGTTTTAAATAAAACTTCATTAAGTGGGAAGTGAAGTTATTTTTGAGATTATGCTGATCATGAATAGATACAGCTGGAAAACACTTAAACAGCCCAATCTAAGTATTATTACTAAAATTATTGGGACTGAAATAAAATAAATTCCATAGCTTTTAATATGTTCTTTGTTACATTAATTATGAAATGTTGGAAATAGTACAAATAAACTGGATTTATCTTCAAGCTGATACTCATCCTAAGTATATTCAGTAGGAAGTTGTTCTATGATGTATAAATATATTGTTTATTTGTTGCTTTGATAATACATTATTAATTTTTATACTTTACCTCTAAGCAAAAAAATTGTTTTCCAATTAACACAATACCAAATTTTGCGAGATTTTGGTATAAATGAATCAAGTTTTCAGGTTACTTAATTTCAATTAAATAAAACTTTTACAAAACTAAAAAAATAACTCACAATAAGCAAGAGTTCTTTTAAAACGAACCTCAAATGTTTTTTTACTATTTTTTTAACCAACTGAAAAATAGATAAGACCACCTAGCGGTATCAAAGCCTAGACATTTATATTATTAGAATTTAAAAAAATCGCCAACTGATAGGATTCACAAACACATTTTCGATTATACAGGTAATCGTATTACTCATTATTGTTTTGGATTATATCTGGCCTGTTTTAGAGCATACCACGTAAACATACAGTAGGCATTTAGCTGCAATATGTATTTCTAATATCCAATTTTACATTATTTTAACATCCAATATAATTTTTACCTTGGTTAGGCTTTCTATACTTTTCTGATAAGGAGGTATGCATTTGCTACTGCATATTTATAATAAATTATAGCAAGTGTCAATAGATGCATGCCAGAAAAACCACATACGTTGCTGAATGTTGAATACATATTTGACGGGTTTGAACGATGTTATTGTAACTAATAAGATATTTTTTATGAATGACTGCTATTTTGTTATAGAGAGATTTTTTCTTTAAATTTTATCAAATAGTGACAGTAAAATTTTGTTTAGAAAAACTTGCCGCCGTTTTGAAATCGGCCGGTTCAGTAAAAAATAAGAGATATTTTATTTGAGTTTTTAAAGACCATTTCAAAACACATTTTAACGATTTGCTGAATGCTGAATTATTAACTAAGCAATGTTTTCTATTTCAAAGACAAAACAAAAAAAAACGTAAAGGCTATTACGATAGGGCAGGTTTTTTAATAACTTTATTTTACGCTTCCAAGAATTTCATATACCAAAAATGAAGTTATAAATAACCTTCGTGCTTTTCAAAGTTATCTTGTATACAAAATTGTACTACACACACACATACAACCTCGCACGCACACACACACACACACACACACACACACGCCCTTGCACGCACACATACAGATACACTTGCACTTTTTTACGCAAGGCTTCTCAAAAAGTTTACGTATTTTTATACTTATATTTTCATTTGTTCAAGAACCTATCTGAGTTTGTACCAGAACCTTGCATGAAAGACTTAGGTGATATCAGAGGTTTTAGAAAAGTATTGTTGATAAACTATGTTAGTGTATTAAATTAAACAACATTCAAAATTTTAAACGAAACAGTACTTTTCTACCTTACTGCATTTATTAAAATAACTGAGTTCAACACATCCAAACTTCCACATACTTTCATATTCTCACCCTATTTTTTACATCTTTAAATGTACAGTACTTGATAAAACTAAATTAAAACATTAGAAAATTAAAATTATTTTGTTTATTTAGTATTTGCGATTTGCTTATTAGGGCTGTTCTCTAAAATCAGTTTAAAAATTTTTTCCCTGTAAATATTCTTGAAAAACATCAGTTAAATATAGAACGTCACACATTTAAACAAACACTCCAGAAGACCCATAACATATAAAAAGGCGGGAGTCCTTATTATGCTAATAACATAGAGTGAACTGTATAACTTAAAATCTTAAGCAGAACAAACGAGAAGCCACAGTGCTAATACTTGGACGCTGTATCCACTGTAAAATAAACGTTGACTGTTCAAATATATACGTTGTGTACATTGATTCTTGATAGCGCCGTTAATAACAAGCGGTAAAAGCTTGGAACTAAGATATACGCTTTCATCCAAAATCCGGGTTTATGGCGTCAAAATGAAAATCTCAGAATCACCCCATAAAAGTCAAAAATAATCATAGAAGCCAAAAAATAAACAATGCGATATGACGTCCGATATACAGACGCCATACCGCAGCGGACGCAACATCTACCGTAAATACCTAATGCATGGATGCCATATCCACCGCAGGATGTATATATATATATATATATATATATATATATATATATATATATATATATATATATATATATATATATATATATATATATATATATAAATCGAAACTGACACCTGGATATGTGTTCATATGTGTTCTGGGAGGCCTAGTTCGCGTTCATTTGAAGACATTTTTTCAAAATTCAAAAGTCGTGATCTCCTCATTAGTAAATTTTTTAAAGAAAATTCACTAAAATATAAAATACTTACATAAACTAAACAACCAAACATGCCTACGTAAACTGCAAAAAATATACACATATAAACCAAACCATAGCAAATTAACTTTAATAGATAAAACGACACACAATAACATTAACAAAATTGTATAAATAAAATATATAAGAAAAATTGTATAATAAAATGTGTAAATAATTTTTTTAATTTTTTTTAAGGTCGGTCTATTTCCACGACTATGGCCAATCACCGACGCCAGGGAGCAGTTTCATCTTACTATCCTGGAAAATTTTCCGAACCCCCGCCTTTCTGTAAGGAGAGTAGGGATTTTTAACGTGCCCAACATAGCATGGACACGGGACCGACAGCTTTACGCCCCCTCCGAAGGGCGAAATGTGTAGACATTCAACTTGCGCAAATACAATAGGACAACCTCGGTTGATGAAAACGTTAAAGGGAAATCCTGGGAATCGAACCTGGTACCCCTCGGTTCAGAGGTACACGTCCTCACCACTGAACCATGAAAAATAAATTTGTATAAATTAAATATATAAGTAAAATTTGTATAAATAAAACATAACTGACATATATTGACAAAATAAATAACACAAATGACTAAAAAAGACAACACAAAAACAAGTAAGACTTATCTCTAGGGTGGCATCATACCAAATTGCTCACTTAGGCTGTACAGTGTCTGAGCCAACAAATAAGCTTTAGCACTTTTGTGGAAGCTCCCCGTCTGTAACACTTTTTATATGGACAGGAAGCTTACTGAACATTTTAACACCTAAATAGTTCATTCCATTTTTTGAGGCTTGTACTCGAAGCAAAAAAATTAACAATTAATCACTTTTCCGTGTGTCATAACCCTGAAAATCACCAATCCTGTCCCTTGGGACCCTGCTATACCATATGTGCAGAACATAGACAAGTATAAATTCACTAACACATATTATGTTTCTTAAAAAGTCCTATACAACTATCCAGTAGCCCAGAGTTACTCTGTGCCCTAACAGCTTTTTTTATTCCAGCAAAGCCCTGCAGAGTTAAGCAAAAGAGCCCCAAACAAGGATTCCATAGATGGCAACACAATGGAAATTAGTCAAATAAGCTATTCTGGCCGCTACATATGTTCCATATCTCATAAGGTTCCTAATTCCAGACAACACCAGACAGTCGGATTCATATAGTGTCAATATGAAGAAACCACTTGAGGGAAGTATCCAATGTGATTCCCATGAATTGCAGATCCTGTAGGATATTAATTTCTAATAGAAAATCTCAATATTTTTGTTTTATCCTCATTTAATTTCAGTGCATGGCTTCCAAACCAATCTTTAGCATTCTCTATGCTGTCCTTTGTTAAGGATTCTACTTCAGTGTCAGTTTTTGCTCTGTTAGTAAATCTAGTATCGTCTGCAGATAAGTAAGCTTTAATGGGATGTCATGCATATACATTACGAATAAGAGTGGCACCAAAATCGGTCCCTGTGGGACGCCGGCTCTGAGACAAACGTTTCAGGACATCTTGATTCTCCACATAAACAGATATGCTATACCATTAAAGTATGACCTGATATGCCAAGCCTTTCACTCCGCAATTTTCATGTTTCTGGAGCAAAAGCCTTACTAAGATATAAAAATTCTGTTTCAACTTTGTCTTTCTCTTCAAAGCCATCAAGCATGACACCCAACACCTCTACAAGGGCTGACACTGTTGACCTGGATTTGTTATAGGCATGCTGACTTTCATCCATTATCTCATTTTTGTCAAAAAAATGTACCACTCTTTCCTTTAACAAGTCTCAAAGATCTTAGAAAAGAGGGGCAAGATACACATGGATCTATATTTGCAGCATGACTCGACATCACTTTTTGTCCCTGGATTCACTTTTGTCACTTTTAGTGAATTTTAATAGAAAAAATTCACTGATAAGGAGATCGCCACTTTTGGATTTTGAAAAAAATTCTACAAACGGCGGCGAACTGGGCCCCCTAAAACACATTTCCGGGGCTAGTTACAATGTTCATAACCGTTTTTGACATATTTCAAATTTTACATCAAAAAATGATGTTTGTAGGCAAAACATAATTATGAAATTTTCCTATGCGAAAGTTTTTATTAGTTAACTAGAGTTGGGTTACTTGTAGAAAGAGGCATGCTTTAGTAGACGCCTTAAAATATTTTGATAATTATTAATACAGAATGGTCAGAAGAAGGTTAAAAATTAAATTAAAAAAAACCCGCTAGAGGTTGAGGAGTCAGGGGCCAAAGGACTCCAGGGGGCAAGCTGCGGAAGCAGAAACAACATGAGCTTTCTATGAAGCTTTCCCAAGACCGTCAAGCGTGGTGAAGAGCCGCATCCTGCACGAGGTGACCCTGGTTATAACTAAACATGACTTGGAGCTCGAGAAAACTCGCCCAATCCACGGTGTCACGAGACCTGTGTCTAGAGATGGATGGCACCATGGTGATAGTGTGGTGAACGAAACCTCCGGAGTACCGGCAACCCTCCAGAGTAACCCGCATTGCATCACACACTTCTTACCATGTGGACAGTATTTCCCCCATTCTCGTGGGAACAACATGAAGAAGAGAAATATAAATAAAACGAAAACCAATGAGGCTCGAGGAGTGGCTCCGGCTACAGACTCGTGCCTTAAGTCTATTCCGGAAACGGAGACGAGCCAGGGGGCACGACCGACGAAGATACGGGGTATCAGGGGGTAGCTTCGGCCACGGACCTGTCCCCGACACCTAAGCTGGAGGCTGGGTCCCACCGAAGAGCGGCGATATCCGCGGACTCTGGGGGCCCCTCTACCAGTGAGGACCTTACTGCAGAGGTAGAGGGACTGTCCTTGCAGTCCAAGCGTCTTTCAAAGAAAGAAGCCCCGGAGGGCTCAGAAAATGGCGACCGGGGCGTGGACGGCCGAGAAACCTGTAAAGGCGCAGGAGGGGAGTGCGAGTCAGAAGAGGCCGGGCTCGGACTCTAGCACACCTTCTACAGACAGACGTCCCAAAGGGGCCACGGCCGGAACACCGGCGCAGACTGGCCCGTATAGGGAGGATGCGGAGGGCCTCGGGATGGCGGTGATTGACAAACGCCATCCTGAGGTCACGCTAGACCAGGGGAAGGCGGAGCTGATCCAGGCTGCGGTAGACTCTTTTCAGGAAGGGGAGAGCCCGCCTCAGTTCCACCAGGCGCGCCTGGCGGGGGGGTATTCTCTGTATAACCTGTGCCGGTCCGCAGTCGCGAGACTGGCTGCGGAAAACGATCGGGGGCCTCGGTCAGATTTGGGAGGGGGCGGACTTGACAGCCATCGTACCCAAAGAACTCCCAAAGAGACGCAAGGTCCTCGTACGGATCCCAGATACCGTCCCGCATGAGACGGTGGTCAGAAGACTGAAGATCCAGAACCCTGAACTGGGGACACAACACAGGTCAGTTTTAGGCAGGAAGGCAGAGGCGAAAGGACAGACTCTCGCCTTCTCGATCGACCAGACGTCTTACAGAGCCCTGGAAGGAACTTTCTTCAAGGCATTCTGGGGCCTGGTAAGGGTTAGCTTCTGCCCACTGGGGAAGCAACCGGTGGTTGATGGGGCTTGGGTTCCTTCAGGTCAACCTCCAACACAGTAGGGCAGCTACGGCCGGACTACTGATGGCTCTGAGGAACACGGATGTGGCCCTCATCCAAGAACCGTACTCCTATAAAGGGCAGCTCAAGGGACTCGGCGGAGCTGCTGGAAAGTTCATCTACAGCAGATCCAACGAGAACGCGAGGGCCTGCATTTTGGTCAGTGAAGGGATAGAGTTTCTGCCTTTAATGAATTTCTGTTCCAGGGACCTGGCAACGATCAAAAGCCGATGTGGAGGAGTGGATGGGCTGAGGGACATTACTGTCGGATCGACCTATCTACCAGGGGACAGCACGGACCCTCCTCCAACTAAGGAATTGGAGCAACTGATGGTGGATAGCAGAGTAGGTGGATGGCAGACCATCATCAGCATGGATGCGAACGCGCACAATGAGTTGTGGGGAAGCTCAGACACAAACTCTAGAGGTGAGTCACTTTTACAATTATTTATGAACTTTAATTTAGACATATTAAATAGTGGTAATAAACCGACCTTCGTCACAACACGGCGTGAGGAAGTTTTAGATCTAACAGTCTCCACCCAGTTTCTGGGTGACTGTTAAGAACTGGGCTGTGTCTGGGTAGCTCAGACCACAGATACATCCGATTTGAAATCGCCAAAGTAGAAAGACAAACGGTATGGTACCTGGACCCTCGCAAGGCGGACTGGGAAGCCTACAGGGCAGACCTAGCAGTGGAACTGCGGGAGGTTAAGAGTACCATAGACAATTCAATAGACCTCGATATTGCGGCAGGCCTAGTGTGAGACACAATCTCCTCGGCCTATAAGCCAACTGCCCCCTGAAACTGAGGGTGTCCACCAGGAATGTCCTGTGGTGGAACGAGGACCTCAGACAAAGAATGAGGCAGGTTCGTAACCTGTTCAACGCGGCCAAAAGGTCGGGAGCATGAGATGAATATAGACATGGCCTAACGAGCTATAATAAAAGACTGAGGGACGTCAGGAAGGAGTCGTGGAGGAGGCACTGCGAGGAAGTGGAGAACACATCCGAGAGTGTTTGACTACACAAGATCCTGTCCAAGGGCACTCAGACCAATATAGGCTCCCTTAAAACATCCACGGGAGGGTTTACAAGCTCGGGGGAGGAAACTATGAAAGTTTTACTACAGACGCACTTCCCGGCTACAACATAATAAACCAATCACCTCCGGACTAAGAACACTCAGAAATAGAGGCGCCGTACAGGCGGGCATCTACAGTAGACTGGACAGTTGCTAAAGAGGTGGATACCTGGAGCAAAATTAGATGGGCCATTAACAGCTTGAAGCCATTCAAATCCCCGGGATTTGACGGAATAATGCACATCATGCTCCAACAGGGTATAGACATTCTGGCCCCAGCGCTTACCCTCATTATGAGGACCAGCCTGGCTCTGGGGTATATTTCGAGGGCATGGAGTCAGGCCAGGGTTGTATTCATTCCTAAACCTGGGCATCCAACAGACCAGGCAAAGTCCCTGAGGCCAATAAGTCTCATGTCCTTCTTGCTAAAAACAATGGAAAAACTGCTAGACCGGCACATTAGGAGCGGTGTACTGGAAGCATATCCCCTACACTGCGGACCATATGCATACAGAGCAGGAGTCACAACAGAAACAGCACAGCACCAAGTGGTGCTAAAACTGGAGAATACGCTGGAGAACAGGGAAGTGGCGCTGGGGGCCTTCCTAGACATAGAGGTGGCCTTCAGCAACACCTCATTCGGATCGGTACTGGCAGCTTTCAGGGAGCGGGGAATAGCGGAAACCTGCTGCAGGTGGATCGGCTCCATGCTCAGGGACAGGGCGGTGTTCACCTCACTCTCGGGATGGACTCTGCTGGCGGAGGTTGCGGCGGGGTGAGTTCTGTCTCCCCTGCTCTGGTGCCTAGTCGTAGATGGCCTGCTAGGGAGGCTCTCGGGTGGGGAGTATGAGGTACAGGGCTATGCAGATAGCATTGTCATCATAGTCCGAGGAAAGGTTACACAGTCAGTGTGGGAGCGCATGCAGACAGCACTGAAAGTGGTGGAAAGGTGGACGGTTGGCCAAAGGCTTGGGGGGAGCCCCTAGAAAGTAACCATCATGCCGTTTACGAGAAGGAAGTGGGAGAGCCACAGAACTCTCACTCTATATGGTAGAAACATCCCAATAGTCAGCGAGGTAAAATATCTTGGGGTAGTTTTGGACTCTAAGCTAACTTGGAATGGCCACGTTGAAAAAATACTGTGTAAGGCAGTTATGAGCCTAGCCGTCACTAGGTGGCTATACTGGCTGTACACAAGGATGGTCAGACCATCGTTAACATACGCGGCACTGGTCTGGTGGCCTAAGGTGACACAATCCAGTGCCAAACAAAAACTAGGAAGGTGACACAATCCAGTGCCAAATAAAAACTAGGCAAGATCCAAAGGATGGCTTGCCTGGGCATCACAGGGGCCGTGACTTGAACCCCAACAGCCGCCATGGAGGTGTTGCTGGATCTGCCCCCGCCCTACACTTAGTTATTATGGGGGAGGCCAGGCTAGGACTATACAGACTAGCCTGCAATGGTAGACTGAAGATCAACCCAGGCTGCAGGGGTCACTGCAAAATTCAAGAGATCGTAAAGGAGCCTATGCTTGAAATTAGGTCAGACTTCGCGAGCCCGCGAATCTGCAGGGAAAACAATTTTATAGTGGAAATCCCCGACCACGAGGCATGGCGGGGGGAGATGCTGGGCTTACCACGGGACGAGCTCGTCTGGTTCACAGACAGATCCGGCAGGGAGCGTGGGACAGGGGCAAGTGTTTATTCGGAAGGGCCGAGGGTAAGTCATAGTATTTCCCTCGGAGCTCATGCAACAGTCTTTCAGGCCGAAATGTACGCCATCTTGCACTGCGTGCGAGAGAACAAGAGGGGCTACACCAAAGCGGATCCGCATAGCCATAGACAGCCATTAAGGCCCTAAGTAGCCCACAGGTTAATTCGAGGCTGGTAAGTAAATGCAGAGACGAGACGAGCAACCTGGCTGGGCAGAATGAGGTCAGCCTCATCTGGGTGCCGAGTCACTCGGGGGTGAAAGGCAATGAATAAACATGACAGTCTCGCGAAGAGCCAAAGGCTGAGGTGCTATTGGGGCGGTAAGACGCGGACGAGCCCTAAGGAAGAAAAAAAGAGGTAATTTTTCTCAAATGGAAACCTCCCAATTTTTATAATACTATATTATTTAGGATCAAAAATAAGGATACCATTGTGTAAGTTTGTTAGGTCCGAAAATATGTCGTTTTCGAAATAATTGGCATTTTGATATTTTCCTATTGCAAAAATGCTACTCAGGTGGCTCTGATGATGTTAGAGAATAATCAAGTCTACAGAAATGTCACCAATTACTTGCTATTTGACAGTTATCAATAATCAATGCCGAGGTGATTGAATTATACAGCTGCAGACTATTTAGGTTTGTTTGGTATCTATGGCGAATGTAACAAAGTCTTATCAAGAACATGTGAAATGTTTGTGACAGAAACATAAACAGAAACCGTCACTGGACAGTATAAAATGAATAATACAGAATTTTAAACATTTTGGCAGCGTCAAGCCAACAATTCACAGAAGAAAACCCATTGTCAAGGATAAAAGCATCGAAATCGCTATTTTGGGATATTTTGCAGCATATTCTTCGACATCCTCGAGACAAGTGGCTTTCCAAACAGAAATACGGAAAAACTCAATACATAGGATTTTGTTGAAACATAAATTGCACACTTACTCCATCTCAATAATTCAACACCTGAAAGACACTGATTTGCTCAAACGAGTTTAGTTTTGCGAGTCTATTTTAACAATGTTCCAAGATGACATCCTATTTTTGGACAACATAATTTGGACTGACGAAGCAAAATTTACAAAAAAGGCCTCTTTAGCAGACACAATTATTCCCACTTATGGCGTGACTCAAATCCTTATGCAGTGAGCTTGCAAGATTTTCAAGAAACCTTGCAATTTAACGTGTTCTGTGCTCTTAAAAATAATGGAGTAGTAAAACTGAATTTTTATAAAGAAAACTTAAATGGTAAGTTATTAATTGTAGAATTCAAAATATTTCCCCATTTTAAATTACGTATAAAATTTTTCAGGAGAAAGATATTTAAATATACTGCAATATTTAGATGATCAATATTTATGAAATTTATCTCTAGCGGAATAGAGGCAAATTTTTATCAACACGATGGCGCCCCACCACACAATGCCTTCCTAGTTAATAACTTCTTAGAAGAAACTTTTTATGACAAGTGGATTGCCAACAAAGGACTTTTCTGTGGCACCTACGCTCTGCTGATTTGGCTGTCCTCATTCTGTTGATTTGGCTGTCCTGGATTATTTTAAATATCTTTTATTTCAATCCAGGTACCACAATGGGAGATTGTTTGATAAGGGTGAGGAACGCATTCAAAAGTTTATATTTATTTATCTATATTTATTCGATCAGAGAGGTCAGCCATGATGAACTAACTCGCAGATACGAAAAATGTTTGGAAACTCAGGGTAGACATTTTGAGCATTTATAAAAATAATTGTTTTCCTGTGTATTGGTAATTATTTTACTTATATCCAAAAATAGCAATTTTGATGCTTTCATCATTGACAATAGGTTTTCTTATATAAACTGTTGCCTCGGTGCCAAAACTTAAAAAATTCTGTATTATTCACTTCACACTGTTAAGTGACAGTTTCTGTTTATCTGGATACCCATCAGCAAACATCTCACATGTTCTTGATAAGACTTTGTTACATTCACCATAGGTAATAAACAAATTTAATTAATATTGTGCATTGCCCCGGCATAAAAATTACAATAATTTCCAACACGACAAATTTTCCGGCCAGACAACCTTATACAAAGTTATCTTTATTTTCAATGCTAAATAAGATAATATAAAAATGGGGGGTTTCCATTTGAAAAAATGACATTAAATTTGCAACCTTCTTTTTTGACCACCTGTATTAATAATTATCAAAATATCATATGGAGTCTATTAAAGCATGTCTCTTTCTACAAGTAAAGTAACTCTAGTTAACTGATAAAAGCTTACGTATAGGAAAATTTAATAATTATGTTTTGGCCTGCAAACATCATTTTGGACATAAAATTTGAAATATGTCAAAAACGGTTAGACTTAGGTATAGGACATTATATATAAAATGTATCCGCAATTTGTTGTAGAATCTAAAAATGCAAGAATATATAGTGTTCTATTTGAAATAACAAAGTTGACACTTGCTTCTGGTATAACCGAAAATGTCACCATTTTGAAAATATTTTAGCCAAGTTGCACCTATTGACATTAGTACATGAATAAATTATTTAAAATTTTCAACGGCTACTTTTTTAAGAAATTGATTGATGCCATTCCTGGTCAGACACCCTATATATATATATATATATATATATATATATATATATATATATATATATATATATATATATATATATATATATATATATATATATATATATATATATATATCAAGCAGAATCCCATAGTTTTGCAAGAGGGAGAGAAATCAGAGTCATAGGTAGACATATTAATCATCAAACTGTTTAGTGCTATAAATATCACTATCCCGCCAAGGTTTTATAAAAGCAAAACATTCAAGAGGTGTGCCTCTGAGCAAAAAAAAGTAAACATCATGAATTCGAGTCATGACCATGATGTTTTCATAAAATAATTAGATTGTTCTTTTTTTTGTAACGAAGCAAAAGAGGGATGTTTATGAGTAGCATAAGTATACAAGCTGATTGCCATTGTATGCCAAGCATACTGGCTTGAATAGACTGCAGTTTCTGCTTATATAGCCATTTCAAAAGTAACGAGTCAATTCATTTTCTCCGTTATTAGTAATTTTTAAGAGAAATGCTGAAAGGGGTCAACTTACATTTTTTAAATGTCACTTTCTAAGTGAAAATATTTCTACCCACCCCAACCCCATGTAAAGGATAACTACCCTCAAATATTTTTAAATGGAAAGGGATGTCCTGTAATTTATCCGTTTAAAGAAAAATTCATTATCTAATTCAGCACTATATATATATATATATATATATATATATATATATATATATATATATATATATATATATATATATATATATATATATATATATATATATATATATATATATATATATATATATATATATATATATATATATATATATATATATATATATATATATATATATATTTAATTTTGTCCAACAGTGACTGAAAAAAAAAATGAATTTCTGATCGTCCACCTGTGGGTCTGGGGAAGAAAGAAAAGAGGGAGACTAATATCTGTAGGAAGTGATTTACACTGTGGGATTCGAAACGGACAAAGACCTCGTTTGGATGGTACTAGGCAGAGATTCCAAATGAAACCGCCTTGGGTCAAGCGCTTGCGGGTGCCGTGTTCAAACAAACCCTGGGGGGTAGGCTAAGATCTCTACGGAGTGAGATACATCTTGAGTGGGACTAAGAGGTCCTAACTTCAGACTGACCAAGTCCCTAGGAAAAACGTTCACATCTTCCAACCAGAAAGGCTCGCTATAAATGTGTGTACAGGAGTGCATACGAAGAAGACTCAGAAATAGAAAAATCTACATCCTCTCAGGCAGTCAAGCAGTACTAAAGACTCTGAAATATTTCAAAACAGAGTCTAAACTGACCTAGGACTGCAAAAAATCCTTGAAGCAACCAGCTACGAAGAACAAAGTAACTTTAATCAAGGCATTGAAGGAAATGAGGGAACAGATAGCCTTGCAAAAGAGGCAGCAAGAACACCATTCTATGGTCCAGGGCTCTATTGCGTATTAACAAAAAGCCATTAAGAAATGAACTTGATAGTCGGGAGAGGAACCAAATCCTGCCATACTGGGGGAAAACGCTAGGTTTAAGACAGTCAAAACAGTTCATCACCATATCAACAGAGAAGTCTGAACTCTTTCTTTAATCGAACAGGAACAACTTGAGAATAAGGATTTTTCACAGGACACTCCTCAGTAATGTTTCACCTTATGAAGATGAGTACGGGGGATAGTGAAAACTACATTTTCTGCACTGAAGCAGCAGAAACAAAAGACCATTGGCTATGTGATGGCATGGCTAACTCCTGCAAAGGGCTCAAATACCTCGGAGGGGGTGACTTTAACACCCCAGAAAATAGGTAAAATAGCTCATAAAAAGATAGTAGACTACCAAAAAAGTCTGCATTTTTTAGACAATTATTATTTTAAAAAGTCATCCACAAAAGACCCATTTGGGTCGTAGCACTGAGAGGTCAAAAGCTTATACGACTCATTAAAGAATCTACAACCTACACCTGGAGGTTGAGGCCTCCACTATGTACTTCTAAATGGGTAAACCAGCTCGCTTCGATGCTGCTGAGCAGCAGGACTTCGTGGGATATCACCTTGAGTCCAGCACTGGCGAGTGTCGGATGTTGATGAAGCCGGAGGGGAGCCAAAAGCTCTAGGAAGTGAGTTACACCTAGAGGTTGGGGCCTCCACTGTGCACTTCAAAACGGACAAAAGACCTCACTTGGATGTTACTCAGGAGCCGGACTCTATATGATACCACTTTGGTCAAACGCTGACCCATGGAGTCCAGACGAACTCGAAGAAAAGCTATCTCTGTGAGCGTCGAAACGGACAGGCCACTTCGCTCAGATAGCAGTACACCTCAACAGCGGGCGAAAAAAGTCCCAAAAGGACGCTGACAAACCTACTTTCATTCTCAAAAATATCGACTTCTGGAGGGAACTGGATTTGATGGGTGAAATTTAAGCAATCAGATGTGAGCTACAATAAGTCTAAGGTTGCAACCACTCACATTAAATCTAATCTAATTGCCTTGAATTTATTCCTTGCTTTTGAAAGTCATTTATTATTTCCAGTACCATTGAGCGAAACTGATTTTTTTTATAATGCTGAATAAAGAATTAATTTTCCTATAAAAAGGGCAAAAGCTTAAGATTTTCAAATCACTGAGACTTTACCTGATGCAATTTCTAAAAAAACGCAGAAGGAGTTACAATACTGAAAGATTTTACATGATGAAAAGCCAAAGAATTGATAATCCTTGTGTCAGAAACAGACTTAACGTGATCTATGTTTGACTCCTCACGTTTGGTTATTTCGATTTGCAAATCCTTAGTGATGGACAACAGCTTATTCATTTCTCCGTAGAAGACTTAAAGGTACATAATCTCAAGCAACACCACTAACTGGGGATTTCATTCATCACCCAGAAATACAGATTAATCTTCAGTCACAAAAATACTTAATAATTCTACGTTTTTGAAGTGAACTTTTGCATATCACACGTATTACAAGATGCAAGCTAGTATCTCTTCAAGCTAATGTTGCATTTTTACTAGGACTCCAAAACGTAACAATAATAATTAGTAATAGTTGCAGCCATCAGTCATGAAATATGCTGCCTGCTCCTGTATATAAAAGGATGGTGCAGTTTAAATTTCAGTGGAAATATATCATGTAAATAAAACATCTTATCATAAAAGTCCTAATTTCATTAAATATTTAAGAAGTTCACCATAAACAAGTTTTACTTGAGAACACATGGAAGGTCACAAAGAGTACTGTATAATTATATAATTTGCACCAAAAAGTGTCTTATTTAAACAACATGAAATAAATAAAAATGTGACAAGCCTAAAAGATATACAAAATTAAAAAATATGTTAAAATATACCTTGTTTTATTTAGGTATTAAATGACAACATGATTTGTCAGGCTCAGTACCATGAGAATACATATCATTTAAAGTTTAAAAAAGATATCTACAAAAAATAATACTCACAAATAGAATGTATCTTTGGATAATAAAGCTATGCGTGTAAAATGTTTCGCTCTAATAGTAAAAAAACTTGGTTCTCCTGTTAAAACTGCTAAGCCACCAACTATTTCACCTGGATATGCTGTAAACATGTGGACTTCTTCTTCACTTTCTGTCATCTTTTGTGAAACAATCAAGGCTCCTGATAAAACATATAGCAATGCAACATCCTAAAAATATAAACTAATTACAAAAAACCTTCTTTTTCCAAAAATTTTGAATACAAAATTATCTTTGCTTAATAAACTAATGGATTATATATTTTGTAATGAGCTTGAAAATAACAAACAAAAACATTTTTCGCGATTTTGTGTTGAACTCGCACACATTCATGGTATAGTGGAGAGCATCAGTGTGTGTTCGCTGTTTGTCGGCTGTCTTTTCAACATAACCTCCTCTGCACAAGCTGAGGATCAGAGGTTCAGAACAAAAAGGTGTAATTTATTTATTTATTATTTAAAAATGTCACTCATGCATGAATAAAACAAGTACAGTTGTTATTAATTATTGTTTGACCCAGTTACAAAGTAGATCAAAAATGGGTTTGATTTGGTTCCACTGGGTATATATTACTAATCCAATATTAATTTATGAGCAAAAATAAAACAAACAAGAAATTAAGCTTAAATGACCGGCTGCAGCAAGTGTGTTATTGTAGCAAATTAAAAAAAAAGTTATTTTGTTTATTTATTGATACACCATCCAACAGCTTAAAAAACTACACAAACGAGAGATTCACAAATTACATCGCTTTGACAAACATTTTTATCTCTGATATATTACATGAGAAGATATCTAGGCGGTCTTGCAGCACAGAGTAATCATTGCACATCTGGTAAATTGGAGACGATCGCAGCAATCGCGTACGAGCAGTCGGGAGATAGAATGTGCCTGGAAAACATGCTGCAACACGAGGCACATTGAAATTAAGTTGCTGAAGCAGATTAGGGCAATTGAACACAGAATTAACCAGTTTGTATAAGAATATAACAAAACTGCACTGCCTGCGCATCGACAGACTCTGCAGACTAAAGCGAGGAAGTAAATTTTCCTGAGGAAAACCAATAGAAGGATATTGCCATCTTCACGAAAGCTAAGAAATTTTAGAAATTTCATTTGCACTGATTTCAGACATGCCACATGAACCTCATAAGTAGGAGCCCACACAACTGAACCATATTCAAGTCGTGACCTAACCAGACAAAGAAAGAACAGGGAGAGGGTGTCAGTCAGTGAGAAATTTTTGCTGCTTCTTATCAGAAACCCAAGAGTTTTGTAAGCAGAACTGACAGTCTGCTCATCGTGTAGTTTAAAAGATAAAATACCATCAAAAATAATTCCAAGGTCGCTAACTGTCCTGGGGCGATCAAGCGAAAGCTCCCTTATATTGTATCTGAAAGTAATTGAGTGCTTGTTTCGAGTAAAGGTCATCACATAACACTTCGAAACATTCATAGAAAGACCACTCCAACAACACCATTCATCAAGGATCTGAAGACAGTTCTGGATCTGCAAACAGTCATCAACACACGAAATATTTGCAAAAATCTTAATATCATCTACATACATTAAAAAAGGAACATGTAAAACATGTTTAATTGGGCCGATAAATATATTAAACAGTAGTGGACCTAGTATGGAACCCTGCGGTACTCCCGAAGTTATGTGATAGGTCTTAGATTTGAAGCCCCCAACCTCAACATATTCCCTCCTTCCATCCAGGTAAGATCTGAATAAGCCAAGCAAGCCCTCGGAGAATCTGATAGCCATCATCCTGTCAGTTGGAACAGAATGATTTAGACAATCGAAGTCCTTACATAGATCAGTATACACAACATCAACCTGTGAAGAGCGGTCGAGAGTGGACACAATGAACTGTGTAACATCAACTAAATTCATCCCAGTCAATCTCCCTGGAATGAAACCATTCTGAGAAATAGAGAGTCTGTTTTTGATGTGAAACAGTATTCGCTGAAAAGGGCAGGCCTTGAAAATCTTACAGAAGGCACATAGTATGGCTATTGGTCGATAGTTTGATGGATCACCACTATCCCCCGCCTTGGGGACAGGGAAAACTCGTGACAGCTTCCAAATCACAGGGAATGTTCCAGATCTAAGAATCAATTTAAATATTTTCTTAAGTGGAGTCAAGAAAGCATATAAGCAGTCGCGCACCAAGAAGCCAGGAACTAGATCAGGTCCACAGGGCATGTTAGCCTTAATTCTCTTAGCAGCTGTAATAATTTCAACATCTGTAAAGTGATCAACAAAAAACATTCTGATGTCACCTGAAGCCAGGCTGGCGGCTGTAGGTGATGAAAAAGAAATATCTTGCGAAATAAGAAGCAAAACTGTCAACTGCCTGTTGCTGGTTAGATGAATTCCCAATAGAAAAGTTTTGACGGCGCCGAGAAAAGCAGTTTCAGATTTTTTTAGGATTAGACCTAACCTCCCTTTCAACCCTCTGGAAGTAGTTTACTCGAGAAAGATAAGTATCTCTCTTAAGTTTTAGTCTCAGCTCCCTAAATCTATGTAGAAACTCCACATTTCCAGGCTTCTTAAACTTACACAATGAATATTTGATACTAACTTTAATTTCTTTAGAAAACCACGGGTATACCTATTTCAGGCTCCTGGAGCAGTTATGGGAACATACAGATCAAGCAAGTAGTAAATTCTAGAATAGAAAAAGTCAAGCATAGAATCAACATTCTGAAGCTCATCCATACCACCCCAGCACAAGCCGCCAAGCTCTGCATACAATCCGACTAAATCACATTTTCGAAAATTATATGATCTCTGCCTAGTGTTACCAACAGGGGAAGAGACCACTGAACCTCTGACCGGAAACTCTATGATTAAGGGGGGATGATGACCATCAGGAATCACTGTCGAGTCAGGAGCCTTCTCCACCAAGCAAGTGTTGTTAATATTCTCAACATGATTAAATTGTCCAAGGAGTAGTAGATTACAGAAATTTTGAAAAGCAGACACACGAGCAGAGGGGTCGTTCTGACGACAAGAAGCATATTCAGTCATGTTGAAGTCACCAACTAAGAATGTTTCACGACCATATTTTTTCACTTGCTTAACGTTGTACTTGTCTGAAAGGTTAGTATCTGCCAGAGATTTGAATTTTTCGGCACCAACGTCAGAGGACAGCTAACCACACCATTAGAAAGATCACAGAGTACTGCACAATCATATAAATTCCACTAAAAAACACACAATGCAAACCATTTAAACTTATGTTCAAGACGGACACTATCTTCTGACTGTCTTGCTTGAAATTGAAAAATATAATTTAAGTTATGTGTCAATAGCTCAATTTTTCTTTAACTTTGCAGCATAGTGGTTATATCATGGAACCACCATATATCTCTTTAATTTCATGCCTCTAGCATGATGGTAGCCTCATGTAGCCAACAAAATAAGGAACACACAATGCCATCTAGTGTCTGTTCATGTAATTATGCATTTAGTTTGATTGTAGTCTGACGGTCGCATGTCATAGTTATGTTACAATATAAGTGACGAGTTTTATTGTTCTATTTGTGTAGTCACTGGGAAAATACAGGTAATATGATTCTGGATGTATAGCAAATAATAACCTTCTAGCACTTTAACATGAATTAGCATAATATTCATTATACTTTTCTAAATAATGCAAAATATTGGTGGTTTACCACACGGCACAGCACACCAAAGTACGTTCTCAACCACAAATTTTTATTATTTTGTTGTTCCAATACGGGAGACTACGAATATGAACACAGCATATCTCCATAAATTATGGGATGCAATTGATCCAGAATATGAAGAGGAGGAAGAAAATGGGGAAGATATAAGAGAATTACAAGGAAGCTACAGTAAGTCCAGACAACGTTTTGGTTCAGACTTCTGATCCCCTAGAAGTAATTCAAGAAGCATCTGAAGGAGTTTTTTATATCGTTGATGATATTCTACACCGACAAATTTTTGATGCTGTTGATGATATTCTGTATCAAGAACACGATTGGGAATCTGATAATGACAACATTCCTCTTGCTACCATAATATACCAGTTAGGTGTCCCTTGGTTAAAAACCCATACTAAAAGGGTACATCATGAATTTGGAAAAGCAGTTGGCCCTACAATAGAAGCAGAAGAGTCAATCGATGCTTGCACGAAATACTCCAAATTTTGATAAACTATACAACTCTGACCACTTCTAGATATTTTATGTGAAACCTTCATAAATTGTTATTCTCCTGGACAATATTAATCAATTGACGAATCAATTCAACCATTCAAGGGACAAAGCAGCATTTACTTTAGACCCATCATGTGATATATTAGCGAAATTGTTTCAACAAGTCCAACAATTCAATATGGCTTCCTTTTAAAAAATTAAAGTTGATGATGATTCTCAAAAAACGAAAGGTCAGAAATACTAGTGATAGAAGTGCTTTAAGAGAGTGAAGACCGTATTTGCATATTTTCAGAAATGAAGAGGTTGTTAGGAAAATAAAGAAATTCTAAAAATATGTCACCATATTCCAGGAAGCGTAAAAATTAGGCCACTTTTTTTCGCCAATAAATTATTTTCTTTACTAGATTGTGCAACTCCCCTCTCATTTAATCAATTCCATATCTTTTACTGTTGTGAGCCTGTAAATACATAAAGCCCTACACGTTGCCTGTAGGGTGATCTGATAATGGCCCTTAATGTGACTATTTTGAATTTGTCTCGCCACAACAAATCTGATTCTGTAATATTATAAATAGAGTTGTACTCAAAACAAAGAAGGCCGGTGCATTTTTGATTCAACCGCAAGTGTCATTCCGCTGTTGAAATGCCAGAGACTGAGCTAATAGAGCGCCAAAAAATTATCTTTATTGATTAACTCTGTATCAATTTGAAAACTTAAAAACCGAGTTCCGACGTGTCGTTTTTCAGAATCATCATCAGTTTTGATTTTTCAAATTGGAGCCATATTAAATTTATATGTCATTATGTTGGACTTCTCGAAACAATTTCACTGATGTATCACATGATGGGTCTAAATAACTAACTTAATCAACTTTTGATTAAATTCAACACTTTTATGACTCTTAATATAAGAGGGTCGAAACTCAGACAAAAAAATAGAACAAGATAACATGGTAATAGAAATATTTTGAGATAACAAGTTCCAAAAAGTTTCATTCGAAAAAGCGCCTGTGGTAGCAATAAGAAAATAAAAAAATATTACCTGAATTGTACCTGAAAAAAACTTTCTATTGCTTTTTCCCGAAGCTACAGTTGCCATAGTTACCAAGATATGAATTTCGTTCACTTAATGAATCACTCTGTGTATCTCGGCTGCCGATGCACTTTTGAAATCTGTGTTTACCGCTATTACATAAATATGTTGTATGAGGTACTATCAAGGCATGCTAGTTTTATTTGTGGCCGCTAAAAAAAGTGATAATCCCTTTTACAATGTAAAATGACCATACCCGTTTCGAGATTTATCTGCGCAAATGTTTTTTGACGTCAGAATCGAGATGCTCGTGAAAAATTACACAACTTTACTTACTTGAACCACATTGTAGCTCCAATAATATCGGAGATGACTTTGTAAACGATTCCCATGAATAAACATATCCAGATCTAGATATCTCTAGAACTATGTAGAATCGATTAGAACGTGTTAGCTTCATAAAATGGACAATCGAATTTGCGGTTTAACTAGTCGGGAAAATACCTAGCATTCAACTATAAAAAATTAACTTGATATGTCAATATCAGCAATTCGATGCGCAATTGTTTCTTTGATGTCAGACTCAAAATGCTTGTCAAAAGTTGAATAACTTTTCCCGTTTAACCACATTGTAGCTCCAATAATAACGGAGATAGCCATTCGAAACGATTCCCGTGAACACCCTATATAATAGGGTCATAACTCAGACAAAAATACATGGAACAAGATTAGGGGTTTCAGAAAAAGTAAAAAGAAAACAACGTAATTGGAATATTTTGAGCTAACAGCCATTGAAAAGTTTAATCCAAAAAAGCGCCAACTGGTGGCAAGAATAATAAAACAAAAAAATATTTCCTGAATTATACTTGAAGTAGCTGTGCGAATAGTTTTTCCCGAAGCTTTAGTTGCCATAGTTACCGAGATATGAATATCCCCTACCTAATGAATCACCCTGTATATCTTGGCTCCGATGCGCTTTTGAAATAATTTTTCACCTCAGTTATATATGTAGTATGAGGTACTAGCAAAGCATGCTAGTTTTATTCTTGGCCACTAAAAAAGTGATCATCCCAAAATGAGCATACCCCTTTGATAAAAAAAAGTTTTTGTATAAAATTCCCAACTTTTTTTTTTATAGAAATGTCGCTACTGACATATTTTTCTTCAAGTCTACGGAAAAAAGTACATGCAAATTTGTTAATAAAAGTAATAAATTAAAAATTATATCTGATGTTATTAAAATTGTATAAAAGTTGGAAAAAGAATTAACCTTTCACAAAGATTCGAACATGTGGAAGTAAAGGGAAATTTGAAAATAAGAGCACACTCGTATTTGCATTTCACAAGTTAAAGATATTTTGGTTATTTAGTCCCTCAGTTTGAAGTTCGATCTGACTTGTCAATTATACAAAAAGCGGCATATGTGCAAGGAAATCCAATTACACCTTTACAGTAAGACAGATAAAAAATGTTAATGAGATTAGTAATCATATATAAGGCCATAATTTGAATACGTTTTTGAATACACAGGGTCACCTATAGTGACAGGGTAAACAAAACATTCTTTACTTCAAATCTAACGAATACTTTGTATATTGTTAGATTTTTTATTTTCTCGTAATCATACCGTTCTTATGATATAGGGATTTACTATTTTAAACAGGTACTATAACTTAATTTATTCTGCTGATGAATAAAATCTTATATAAATGAATTATAAAATTTTAATATGGCTGTTCAGTCAAGGGCATGAGCTTTAATTAATGTAAATTAAACAAGAAGTACGCAGGGTCGTGCACACATAATTTGCATGGTGTTATAAATGAAAATCATCAGTTAAATTTGTTTACTGAAAATGATGAATTTATATAATGCAAATAACTGTGAATTTATTAAAACACAAATAATGAAATTATACAAGGCAACATAACTATACGTTTTGTGGTGGATTGAAGTAGTTCAACTAAAATTACTAGAATTTAAAACACCGATGGCAGATAAATAATATACTTAGCTTTGGTCTTGTTGGTAAAGCTCCATCGGTTCACCACGCCAGAGAAGGTCTGGGGTTATCCAAGGCGATTGAAACCTCTTAGAACCTTATGGGGACGACTCACGGCTGCCTGGACCGTTAAAAAAACTTCATGGGACCTCTGCTTGGCCTGGTCTTGAGGATTACGTTGAAGATCTTAAAGGAGCTCTTCAAACCTTCTTATTAGATGGTGGTTCCAATGTGTAGACAGATGTCTCATCATCGAACATATTTTATGCCATGGCGAAGAAAGAACACAAGAAAAAAAAACAGGATGGCTCACACTGCCGTGCTGCCCGTCTTATCGCCTAGCTGGGTGTTCTTGACATATTAAAATGCGTTATTTAAAACCTAGTTAAGAAGACAGCGTTGAACTCGTTGCGGCATCTTATAAAGACCTTCTTATCTCACAAATAAATCTGAACTACCAAGTGTCAATTACTCCTACGAAATTAGAACCGGTATCAGATAATGTGTGTCTCTATGGGCAGGGATCTGAACAGGTTGGTTAAAGCAGCAACTCTAACTGACTAACAAAATGGTGTGATCATTGACTATGACCCAGGTAAATCACGTCGATTGTTATGACGTCAGCTTATGTGGGCAGAGTCCCTTGGCTAAATGAATACTATAATGATGCACTAATGAACTTTATAGCGTGGGTAAAGGTTGTAAAACGTGTAACACGTTATACATCCAGATGGCCTGGAGGAAAAATTTGTAACAAATTTTTCTTTAAGACACACAAGAAAAGAAAGCTGGAGTTGAAATGTAGATTGCATAAGGCTTTATCTCAGCAATGGGGTGACCAGTTGTGAGAAGGCTAGGAGAACAAGATGCAGAATCAAAGGAGAAACAGAAGCACTGCCTAAGAGTAAACACAAAGGGCAAGAAATGGACTTTAGATGTAACCACTCTGTAAGTTATTGAGAGTTAAAAGCTAAAATTTGGGAAGATTCATTACTATTTATAATTAAAGGTCATTAAAATTCAAAGGCTACTAATAAGAATGATTAGCATTGATAGACAAACAAAATACGACCCAATTATTGATCACTAGAGAAACAGCATTTTTCTCAGAAGTTAACATTTAAAATATGAATTTGACGACACTTATAACCACTCCCTAAATGGAAGTTTAAGTGCAAAATTATAAAGGTTTAAAATCTTTCAAAAGGCTGAAACCATTAAAAGGCTACCAGTATGAATGGTAAACCCAAAAATTAAACAAATGAAGTAGGAAGGACAATCATTGCTTAAAGAAAATAAATGGTCGAATGTTAGAGGTCAAAACAAGAAAAATTATAAAGGTTTAAAATCTTTCAAAAGGCTGAAACCATTAAAAGGCTACCAGTATGAATGGTAAACCCAAAAAATTAAACAAATGAAGTACGAAGGACAATCATTGCGTAAAGAAAATAAATGGTCGAATGTTAGAGGTCAAAACAACTTTAAGCAATAATAAAGAATGAAAGATATCATTATGTGAAAAGGAAAAATAATCTGACGGCTCGCTTGGGAAGTCGCCCCGGCAACAACCGACCACAACAACACGACAGGTTAACACTAACCGCCCGTGCCTCCCTGGACAGTGCATATCCCGTCGAATTATTAACACAGGCACACCATTAGGACTTGATTAAAAATGACTGACTGTGATATTTATTTATGAAAAGGTTTAATTGAATTTTGAAAATAAAATGGCAAAATTTGAATAACAAAAGTAAAAGCAGTTGACATTGAAAGTACTGAATATAAAAAATTGACTGTAGTTTATGGTAACGAGAAGATTTAGTTAAAATTGAAAGTAAAATAGTGAAAGTTAAATAATGAAGGTAAAATGGTGTAGGATCACTTTGCTGCGTACAATCCCTGAGCCCCCCCACGGATCCTTACTCTATATATTTTCGGGGTTGTGGAGCCCAGAGATACGCAAACAGCTTTTACCCTTTCATGTGCTGACGTGTGCACACTCCTCCAGGATGTGCTGCAATGTACAAAAATAAAACAAAAAGGAAAGCAGAGTCGTGCTGCCGTGATCCCATTCTGTGGAGAGGTTTGAGCCCTCCACAGGTATGGGGGTTTGCCCACCTAAGAGGCTCCTCACACGATCACATCAGAAGCCTGCACGGTGTCAATCGACACCCCTCTGCATTCCTCCAGTAGAACTAAGTATACGAGTACCCCGCTGCTGTGAGTGTACGATCCTCACATCATTGACCAACAAAATCGGAGGGCCTTCTTGTCCAAATAATCCTTGTTTTTAAACTGAATAAAATTGTTATATTAAAAAAACATTAACAGTGAGACAAATTATCATCCAAAACAATTGAAGATCGCACACCCCCAACAGGAGAGTATTACACACATAGAGAAGATAGAGGGAGCCAGTGAAGATCAACGCTTCACACATAAGACAATAAAAAGTAAACTGGCCAAGTGCTTTAGGGCCACCTGTAGGCTTGCTGACGTGACATAATCATGGCTGGTTAATTTAAAGTTTAAAGAGACTTCAACTTCCAAAATCAGTTTTAGGCAAAGGACACAAGATCTAAATTATAAGGTTAATCAAAACAAATTAATAACATAAAACATGTTTCCATTTGGAAAAAAAATTTTTGTCTTTAAAATAGAAAACATGGGTTAGTTATTAATTTGACAAATCGTTGAAATGTGTTTTGAAATGATGTGTAAAAACTAAAATAAAACATTTCTTGCAATGTTTTTCTAATCTGGCCGATTTCAAAATGTTAGCAACTTTTTCTTATAAAAATTGTGCCGCCATTATTTGATAAAATTTAAAAAACAAAATTTTACCTGTTCATAAAAAAATGTTTTATTAGTTAAAATATGTACCTATTTAACATTCAGCAGTGTCGAATGCAACCTGGGCCCTTTTATTTTTCTGGCATGCTAGCAAGATAAAAATTATATTGGATGTTAAAATAATGTAGAATGAGATAATGGGATACCAGAAACAGATATTGCAGCTAAATGTCTAATAAACGGGCCAAATATAATCCAAAATAATGATAAATACATACTTATTTTTGCATTCAAAAGTTTGTTATAATATGTGAATTATTACTAACATTTACTGAAATATCATTTTTTGTTTATGTAAAACACTAAAATAATAATCAATCTTCCAGTTAATAAAACAAAATTTTGCTTTTCATATTTAAATAACATTTTGTGTTTATGGTTTGATAGTCCGAGAATATATTTTTAGAATTAACTAACACATTTGCCGTTTCATTATAATGTGTAAGTATGTTGACATAAGTGTTAACGCATATTGAACTCCTTTTTTGGAATAAGAGTTGGTGTGTTTTCAGTAATATTAAAATATTGGTAATGGTAATATTATTACCATTAAAATAGTAATATTACCATTACTATTAAAATAGTAATATTACTATTACTATTAAAATAGTAATATTACTTATTACCAATATTTTAATATTACTCAAAATACACCAACCCTTGTTTCAAAAAAATATATTTCAGCAATAAAAAATTTGCAAAAATAATCGTTAACACTGATGCCAAATTACTAAACTGACTACACTTCAACTATTAGCCACTTTTTATATAACATGCTCAAAATCACTAAACTATAGTTGTACCACGACCTGTTTTAAATTACTTTAAAGGAACATTGAATAATGCAACTTTATTTTGTACACTTTTACCCTACCACCTGTATAATACGTGTTGTGAATCCTATCAGTTGGCGATTTTTTTATTTATTTCAATAATATGGCTGTCTAGGCTTTGATACCACTAGGTTGACTTACCTGTATATATTTCTTAGTTGGTTTAGAAAATTATAAACAATCTTTTAGTTTTGTTTTAAAAGAAGTCATGTTTATTGTGTTATTTTTAAAATTTTGTGAAAGTTTTATTTAATTAAAGTTAAGTTACCTGAAAACTTGTTTCATTTATACTGAAATTTTGCAAAATTTCATATTGTATTAATTGGCAAACCATGTTTTGCTTAAAGGCAATATAAAAATTATTAATGTAGTATCAAAGTAACAAATAAACAATATATTTATACATATGATATACCAACTTCCTTTACTAAATACAGTATACTCTCGATTATTCGTGTGTAGATTATCCGGTTTGCGGATTATCTGGGCTGAGAAATGGATCAAAATTTCATATCGGGAATTGATTGAAATTTCATTTTTTTCTTTTCCTCTCACACAAATATAATAAATATCCCTAATAATACCCAACGACCATCTAAGTACCGACGGGCCTGCCTATTATAATTACTATGTTGCAAAAATGATGAGAAAATAAAACTGTGAAATTCGTTAGAACCTGTAGGTAGTGTAGTAATATATATATGTAGCATAAACTGTCACAAATTGCTTATTATGTTCTGATGGATTCCTATCTATCTCCGAATGTGCGACTGTCACTACAATAGGAACGCTCAGAAAGATTCATATCCTTCAATGTTTATGTTGAGGTCATAAATGTTAATGGCTCCGATCTTTTTACACCTGGTCTCTCTCATCAGATTGCATAGACGGCACGGCCGAAAGCAACAAGATAAACTTTTCTTGAAAAAGGCACAGCTGTTAAACATTCTGCATGCACTTTCTTTTCAATTTATGAAGACCGAGGAAATTACTTAGTTCGTCAGTTGATTTCCGATCGCAAAGCGAGTTTCTGTGTTCACGGTCTATTTTCTATTAAATTCGGTATACATACATCATGTCTCTGAAACGGAAAAGAAACATTTTAACCATGAAACAAAAACTTGAAATGATCATAATTGATCTACTGTAAGTTTTTCATTGAACCTCTATTATTTTGGTTTCTGTGTGTGCACATATGTGTGGGTGTGTTTGTATATATATATATATATATATATATATATATATATATATATATATATATATATATATATATATATATATATATATATATATATATTGTGTGTGTGTGTGTATGTATGTATGTATATCACACTGATAACTCAAAAAACAATGGGCCGATTTTCGTCAAATTCGGAGAGTACCTTCCTTTTGCAAGTGGCTTGGATAAGTTCGTTAGGCAAGAGAATCTGCCCAGTTTTTCCCGGAAAATGTTGTGTTTTCTGTCGGAAAATGTTTATATTTCCGGAAATAAAAAAGTTAGGAATTTAAAGGAACAAAATTGGGTACCACTGATTACCAGATAAACGCACAAAAGCAAAATATTCTGTGTGGATAACAAAATCTATTGTATGTTACTGTGAGGGGTCCTTTTCCCTTGTCTGAAAGTTCTGGAAACCTTCTGGACACTCTCTTTGACCCGAAAACCATGGGGAAACTTTAGACTGAGTTTCCATAATAATTGATTAGTGTTAGATCTAATATCTCTCGGGCGCCAGCACTAGTTGTTACTGGAGCTAGTGCTCTCCTAAGGGATACTTGTCACTAGGAATAATTCCCGCTTCTGAGCTGTCTTAATAATAAGCATCACAGTGAAGTTCAAGGTTCGACTGACTAAAAGGCAAAGTTATACTAACTTTATATATACATATATATACATATATATATATATATATATATATATATATATATATATATATATATATATATATATATATATATATATATATATATATATATATATATATATATATATATATATATATATATATATATATATATGGCCTTGGTAAGACTTTATGCTTTGGGGTAAGAAGGTGAAGTATTTAAAATTCCAAGATATATTTACAAAATTAAACGGGTGAACTATTTACAGAAATATTTACAAACTGAAACGAATGAATCAACGGAATTTAACTAATCTAAATCAAGAAACACAGGACGGAATTGCAACTGATTTATTTCGCGAAGGCAGAGAGGTTAGTAATCAAATAAAATAAACTAAACCGGTAGTGAATGTTCTGAGCTACCTCGAAGGCACGGCTATTCTTTTCACTTACGGTGACGGCGGAGAAACGGAATCCTGATGCAGCAGGCAGTCAACTTTACCAACGCTCGGGTCGAACATGGCGAGTTCGCGCCCACGCACCCTCGCCCGCTAGCTGCTAGTCGCAGGCCGTGCTGTGCGCCGGCCCTACGTGCGCGCGCCATCAACCCGCTCGTCGTTCCCGCCGTGACCTCTCCACAGCGCTATTCCCCAGGTCCCTGCCATATGGCTCTAAATTGTTTACATTCACATTAGGCTTATTATAGCGCTACAATTTCCCCGTCGTCACATTGCAAGACTAAGTTTTTGGTGCAAAAATGGCCAAGAAATGCCAGAAAAATTATTTTGAAAATTTGGTAACTTTTTCTCTTAAAACGTCACAGTGACGATTTGAAACGTCAACATTGGCAAATCTTAGACAAAGAACCTAAAGCGAATACGGGCTATGTAGAGAAAATGTCGTAAGAAGTGTGTTTTACATGTCCGTAAGTTTCAGCTTCAACCATCATTGTCCTTTATTTTACTAAAATATTTCCAGAAAATTCATTTCAAATAGACCCTTTCCCTGATGCTTTAGCAGTAGTTTTAGTTATAGAGTTTATGGTCTAATTGTTTATAATGTTTAGCAAATTTTCGTAGAAGAAATTCGCAAATGAAGAGACAGCGACTTTTGAATTTTGAAAAGATTTTTACAAATGAGCGTGAACTTGGTGCCCTAGGACCCATATCTGGGGTTAGTTTCAGTTTTTATCTGTTTATATATACACAGGGTGACGCATTTCTACGCTAAAGCTCAATATTATTGTTATTATACAAGATATGAGAAACAATTTGATATGTTAATTATAGCGTATCTTGAGCTGCATCTTATAAAAATTATGTAGACAATCACAGGTGGCTCATTTCTTCTTTTAAATCGAACACCACTTATATTATTATATTTTTCATCGAATTGCAATGCATGTTTGTTTTCGAGTTATTTCAATTGTTTTGCAACTTTTCACATTTTTAGCACATATCAAAAATTGTGATACTGTGCTTTTAACCAAGAGAAATCGGAGTCACATGCAAATGACACATTCAGAGGTTTTGATCTATACTATTTTATGAAAAAGTCGAGGCGCCGTATACAGGGCACTCTAAAATAGTTACTGAATTTAAAAAAAATCAAACTGCCGTAACTCAATTGTTTCAAATAGAACAGCCTGTATTTTGTGTTTCAGAAGTGAAGGGCATAATAATAAGAGTTTAACAAGTTATTCAAAATGTTTTCGGATTTTCTTGAAATAATTGTAAATGTTATGCAAAAACTTTTTTGGGGGTTTTGGCGAAATTTCATAAAATATCGTACATTGTTTCTACTATATAGAGTATACTGGTAACCAAATTTGATGCCTGCCTTCATTAAAAAAAGACATTTATTGTTAAAAACATTTTTATGAATTTTTTTAAAACTCAGGTAATTTGAATAAAATCTTATGAATAAAAAGCCATGATCTCCCCTGAAGACGAATTTTTTTTCTATGAAAAATTCGCAAAACATTAAATACAGGCGTTAAGTCTATGTACAACACTTAATTATGATGCCGAGTTTCACTTCCGAGTACACGAGTATTCAGTTTTCATTCATATCCATTTTCTTTCTAAATAGATTCGGAAAGATCAGACGACGGACATAAAACATTAACTACACTACTCACTACTCAGTATCCACAAAGGGTTCATTCTATAGGATTCAGATTCAGTACCCAGTATCCACAAAAGTATTCAAGATCCAAGGATTCAATCTTTCCCATCACTACCTGGCATTTATATACATGGAGCTTTTTAAGTGGGATGCTCATATTTCTCTGTTGAAGAGTAAGTTGTCAATCTCAATTTTTGTGATCAGGACGGTGAGGAATTCGGTTGACAGAAGTTCACTTATGGCAGCCTATATCTCCCTATTTCATGGCCACCTACCACATGGCACTCATTTGTGGGGATATGAATGAAACTCTATACAAATCTTCAGGGTCCAAAAGGAAGTGTTTAGGTTGATTGCGAAAGTTGGCTGCCATGAACACTGTAAGCCGTACTTTATTAGTCTAGGAATTATGCCTCTTCCCACTATGTATAGTCAGTTATTAAATATACACAACGATAAATTCAATTATCAACTAAATTCTGCATACCATAACTATAGCACAAGATTGGCGACAAGATACGACCGCAGAGATTTAGACTAAAAAAGGTCAGGACGCAGCGAGTGCGTTATGGTAGTGAATTTTCATAGAAATGATCTGCTACCAAATATTTTTATAGCTTTTTTCATGTAACATAGAAATATACATTTTGGTATATATTTAACTTTTTATATCATAAACCTACATACCAAATTTTGTTACCAAAGCTTTTAATTTTTGGAGGTAACATTTTTTTTCAAAAGAAAACCCAACATTTTCCTGGAAAACCTGGTCCTATTTTCCTGGCTACCAAACTTATGTAAGCCACTTACAACAGGAAGGTACATGGCAAATTTTATTTTTTCTATGAAAATTCACTAAAATCGGTGAACAATTATTTGCATCTTGTCTTATATAATAAGCTACCAGTTTACATAAAGTCCTTAGATTGTGGTAAATTAAAAAATATTATAAAGCATTACTTTAAGAAAAACGATTACTATGCAGTTTGTGAGTACATTGACACTTCCATAGTACTATAGTATTTGTATCTCACTATATGTGTGTATATTGAGGACAGTGAATTTAGATACCGCTGTATAAGTATGTGTGTATATACAACTGTGTATTCTTGTCGTTTATTGTTTTTTATGGGTTTTATTGTGTATGTTTACATGTAATAATCTGTAATCTGCAAAATTTATTTATTGTATAGTTATTTTTAACTAATTTATATGTGTGTATATTTTGCTCCTTGCTTTTTAAAACTTGGGTTTTATTAGTGTATTATTTTGAGTTGCCACAATGATTGTATTTTTATTATGTAAAAGGTGGTCAAATAAGTTTAACTATCTATATGTATACCTTGTCAAATGGCCTCCAGTCAAAAATTTGAATTTCACCTCCTAATGATGAATACATTATAATTTGATGGTTATACACGTCGATTCGTTATGGCCACCAATTTTTCATTGTCACCTCAGATTTTGGAGGCGGGTAAGACAATATGCACATATATGCATACAGTATGCCCCCGATAAGAATGAACAGTATGGGGATCGTGGTACCCGTAAAAGTTACAAAAGCAGTTAAATTACAAACAAGTTATGCAATCGAGGGGTCAATATTATGCTGTTGGGAAACCCACAAAATTCCACTTACTTCCGAAGATATTAAAAAAAAAACTTCAATTTTGCTATTTCTTTTTTTCTCCTGAAGTTATTTGAAATGGTATGAAAAACAAAAGGCACTGTCTCGTTGCCACTTTTTCTGCTCTACACGACAGCATTTACAGATTTTCAATACGATTCATTTTGCACAAACCATCATTAACTTCATTTTTTTACACTGCTTGGAAAAAAGTACACCTGTATTGGATAGCATTGTTCATTACGAATTCAACGATGTACGGCATAATATATTTTCTTATGTTTTTACTTTTTAAAAAGCGTCTTGATAAATTTCCAACATTTTGGTATAGAGTTCTCACATATTTCTTCAGTTCAACTGCTAAATCTTCATTTTTGGTGACATACTCGACTTCAGTTTTGGTGATATGTGATAGCGGCATGCAATATCGATGATGAGTCCAGTCCTTTTTTTTTTTTTTGTTTTCAATAATAACTATATCTGATCTATTTTAGTCAACTTATAATTAATGTTGTTATTATTCTTATCGATTTAGCCTGAATAATTTTCATACTCTCTCAAAGGCAACATTAATCTATCTCAGGTATCTTATACTAAAAGTATCGAGCTGAGATAGAGCCCCTTCCAGGTAGTTGTGCCCTGAATGACGGCGCGACAAATCCTCATTTCCCAGAAATCTCCCCACAATGTGGGCAGTTGCAAGAATTACCGTTTTCTGCATAACTATATGAAGATGTTCTCCAAGGCCAACAGTCAAATATCTTAATTATCTTATCTAAGAGATTCTATGGAACTACAGTTGTCCACATGATTATTGGAATCATTCGGAAACTATCTGCCATCAATTGTCTTTTCACTTGCCGTTCGAGGTCTCTGTAGTTGATGATCTTATTGCGCTTTAGTACTTAGAATGGCCACATCAATCAACTTCGCTTGTTTAGAGGATTTGTCCACTATTATTATATCTGGCCTGTTGTAGGCAACACGTTGTCCATCAGCATGATCCGATCTCAGTACACCTTGTATCTGGAATATTCAAAAACAGGCTCAGGAGTGTATATAGACATAGCAGGACACCTTATGAACATTTAAAAGTCCTTTTCTCGCTGCTAGTTTCTGATGAAGTATTTTTGTTATTGCGTCATGCCTCTCTTTCTATTGTAGCATCTTTCAGTAATGATCTCCAACTACATACTTCAAGCAGTTTCTTGTTGAAATGACCTGCTCTTGTACGACATGAAAAACCCTTTTGTTTCTGGAAAGATCTGCCCCGACAACAACCAGTAGTTTGACGCCGATTTGTCGAAATGTACCTGGGAGGCTTCTGCATCTAGGATTGCAATTTTTATTGATCGGCCCGATGTTGACTTTGTGTTTGACTTTGTGTTTCACCTTCCCTTACATGACATGGTGTAGTTCGGAAGTAAGTACCTGTTGATGAAAGTATGTACGCAGCTCTAATATAGTTTATAGTTATATAAATAGTACAAAGCATCTTACAAATAACTTGTGGCTGCAAATGATGTAATTTTTACTAAATTTTAATCTAAATGTCAATTGTTCTAAAGTTCTGTCATCTGATTTCTAATCTCCAAAATTACCTCACCTTATTATGTACCATTTTAAATTATTATTTGTGCGATAAACAATTTTTTTTTAACACTGAAGGACAAAAAAGTAGCAAACCATTAAAAATAAGTTTTTGTAACAAAAAACAAGAGAATTTCATTGTAACATATTGAACACCAAATCTGTGGTGACGTTAGCTGTCACTGGTAATTGTCAAATTTATGTTGTTAATAAATGAAACTAATTTATAACTGACTGATTGAATAGCTGCCGCTTTTTGTAAATATCCGAGGATCTTGAAACTTATGGCTTGTCAAATGCAAATATGCAACGTTTTAAAATTTTTCTTTTGGGGCACGATAATTATTTTATGCTTATCTGTCTTAACTTCTACTGACTAAAAAATTTCCCACAAAAAGTAAAATTTTCATGAAATATCCACAATACTACACTTGATGTGTCATGAGTTATGTTAAAAACCGATTTAACTAAGCCTACATAAAGCACCACCTCTAAAAAAATTATCATATTTACATTTTAACCAAACAAAATTTCACTGGCAAAGATTAAGTATGTAATTGTTGCATATCTCAGTTTCTATTGAGCAACAACTTTCTTCTCTAATGTGTATATAAATGACTCAATGTTTAAACTTATCAATACTTTTTCTTTGTTTTTCACTTTATTTATTGGTCTTATGTTGCAAAAGAAACACAGGTAACTTACTTTATTAGAATCTTCTTTCATTAAATACGTTCCAGCTGCTACTTCTCGAATTTCAACTTTATCTTTTAAAATTGTATCGTCTTCTAGTCCTAATTCTTTTACAAAATGTTCAGTTGCATGATCTATCAACGTTTGTTCATCAACGTTGTCTGGATACGAATCTCTTTTTTTTAAATTGGCTATATCAGGAGTCTAGAAAGAAATATATATATATATATATATATATATATATATATATATATATATATATATATATATATATATATATATATATACAGATTTATAGACAATAATAGACTTTTTACTTACCACAAAAGAAAGATTATTATCACTATCAGGTACCATGTCTGGAGCAGAATGATTTGAAGATTGCAAATATTTAGTTTCAAAAGCAGACTTACTTCTTTTGTGTATGGGTATTACTGCTGCTTGAGATGCACCACCAGTGGCTGCAGTCAACTGTGAATCTTCACGTCGTCTTACTTTAAGCGGAGAAGTAAGATTTTTATTAGTTCTTAATTTTGGACTCTAAAAAAAATATACACACATAAGTTCGTATCCGTGACTATTGCTCTTTTGTTTCCTTCTCTCTGGATATTTGTTCATAATTACTGTTGTTTGCATGACAATGGCCTGGTTTGTGAAAAGGTATTATATTTTTAATATCTTAGACAAATAAGATTGAGATATTGTTTATTATAAAACAACACAACGTTTACGCATGTGATTATTTTGAGACATGGCTTTGTTCATAAAAATATTAACAAATTAATTTACAATACTGACACTGAATAATATATAATGGTGAAAGTAAGTAACGAAAGTGAAATTAAAATAGAGCATCTGAAGAAGTTGAATTACAATATTGAGCTTGGTGAATTGTTTATAAATTAGAATTGGGCAGCATACATACAGGCTAATATTAATTACAATCCTATTCTCAACTGGGTATCACATATTAAAACATTTATAAGAAGAAGCTATATGGCAAATAGTAGAAAATCACCTGAGAATATGTATTGCGAGAGTAAGTGCTGCTGAATCGAATGTTAACTGTGAGGTAGTAAGGCAATTCCTCAAAGAACAACTTCTTCACCCGTTTCATTCCCAAAAAATTCATCACCTATTGGAACAGGATTTTTTACCGCATGTATAATATTACGAGTGGTTACAAAATCAAGGGCAACATTTTCTGTCATTAATTTTGTTAACCGATGATGCTAGTTTTAGTCGCGACGGTGTTTTTAACATACATAATTGCATGCATTATTGGAGCGATGAAAACCCTCGCAATACTGTAATATGGAATCACCATTATGGGTTTTCTATTAATGTGTGGGCAGGTATAATCGACATTTATCTAATTGGTCCATTTTGATTGGCCAGTCGGTTGACTTGCGAACTATATGGACATTTTTTGAAAAATGAACTAAATACTTTTATTAGAAGATGTCCCATTGGATATTATTAGACGAATGTACCACATGCATGACGGCACGATAGCTCACCGTACGTTAGAAATAAATAGTAAAGGGCAATTATGGAACCGAATTGTGGAGCCTGCTACTAGATTTCGTAATAATCCAAACATATTTCAAACATGCTGTCAATCATTAACACGAAGGGGAAATGTGTATTCAAGAACAATGTTACCAAATTAAACACCTTCTGTAGAGCTAAGTACCTTACATTTTATTTAATGTTGTTTAATTAAATATTTAATAAAGTCCTTTTCAATTTAATAAAAAAGCTACAGCTCCTGTAACTTGAAAACAAAAAACGATCAGGCATTAGTAGGGGAAGGGCGGGCAAAGTGATATATTAATTTAACATTTTTGTTCTGTGGCAGGATTTTCATCACACACCATGCATTGTTAGCTTTACACAGTTGGAACTTCCAGTTGAAGTATGGGCGCGCTCTGTTGTAGTTGTGTGGAATGCTGATATTGTTTGTGTTTTCGCCATAAAAATTGTAAGTATTTCTATTTATTGTGAAGGCCCTCTCATTGCTTTACTAACTATTTTCTTGGCTTACTCTTTGTAAATCGACAACACAAGGTCTTGAGAACATAACCATCAACAAGCATGCTATTCCCACTATGTTGGAAATTGATATTAATTTTTTATCTCTGTCGCATCATGTCGGGCACAGTGAAATAGAGCAGTGGTGGGTAAAGTGAAATACTATTTCACTTTGCCCGCACTTTTTCAAATTGTTTTATTTTCGTACATAATTTGTTCAAGGTCAAAATGATTTATAAATACACACGGAAAACTAATCAACAAGGATGGGATGCAAAATCAAATGGAGGCAGCACTGACATCTGCGACACAAGGAACTGGAATAAATACGGCAGCGAGAATTCACAATATTCCGGTTGCAACACTATTTAGGAGACTAAAAAAACCCGTGGAAGAAGTAGCAAAAAAAGTTTTGGGAAGATTTCGATCAGTCTTCAGTGCTAAGCAAGAAAATATTCTCGTTGAGTATCTCTTAGAAATGGAAAAACGACTTTTCGGCCTGACCATGTCAGATCTCAGGCATATCGCCTTTCAATTCGCTGAACGAAATCAAGTCACTCATCCATTCAGTTGTATAGAGCGAAAAGCAGGTAAGGACTGGGTGACTAGATTTCTACGACGACAATTAGAGCTATCTTTACGGCTTTGTTAGAACACTTCAGCAGCTGAAGAGCGTGTTTTGTTAATCCTTGAGGGTCACGCTACGCACGTCAATAATCTAGAAGTGATAATGTTGGCAAAAGAAAATCATGTGAACGTGTTGGTGTTGCTGCCTCCACACTGCACACATCGACTACAGCCGCTTGATGTTGTATTCATGTACCCTCTGTCAGCATACTATGAACAAGGTGTAAGGGTATGGCTGAAAGAAAACCCTGGTAAAGTGGTCACTATCCATGAGGTTGGGTCCCTTTTTGGAAATGCATATACAAAGGCAGCCACCTTACAGAATGCAATCTCTGGTTTTAAAAAATCTGGTATTTACCCATTTGAAAGAGTTTTCCCAAAAGATTCCTATTCAGCTGCTGAGACAACAAATATTTTTCCAACAAGTAATGGGGATCAAGCTGCGATACCTTCAGTTTTAACATCTGTAACGACAACATTTGTTTCACCTTATGAAATTCTACCCGTTCCCCATGTGTATGGTTCAAATGAGGGTGGGCCTGACGATGGAGTAACAAAACTTCTTAAGCGTAAGCGTCGTACACCTGTCATTGAAGTACTGAAAAAGAAGAAGGCAGAACGAGAAGCAAAGAGTGAAAAGGTGTCAAGAAAAGGAGTAGAGAAGGTAAAAAAGCAAGTCTTTCCTTCAGACACTGATACCGACACAAACGTCAAACTGGACGACAGTGATTCTGAGTGGGCGGAGTCATTCTCTTTTGATGAAGAGGAAGGAGGTAGCAACAATAGCCAAATCATCACACCCGACGTGATAGACGAAGGAAGCTGGGTCATTGTTAATTATGGTGGAAACCGTTTTCCTGGTTTGGTTATGGAGAAATCCAGCAATGAAGTAAAAGTAAAATGCAAGGAAAAAACAGAGAAATATTTTCGATCACCCCTGAAGGAGGACATAATGTCATATTTATATATTAATCTATATATGACAATCCAGGAGCCAAAAGCAATGCGAAGGGGATTCTTTAGCATCCCCGAGCTGTCTCAGTTTATCGATAAATAGCCTAAATCCAGGCTTATAATATTTGGTTTTACTTTGCAGATTTGAATTGTTTTTGAAAATTAATAAATTTGCGTTTATCTTATAATTGTTATATCATTTCAATTTGCCCGCCCTAGTGCAGGCAAAGTGAAATAATGCCTCCAAGTAGAAAACATTGTTTTCTGTCAACTGTGATTAGCTTTTCTGTCAACTGTGATTAGCTGCACCCGTCAGTGCTTTTGACTTCTAAAGGTCAATAACATATAAGTCAGATGCCATAAATTGAGATTTTTTGGAGTGTAGTCAAAGTTGTTAGGACCTTGCAAATATTAACCATGTCACTTTACCCGCCCTTCCCCTATATAGGAACTATTTTTATAATTTTTTTGTCCTCTATCGCGTGGTACTATGCATTGTGGTTTGTTCTATGGCACCCAGTAGAATTTTCTTTTTAAGATGGGGTTTAAGAAGTTGATAGTTGAGGGACAGATATGGAAATGGAACAAAGAAAGTGGTCTGCTGGTTAAACAAAAGGCAGATAGTGGTAATGTATATGAGACAAAAAATTAGGTAATAAAGACTGGGATATATATATATATATATATATATATATATATATATATATATATATATATATATATATATATATATATACAGGCTGGCCGATTGAAAACAAGCTGGCAGGCATAACTGACAGGAGAAGATTTGGATTCACTATACACTGATTTTTGAAATTCGGTCTATTCGTTTAGAAGATATGGGGTTTTGAAATATCACTAATGAATTTCCCGAGAAATTAAAAAACTAAATGGTTTCACTTAAAAACTTAGCATAGAATTAGGGCCAATCATACTATTAAACCAAGAAACCAACATACCAACGAATTAAACTTTAATCCAAAAAATGTTCAAATTTAGCACCACCAACTTCCATACAATTCTATAAATTTTTTTCAAATTTTTGGCTAACATTTGCCAGCATTTTAGGAGTAATTCCCCAGCATTCATAATAATGGGCTGACGTAACTCTTCCAATTAATCGCACTCGGTAGCATAAAATTTTGGTTTTAAATGCCCCCAAAATAAAAGGTCTAAAGGGGACAGGTCAGGAGAGCGGGCTGACTATTCAACAGCACCTCTTAAACCTATCCATTGACTGAGAAAGTGTCTATCGAACTCCCTAACAGTAACGGCAAAATGCGATGGAGCACCATCTTGTTGGAAAAATAAATGTTGTTCCAAGTATCTCTCATCGTACTCAACAGTGTCAATTAGCATAGGTTACACCAAGACTTGCAATATTTCCAAATACTGTTCTCCTGTCAAAGTGTCGGCTATGAAGCTTGATCCAACACGAGGGTTTTCATTTGACCACAACCGGCAATTATGACGATTTACAGTGCCATTCAGAAAGAAAGAACTTTCGTCAGAAAAACAAGTGTTAAAAAGAAATTGCCTGTTGTCAATTATTCTTTGAGAAATAATTTCGCAAAATTCCAAACGCCACTCATAATCATCCTCAGTTAATTCCTAAACTAGCAGGATTTTAGATGTATAAAACTTAATGTTTGTCAGAATTCGTTGAATTGTCGTTCTACGTAGATTAGTAATCTCAACTAATTTTCATGTACTTAATGTTGGATCTGCACTAACTTGAACTATCACTTCCAGGCTTGTGGCTTCATTCACCATAGGAAATTCACATTCAGGATTTCGTGTCTTATTAGCCACTGATCCAGTTTTATAAAACTTGTGTAGCAACTCTAGCACGTACTTACGACGAACATGTGTATCAGGATGCAGGTTATTGACTACACGGCTGTTATGTTTGCGTTTTCTGATTTTAAAAAAAGCCCACAATTTCAACTCTTTCGGCCATTGAATACACCATAACGGCTGATTGTAAAAATCAATGTGAAGCAATAATCATAATCGAAGTTTTCATCAATCGAATTACTTCAATTCACATATAGGCACAAAAAGTTGCTATCAAGAATGCGTTATCACAAGACATATTTTGCTTAGGTTTTTTTGAAGCGCCTTAATCTAAATGACTTTTTAGTGAATTTTCTTAAAAAAAATTCACTAATGAGGAGATCCCGACTTTTGAATTTTGAAAAAATTTCTTCAAATGACCGCGAACTAGGCCCCCTAGAACACATATCCGGGGTCAGTTTCAATTTTTATATGTTTATATATATATATATATATATATATATTATATATATATATATATATATATATATATATATATATATATATATATATATATATATATATATATATATATATATATATGTATCACACCGATAACTCAAAAAATAATAGGCCGATTTTGACTAAATTTGGAGGAAAAATTCCTTTTGCAAATGGCTTGGATAAGTTCGTTAGCCAGGAAAATCTGCCCAGGTTTTCCCGGAAAATTTTGTGTTTTCTTTCGAAAAAAATTTATATCTCCGGAATTAACAAAGTAAGGGCAACCAAATTTGGTACGCTAGTTAATATCCTTATAAGTAAGCTACCTACCAAAATTTAGCTATGTAGGTCAAAAGACAAAAAAGTTATAGGCATTTAAAGAAAAATAAATTGGGGTTTTCCTCAAAACGTCAAAGTTGCGGTTTAAAACGTCAAAATCGGCAACATTTAGGAAAAGAACTTGAATCTAATACGGGATATGGAAATCAAATGTCTCAAGAAGGATGTTTTACAAACTCTGAAGTCTTAGTTTCAATCGTCATTGTCCTTCATTTTACTAAAATGTTTCCAGAAAATTCATTTCAAATAGACCCTTTCTCTGATGCTTGGCAGTAGCCTTAGCTATAGAGCTTATCGTTTAATGGTATATAATTTTTGTCGAATTTTCGTAAAAAATCAATAAAGCTCAATATATCCGTTATTATACAAGATATGAATAAAATTTGTATATATTAATTATAGGGTGTCTTGAGCTACATCTTAAAAAAATATTTCTACAATCACAGGATGGCCCATAAGTCGTTGGTGATACAAATTTTCTTCTTTTTTTTAAATCAAACACGCCTTATGTTATTGCATTTTTGAATTTTTCAGCGATGCATGTTTGTAAGAAAAGAAATTCGGGATGCAGCAAGTGCGTTATGGTAGCGAATTTTCATTAAATGCTTCAAATTTGAATAGCTCAATTTGCTATTAACCTATACGGTTGACCAAGAAACGAGTTTTTCCGGGAACACTTTAAGTTTACTTTTGGAAATTTTTGTACATTTTCACACAATAAAGTTATTTTTATGAAACATGGCACATTGTTTTTACTATATAGGTTATACTGGTAACCAAAATTGATGCCTGCTTTCTTAAAAAGGAAACACACATATTTGCAATTAAAAACATTTTTATGAAAATTCACTACCATAACGCACTTGCTGCGTCCAGAGTTTTATTATCTACGCAAATCTTTAACAACATTTTTATCTTGTAATGGACGCTGGTGATGCACAGCTCATGCATAAAGAATTGGTCAGGAAATGCATTAGTGATATTTCAAAAACCCATATCTTTTAAACGAATAGAGTGAATTTTAAAAATAAAAAAGCAATGTATAGGGAGTCAAAAGCTCTTTTCAACGAGCTATCACATGACCCCTATTCCCACTTGAAAAGATTTGAGGGATGAAAGTTAGTGCTATACTTTTTGGGTCAAAAGTTGTCTCCCTCACAAGCAAACTTGACCTGTTTCAGGTTCTTTTCGACAAACTCTTTTCCTGGCAGTTATGGCTGCCAGCTCTTTTTTAATGGGCCACCCTGCATATATATATTATATATATATATATATATATATATATATATATATATATATATATATATATATATATATATATATATATATATATATACATACTCAAAAAATAATAGGCCAATTTTGATGAAATTTGACAGGTACCTTCTTTTTGTGAGTGGCTTGGATAAGTTCGTTAGCCAGGAAAATCGGACCAGGTTTTCCGAAAAAATTGTAGGCTTTTCTTTTGGAAAAATATTTTATCTCCGAAAATAAAAAAGCTATGGTACGTAGGTTTACGTCATAAAAAGTAAACTATACAACAAAATTTATATTTCGACGTTACAAGAAAAAGTTGAGCATTTAATTACAAAAATATGTGAGCCAGATCAAGTCTATGAAAATTCACTAGCTTGATGCAGTTGCTGCATCCAGACTTTTATTAATACCATGTCACCTGTGCGAACTATATTCCTTTTGAATTTCCATTTGTATCTTTGTTGTAGTTGATGAAGATACGTTATAATATATATATATATATATATATATATATATATATATATATATATATATATATATATATATATATATATATATATTATATTAAATAAAGATTTTACTTGATTATATGTAATAATTGTAATAATTTTATATTTATTTAATGTTTTTTAGTGAATTTTCTTTAAAAAAATTCACTAATGAGGAGATCTCGACTTTTGAATTTTGAAAAAATTTCTTCAAATGAGCGCTATTTAGGACCCCTGGAACCCAAATCCGAGGTCGGTTTCAGACTTTATATGTTATATATATATATATATATATATATATATATATATATATATATATATATATATATATATATGTGTGTGTGTGTGTGTGTGTGTGTGTGTGTGTGTGTGTTTATATATTTATGTGTCACACCTATAACTAAAAAAATAATAGACCGATTTTGATAAAATTAGGTGAGTACCTTCCTTTCGCGAGTGGCTTGGATAAGTTCGTTAGCCAGGAAAATCCGCCGAGGTTTTCCCGGAAAATTTTTTCGAAAAAAATCGAAAAAAATTTATATCTCCGGAATCAACAAAGTAAGGGCAACGAAATTTGGTACACGGGTTTATATAAGTATAGGTAAGCTACCTACCAAAATTTAGCGCTGTAGGTTAAATGACAAAGAAGTTACAGGCATTTAAAGAAAAATAAATTTGGGTTTTCCTCAAAACGTCAAAGTCGCGATTTTAAACGTCAAAATTGTTAATATTTAGGCAATGAACCTGAAATTAATATGATCTATGGAAGGAAAATGTCTCAAGAATAATGTTTTACAAAGCCTGAACTCTTAGTTTCAATCGTCACTGTCCTTCATTTTACTAATATATTCCCAGAAAATTCATTTCAAATACACCCTTTCTCTGATGCTTTAGCAGTAGTGTTGGCTATAGAGTTTATCGTTTAATGGTATATAATTTTTGTCAAATTTTCGTAAAAAATCTTTAAAGCGCAATATATCCATTATTATACAAGTTACAAAAAAAAGTTGAATACATTAATTGTAGGGTGTCTTGAGCTACATCTTAAAAAAATATTTCCACAATTACAGGGTGGCCCATAAGTCGTTGGTGATTCAAATTTTCTTTTTTAGTGAATTTTTTTATTCGAACACGCCCTATGTTATTGATTTTTTGTATTTTCCATCGAAATATAATACATCTTTGTAAGAAAAGAAATGCGGGACGCAGCAAGTGCGTTATGGTAGCGAATTTTCATTAAATGCTTCAAATTTTGAATCAATTTGCTATTTATCTATAAGGTTGACCAGAAAACTAGTTTTTTCGGGAACAATTTAAGTTTACTTTCGGAAATTTTTGTACATTTTCAAACAATAAAGTTATTTTGATAAAACATGGCACATTGTTTTTAATATATAGATTATACTGGTAACCAAATTTGGTGCCTGCTTTCTTAAAAAAACATATTTGCTATTAAAAACATTTTTATGAAAATTCACTACCATAACGCACTTGCTGCGTCCAGAGTTTTTTTTTATATTTATTTTTATACTAAAATGATATTTATGTAAAATGATATTGATGTTATAGATATTTATATGAATGATCACCCTTTAGATACGTGAAAACCTTTTTTTGTTGTATTGTGTAGTTTACACCATGTTTTATGGGTGACTCTGTATATATTATTATGTATTTTAATTGAATAAAATGTTTATGACTCTTGTGTTTGAAATTTGGTATATGTGTATGTATTTATCATTTCCAGCTAGCTCAGTGTTATATGGGTTGCCTACCCTTCTACTATATAATTATGTCGAATAAATTATAATCAAAATATCTAATATACTTACGTTATCTCAGTGGTAGGTTCTGCTAAAATAGGGGAAAAGAAAATAGCCTGCAAATATGTATATTAACCTTATTTTATCTTATTATGGTTTTTGTTTCAAAGAATTATGTTTTTAGAAATTTTTTTGGCACAATTTTTAAATTTAAAGCTAAACGGATCCGTTGTTATAAATTTTCAAGCTTACTATTAAATTACAATGATTAATATTATTAACCGAATTTTCGGCTGTTTTCAAATGTTCGTAACAACAAATATGGATCCCTGACCTGCACTCCTGACTCCCTCTACGTTCTCAATTTTGAACTATGGTAAAAATAAACTAAGATTTCTATTTATGCAGTAAATCTTATTTTCCCCATAAACGCTTTTGCTTGACGTATTATCGACAGAAAATATACTGTCTTTTAACTAAATTGATTTGCCTCCTTGTGCTGATTTAGATAAAATAATTAAATCTCAAACCTTGGTTCCTCGCTAATGGTGGTGGATATCCTTAAATGTAGGTATTCTTGATATATTTACTGTTTATCTGGTAATTTATTACGTTGAAAACTTCAGGTAACCTCTTCTGTTTGTTTTAGTGGCAATATGAATCTTCTTTACACAATATATACTTTAAAATATTTATATTCAAATGGGAAGCAAGAATGACGCTATTCTGGCGTCTGAATTTATTTAACAACCAACAATAAATCATAACAAAAGCGGAAATGTTGCCCAAATTCATCTAATATTTGATATCAAGGCGCCCTTTCTTGACATTAATTAATACATATTTTGACAGCTGTTCTTCCGGTAAGTTTAAACATCATTATTCTTAAAATTGACATTTGGCCTAACCTTACTTCTTGACATAACCATAGTCAATAATAAATTTATAAATTAATTAAGTTTATATGCTGCAATCTTGATTTAAAAGTTCCACAACACAAATACTGTCTTTGGTAAACTTCAGTTCATTGTTCACATAAATAAAATAATAAACTTACATCTAAATACATCATACAAGGGGTTTTTTCATTACCTTTAGGTAATTGATTTATAACATAATTCTTTGGTATGTATTTCATGCTTAAGAGTTTAATCTATTTGCAGATAGGTTTTGGACTCTTTTAAATTCATTTAAACTGAGATGCTTTCCAAATTTGCTAGTTATAAATTTTAAAAATTCAATTAATGATCATTTCAACAAATTATGGCATTATATCTTTCGTTGCTTATCCAAATAACACTGACCAACAATAATAGAGAATATGCTTGTATATTAATGTTATTATTTTGTTTTCTGTTTTAGTGTAAAGTAAAATATGTCGAAAGATGTGGATATGTATACAATATACAGAGAACCCATATGCATTACGTGTAAACCGTGAGTATTTTACTTACTATTGACCAGTGGTACTACTACTACCCCCCATTACTAATCTGATCCCCCAATTTTGTAGATCTGACAATCTACTTTTATTAAATCAATAATCGAAACTTAACGTTATCATACTAGTTTCCGTAAGGGTTTTCATTTTTGTTTTTCTAACTTTATACGGCCTTTGCAATTCTCAGCACAATATATATATATATATATATATATATATATATATATATATATATATATATATATATATATATATATATATATATATAATTATAGATATGTACGGAAGTTGGTGGTGCTAAATTTGAACATTTTTTGGATTAAAGTTTAATTCGTTGGTATGCTGGTTTCTTGGTTTAATAGTATGACTGGTCCTAATTATTTTTAACATTTATTTTAATACTATGCTAAGTTTTGAAGAAGTTAAGTTTTTAAGTGAAACGATTTAGTTTTTTAATTTCTTGGGAAATTCATTATGATATTTCGAAACTCCATATCTTCTAAATGAATAGACCAAATTTCAAAAATCAATGTACATTGAATCAAAATATCTTTTCAACAAGTTATCACATGGCGCCTATTGCCATTTGAAAAAATTTGAGGGATCACACCCACTTAGGAGGGTAAAGTTTGGGCTATACTTTTTGCGTCAAAAGTTGTCCCTCCCCCTCACAAGCAAACTTGATGTATTTCAGGTTTTTTCGACTAAATCTTCTCCTGGCAGTTATGCCTGCCAGCTTGTTTTCAAAGGGCTATCCTGTATATATATATATATATATATATATATATATATATATATATATATATATATATATATATATATATATATATATATATATATATATATATATATATATAAACTGAACCCGGATATGGGTTATAAAGGTCATAGTTCAAGCTCATTTGAAGACATTTTTCCAAAATTCAAAGGTCGGGATCTCCCCATTACTGAATTTTTTCTCTATCCACGAAAATTCACTAAAAGACAATAGTGCAGAAAAATGGCCATTGGGTCGGATAGTAAAAACGTACCCAGACAAGCAAGGAATACCAAGAGTACCAGAAATGAAAAAAGTCTAGACGCAACAAGTGCGCTATGGTAGCGAATTTTCATAGAAATGATCTACACATGTGTGTATATATATATATATATATATATATATATATATATATATATATATATATATATATATATATATATATATATACATTGAAACTTACCTTACAGTTTAGCTCCCTTTACCGACTGGATTCTTGTGCGCGCGAATTTCCGTGTTCGAGTTTATGCGGTGTTTCCACTTCCTTTATTTTTATCGACTTAATAAGGTATTATAATAGGTACGTATTATGATTAAATGGCAGTGAACTATATATTGCGAAATTGAAAAAGAAGGACCAACAATTTCAATGGGAAGAAGAGAAAGAACAGGCTTTTGCAACGCTGTAGACGCAACTTTGTGAGCAACCTATACTGACGTTATATGACCCTAAGAAGGATCGCCGGGTTCATACAGACGCCTCTTCAATCGGTTTAGCCGGTATGCTTCTGCAGAATGATGAGAACGTGTGGAAAGCTGTTGGTTATTTTAGTCGAAAGACAACCGCATTAAAGCATAAATCTCACAGTTTTGAGTTAGAGGTTCTAGCAGTTGTTGAAACTCTAGGAAGATTTCGAGTTTACCTGCTACGATAACATTTTACTGTGGTTACAGACTGTAATTCGCTGAAAACTGTGATGACCAAGAAAGACATGACCCCGAGATCGGCTAGGTGGTTATTTAAGCTTCAACAATTTGACTTTGCGATTGAGCACTGACCTGGAGAGAAGATGAAGCACATTGACGCCCTTAGTCGACAACCAGTTTAACCGGAACAAAACACTTTAAAAGAATGTTTTACAGAAAAGAATAGTAAGTCCAGAAGAAAAACAAATCCGGGTCAACTATGCATTAGAAAAGCACAGAATCAGTAGAAGGACTGGAGATGAGACAAAATGGGTGGTACCAAAGAGTGTTATCTGGAGAGTGATTCAATTTAGCTACGACGGAATGGGACATTTTGGTGTTGAAAAGACGTTACAACACATAAAAAGATATTTCGAAAATGAGGAAACGTGTTAAGAATTACATCTCAACATGTGTAAGGTGTGCTTATCATAAAGCCGAGAAAGGACGACCAGAAGGTGAGATGCATTTTATCGAAAGAGTACCTGTACATTTTCCATACAGTCAATATTGATCATTTAGGACTGTTTGTATGAAGCTTAAAGAGAAATGATTACGTTCTGGTCTATCAGGACAACTTTACAAAGTACTGCGTTATAAAGGCTGTAAAAACAACGAAGACGAAACCGGTCATAGCCGTTCTAAAACAGATATTAAGTTATTTTGGAACACCTTTACGACGGATCAGCGACAAAGGTACAGCTTTCACTTCAAGAGAATTTGAATATTTGTGTCTAGAAAATTAGGTTATTCATATCAAGAATGCAACTGCGACCCCAGAGCTAACGGGTAGGTGGAATGACAGAACCAGATGATATTGTCTGAATTATCCACAATGAGTGAGGCAGAAGATAGTAAAGATTGGGGCGATAAGCTTCCACATATTCAATATGCCTTGATATTTGTTCTCTCCCTCTCAAAATTGCAAATTTTGACATTTCAAACCCGACTTTGACATTTTAAGAAGAAAAACTATAAAATTTTCAAAACAATTTTTCTGCTACTTCTTGATCCGTTTGTGTTAAGAAAACCTAATCTTTATCTGTAATATATCTGTAATAGATCTTGTTATCCACAGAAAATATTTTGGTTTTGTGCATTTCTCTGGTCATCAGTGGCACCCATTTTTTTAAATGTCTATAATTTTTTGCTTTTTAACTTAGAGATCTGAATTTTGGCATGTAGGGTAAGTTTAATAGAGTAAACCCAAAAGTTTCCAGGAAAAACTGGTCCGATTTTCATGGCTAACGAACATATCCAAGGCACTTGCAAAACGAAGGCACCTATCCAATTGTATCAAAATCGGTCCATTATTTTTTTAGTTATCAGTGTGATTTTGACAACATATATCAAGAATTCATTGAAGAAATTTACACAAAAGCTTTGGAGTTTGCAGAAACCGAGAGCAGATGGATGTTGGAGTGTCTAATGTGGTTGGAAGTAAATATTATAAAATACAGTCTTAAGCTGTAGTGGTGTCAATATCTATAAATTGTTGTCCGCACATTCTTAAAACTCATTCAAAATTCAGTTGTCTTAGGGGTAAGACGTGCTTCAGCTTTTTCTTGACTATACAAGTGGTTATTAGTGTGTTTAAATGAAAATGGCTACATTAAGTGATGTGTGTTACCAACAAATTAAAAACAACTTCTGGTATGGTTTATTTGGAAACTTTCAATTAATTGTTGATAAGAGTACTGGTTATTTCAATGCAACAAAATTGTGTCAAAGTGGTGAGAAATGATTCAAACATTGGTTGAAAAATAAGCAAACTAAGGAGTTGATTGCATATTACATGATCGATGAATGAGGTTGCATTCCAGCCCGCAAGCCTGGTCTGTTTTACCGACGGATCGCGGCTGGAGGACCAACAATCCTCCGGGGCAGGAATATACATCGTAGGCCTGGGGGTGCGCGAGAGCTATGCTCTTGGTCAACACTGGTTCAGGAGTGCGCTGACGCCCTCAGTGGACTAGCCAGGACGAAGGAGGTGCAACTGGTGTGGGTTCCGGGACACTGTGGCGAAGCGGGGAATGAGGTGGTGAATAATCTCGCAAGACTCGGTTCCCGGCGACCGTTCTGTGGACCGGAGCCTGCGATAGGCATAAGTAGGAAGACAGTCTCTGTCGCCTTAGACAGGTGGACCGAGGAAGCAAAGGAGATGCACTGGGGGTCGGTTGGTGGCTGCAGGCAGGCGAGGGACTTCGTGGAGGGGCCGAACAGAGATAAAGCTGTCTGGCTACTCGGAAGGAGTCGAACAACGCTTCGCCGCATCCCTGGGGTGCTGACAGACCACTGCGCCCTTAGAAGACACCTCACATTGATAGGCGTAGAGAGGGATCCCATTTGCCAGAAATGCGGCGAGGATGAAGAAACGTCCTACCACTACTTGTGTGAATGCGAGGCTTTTGGAAGTCTTCGAGCAGAATTGTTCGGATCGATGACTCTGCAGAGGAATCAGGTAAGTACCGTCCAATTGAAGACCGTCACGACCTTCATCTCGAGGTCGAGGCGGTTTGGCGACGGAACCGAGGAAGAGTAGAGCATGGTTGCTGGGGTTGGCAAAAAGGGCCCATTGTGGCCTACTTGCTTGGCGTTGGCCTCCCCACCACTGCTACTACTACTATTCACCAACTAAATCATTTGGTAACAGTGAAGAAGTGTAAATAACTAGCAAAATGCATTCATATGTCTGGCAGTCAGCTCTAATAATCGAAGGTGCTCTGGAAACTCAAGCAGTACAAAATGCAGATGGCAAGTGTTATATGTTAAATAATGAAGGAGCAGCTCTGTTTGAATCAATCACCTATGAATTGAATAACGAGGAAGTGGAACAAGTATGAGACCCATAGACCACAACAACCATTAAAAGCCTGTTTTAGTTTACTAAGAATGAAGCCAAATCTCTTAGCAACGCAGGATTGAATGTGTCGTCAGATCACATTACCTTAAACGATAACAAGTTGCATATGCACATACTTATTTGCGTCCTCTTCAGTTTCTTCCACCACTTTAAATGAGTTCTTTGTGGTAAACATACTTTCTGATTTACAAGAGCTCGAAATGATGCTAACAGCTACTACAGTACTGGTACAGCAAGACTTAAAATCACTGTAAGCAACATGTTTTTAAAAGCAAAATATATATTTCCCAATGATAAAATGAAGTTGGAACTAAAGGATAAAACAGCAAAAGACACATCTATATTTCTCGCGTATCGAAAATGGGACTTGTATAAACTGCCATCACTCAGAGATATTAATAAAGATGTGTGGTCTGTTAAAACTGCAACCAACTTAGAAATACCTAGACATGTGATTATAGCATTTCAAACGGAATCGAAAAGATAACGTAAGCAAGAAGAGTGACTTTTTCGATAACAACAGTTTGGTAGATCTAATGTTATCCTTATGAATCTATGAATATGGATTTCGAGAATCTAAGTATGCTGAAGCCTACCAAATGTACACAGATTTTAAAAAAAGTGTTTGTAATAAAAACATGTCGGAGCCTCTCTTAAATTATGAAGAGTTTAAAGACCGAGGTCTATTTGTAATCGACTGTCAGCATCAGAATGAGTCAGTTAAGTCTTCAACGGTGGACATCAAGGTGGTGTTTATGAGCAAGGACAATTTTCCCAATAGAACCAGAGTTTACTGTTTAGTTATTCATGATAGTGTATTCGAATATAAACCTCTAACTGGTACTGTAATAATTTAATATGTAAGTTTTGTGATTTAATCCTAATAAATAAATTGTATTTAAATTAGTTGTTTTATTTTTAATCTTAAGCGATATCTTTCCCAGCTCAAATATGTTGTAAACGCAGACTCGCATGTAACTGCAAACTTCCGGTACTAATGGCATCTAGAGAACAATATGTCCTCTAAACCAAAAAAAGTTTGGAGTCCAAATCTTCCATCCATTATATTACATAAATGTTATGTGCTGCAAGCCACTAGCCACTAGTAACTAGTTACCTACAAAATTGGACGCGCAAATTTTTTTATTTTTTTTATTCTTATTTTCCAATTTTTTTTCCGATTTTTGAGCTCTACTCCTCGAAACGAGTACGGTGAAACCACACACATGGGGTCTGACTTAAAAACTAAAGAAGTTTGATTTGCGCATGCGCTAACCGCCATCTTTACATACGTCATTATATGTGAAATAAAAATGGTAGGTCCTCTTATTTCAACAGGTCAGATCAAACCTCAGCTTAGATTTTTTATTCTTATTTCCATGCCAACAACCGCCATCTTGGATTACGTCAGCTCAGGTTAGACCCCTTGAAATACTCTATCCAGCTGTCGCTTTTATTTCGTCAGGCTGACGTCACACGCCTGCGTATTAGCCTGTTGGTGGAGCCCTTCCCGTGGTGGTTCCTGAACCGCCCTCCTATACCTTTGACGATGTGGAAGTAAAAACGTCACCTAACTTAGAAGACAAATGGACAGACTAAATAAGAGAGCTTCTGGAAGTCAAGTTGAGGCTACATTAAAAGAACATCACGGGTTATTAACCTTAATGCGAACCATGGCACCAGATTTAGGAGAAATGAGAAAGGAAAGCTCAGAATTAAGGAGATGCATCACAGAAATTAGGGAACAAATAAAAACAGGAGAAGAGGAACAGCGGAAACAAACAAGCATTTTGCACACCAAGCTATATTTACTAGAAAAAAGGTTAGAACAACAGGGAAGGAGAGCACGAAGGAATTGTTTAATAATTAAGGGTGATATGGGTGATGGTAAAAAGAAAGTGGGTTGCAATGTGAGAGTGGGATATAAAAAGAATAAGACAGGTGGTAAATGGTTATATTGGAATGAGGACTCTAGTCAGATTGCCGATGAAAAGCAAAAAAAAACTGAACAGCCAAGTGTGTAGTGAGCAGAGAAGTTTAGTTTGTGGTGGTGGGTTTATAAATAAGTGAACGCAGAGACTTGTTTTTCTGGACTATCCATGGTTACTCCAGACTTTTTGAAGGAAGCAATGAAGAAGAGTATTTTTCTAACTAATCATGATATTATCTGTCTGTGTGAGACTTGGCTGACCAATGATGAGTTTGAGCTGCCCACTTATCTCAACAAATTTAATTTCATACATTCTGCTGCAATCAAACACAGAGAAAGAGGTAGGTCTAGTGCTGTTGCTTACGTTGGTCCGCCAAAGTTTACAATTTAGTATAATTGAAAACAATGTGCAAAGTTAAATTTGCATACAAAATAGTTATTGGTAATGTGTATCTGAATCCATCACGAGCGTATTTTAATGCTTGAGGAAATGAAGCGATATCTTCACACAAAGAAAAAAGGACGTAATCTTGACAGGTAGCGACTTTAACGCTCGAATCGGGCTTCTTAACCAACTTGATAGGTTTTCTCATGTACTGGCTGACCACGTCAGCACACAGATGGGTTCTTTTGATAGAATTATAAATCAAAGAGGCAGTCTTTTAGCAGAACTTATAGAGAGTTATGGTTTCATGAGTTTGAATGATAGGTTGGAAGATTATTAGTAGAAAGTCAGACACCTCGGCGCACCCATCCGAGCGTTCTGATTGGCCGTGGCGTCAGGGTGTGACACATGTGCGCATGCGCTGGCAGCTGCCACATGTCACCTGTCAGTTGACAGCTGCCACCTATCAGTTGACAGCTGTCACTATCTGCTATCTGTCAGTTGACAGCTGTCACCATCTGCCAGTTGTCACAAGCTGTCATCTGTCAGATGGTGACAGGTGATGGGTAACTTGCCAGCTGCCGTCATATGTTCCAACATGGCCGCAGCTGTCAGGTTCTAAGACGTTGGTTAGGCATGTTTGTTTGTTGCTGACATATAAGCTCACCACGTTGACTCTGTGCGGAATGTGAGGTTAGGACTTCGCTAGCCGAATGTAAGGTTAGGACTGCCGATTCCCCCTACCTGAATGCTTTCTTAGGTCAAGTCTACACACACGCTTGTTACGCTATGTTTGTTTGTTATGAGCTCACCAGGTGTTGGTCTTACATGTGTCGATTCCCATAGCTAAATATACGAGGGTTGATCAAAATGCAATAAAGAAAAATAAAACAATGGATTTACATACAATAAAGAATTTATTAGGGTTAATTCACCCTAGGCTGTACATATTGATACATAAGTGACTTAGTAAATTATATTATTACATAATGACTCTAATGATGCCAGTTAGAGGTTTATATTCCAATACACTGTCGTGAATAACTAAACAATAAGCGCGGGTGTTATTGGGAAAATTGGCCCTGCTCATAAACTCCACCTTGATGTCCATCGTTGACAACTTAATTGACTCATTCTGATGCCGACAGTCGATCACAAAAAGAGCTCGGTCTTTAAACACGTCATAATTTAAGAGAGGCTCCGACATGTTTTTATAATAGAAACTTTTTTGAAAATTTGTGTATATCTGATAGGCTCCAGCATATTTGGATTTCTCGAAATCCATATTCATAGATTCATAAGGGTAGCATTCTGAATTTAGAAACACCATATCGATGTTATTGAAACAGTCTGCCCTCTTGCTTACATTGTCTTTTTGATCTGTTTGAAATGCTATAATCACATATCTAGCTCTTTCCAAGTTGGTTGCAGTTTTAACAGCCCACACATCTCTCTTGATATCTCTGAGTGATATTAGCTCATATATGTCCCATTTGCGATATGCGAGAAATATAGATGTGTCTTTTGCTATTTTATCCATCAGTTACAATTTCATTTTATCATTGGGAAATACATGTTTTGCCTTTAAAACCATATTGGTTACGGTAATTTTCGATCGTGCCTTACCTGTACTGTAATAGCGGTTGGAATCATTTCGAGTTCTTGTAAATCGGAAAGTATGTTTGCCACAGAGAACTCCTTTAAAATGATGGAAGAAACTAAAGAGGAACCAAACAGGTATGAGCACGTGAAACTTGTTATCGTTTAAGGTGATGTGCTCCGACGACACATTCAGTCCAGCATTGCTAAGAGATCTGGCTTCATACTTACTGAAAGAAAGCAGACTTTTGAAGGTTGTTGTGGTGTATGGGTCTCGTACTCGTTCCACTTCCTTGTTATTTAACTCATAGGTCATCGATTCAAACAGAGCTGCTCCTCCATTATTTGACATATAACACTCATGGCATTTTGTAATGCTAAAGGTTCCAGAGCACCTTCGATTATTAGAGCTGACTCGGCCAGACATACGAACGCATCTTGTTGATTGATGGCTATTTCAACTTCATCACTGTTACCAAACGATTTAGTTGGTGAATAGTAAGATCGCAGTTCTTCTCGATCGATGGCATCATCAGACACAGGGTCTTTGAATATTTCTGGTTTTGATGACATGATAGCCCAGGCTTTTCAGGAACTCAATATTATCGGAACAAAGTGTATGCTTTGAAGTGTCTGACTGAACTGAATTTGTTTTGGTAGATGCATTTGCCTTTTTTTTTTCTTTAAAGACCAACATGCTAAGCAACCTTTATAAGTTTCATGCGAACAGACAACTCTTCACATTAAAAGTTGACAGGAACTGAATCTTGATCGGCGATGTCGATGCTCATATTTGAAATCTCTTGTTTGTTCACCGATAGGTAAATTAAAGTCCTAGGTTCTATGTCGACTGCTTAGCCCGGATCAACCATTGGAGTAAACTCATATGTGAGGGTTGTCCGTTATAATAGGAACCAGACACAATATTAGTTTCTATGTGAATCTGTCTAACATCCACTATTTCAGCAGGTAAATCAGATTCATAAAAGATACCCGGTTGAGGAACTTGTTTTGAAAAGCCCAACATTCGCCCAATCGAACCATCAAATTCAAAACTGACATTTGTATAACACTTTATTTCACATCTGATGGTATTCGGATTAGGTCTCAGAATCACCCTGTGACATCAACATTCATACTGAATGCGCGCTTCACTTGCATCTAGATATTTATATACACACACCAAAAATATAGTTTAGTTCAAGTCAAGATGTGTACCATCAAACACGCTTCTGCCTTACCCATTACAAATATATAGACGATGTTACAGATACAGCAGAACAACAACTGAGGCATGGTCCTCTCTCTCCAAACACCGTTCGATGTATCATATGTGGTCCTAGTGGATGTGGTAAAACAAATGTCAAATGTCACGCTGAGTTTATTGTTTGGAGCGAATGGTTAAAAGTTTGCGAACGTGTATGTGTATTCAAAGTCTCTGTATCAACCGAAATACAAGATGTTACAAAGGGTGTTGGATGCTGTAAAAGGTGTTGGTTACTATCCATATAGTGAAAACGATGGAATATTAGATCCAGCAGAAGCCTTGGACAACTCTGTGTTTATATTTGATGATGTAGCTTGTGACAAACAAGATAAAATAAGAGGATACTTTAGTATGAGAAGACATAAGAATATTGATTCATCCTATCTCTGTCAAACATATACTTGAATACCCAAACATCTGGTATGTGATAATATTTTGATTCTCTTCAAACAAGATGATCCCAATTTATAACATGTGTACGACGATCATGTGACCCCTGACATGCACTTTAAACAATTTAAAAATATATGCTGCCAATGCTGGAAAGACAAGTATGGGGTGTTGGTGATTGTAAAAGAAAATGATTTACACAAAGGCAGATATAGAAAAGGATTCGATAGCTATATATTAATCTAATTGGTTACAACCAATGACAAACATGACAGACAGCTGTCATACGGCTGTCTAACAGGACAGACAGCGGTCATACAGATGCCTAACAGCTGTCATACATCTGTCTAACATGACAGACAGCTGTCTAACAGGACATGCAACTGTCTAACAGCTGACAGTTTGTATCGCTCTAACAAGTCATTAGACCAACAAGAGTAGAATAGAACTGACAGTTCTGGGACTACTTTTTTGTCCTTCCCCAGATCTAGGGAAAAACGATCCGGCAAGCACCATAAATCACAAAAAAAAACAGCTGTTTTTTAACGAATTTAGGCGAAATCAGGCTATTTTTACAGTGTTGCAAGATTATTGTTCCCTAGATTTGGGCGAGATTCATGCAAAACGCCAAGCTTTTTTTATGTCACAGATCTAGTGTGCTTTATGTGGCTTTTTAGTGAGAGAGAGAGGGGGTATAGCCTGAGCTGTGCGTGCGAGAGAGACGTAACTTGGCTCATGTTAGAGAGAGCTCTGTCGCATGTCACGTCCTCTCTCGGTTGCTGAGAGAGGCCGAAGAGAGTGAGCTCAGCTCTCCCAGCCGCCACACTACATAATACTTTTATAATAATAATACTTTTAATGGGATCAGACCAGACACGCGAAACTTGTGAGTATATATGCAACTAAATGTATATAAATCAAATGCTATTAATATAATATGTTAAATAGTTTGAACCAATAACAAGTAACATGTTTAAATTAAAAAAGCTTTTGTTATTAGACAATTGATATTGGACGATTTACAATTAAGAATTAATATGTTAAAAGTTTTATTGTTATTAGACAAATTATATAAATGACTAATTTCGCAGATGTTCTGTATAAGACAAAAAATCATAGGATCACATTCACAGTTACTGTGCATGTGTCACATGGGAAATAAAGTTAGCAGTATAAGTTTAATATAACATAACACAGAGGCAATAGAGGTCGCTCTTTAACATATTATTGCCGAACAAACAAATACGGCGGCCAAGCATATACGAGGGGTACTGAATAAGCGTAAACAGTAAGCTCAGGTTTTTAAGTAAAACTACGAAGATATGCAATCAACACAGTCGGTCTGACTTGTTAAAAATAATAATAGAGCCTAACATTTAGATTTTATTTGAAAGAGATACAGGTTCGATTCTTGATATATGCTCTTTAATATGGTAAAGTCAAATAAATACGAGAGGGTACTGAATAACTAAACAGTAAGCTCAGAAACAATGGTATGCATGTGTGGTTACAGATTCAAATCCTGATGTTTGCAACTTTTTTAGTTTTCGATTTAGAGGGTAAGTGTGGGGTATCATTTTACTCAGCTCGATGAGTAGAATACAAAAAAAGCATATGCGTATGCGCAAACCAACTTTTTTAGTTTTTGATTTAGAGGGCAAGTGTGATATCATTTTACTCGGCTTGGGAAGAAAAATTCAAAAATAGCATATGCGCATGCGCAAACCAACTTTTTAGTTTTGGGGTTATAGGTCATATGTAGGCTATCATTTTACTCGGCTCAGTAAGCAGAATTCAAATATAGCATATGCGCATGTGAAAACCAACTATAAATCATTTCAAAGTAACTAACAACTCAAACTAAATGTCCTGAAGTGTAGAGTTCAAATTTTGTAAACCAGCACACTCTCCATCATTTCAGGGTAAACTTAATCATGTGACCAGTCAAACCAATTGGTTTGAGGTGTAGCTTTCAAGTTTGTAAGCCATCACGTCAATCGTTCTTAGAGTAGCGTATCCATGATTGAGATGTTGCTTCCACCACATCTAGGAAGTGTGAGGTATCATTTTACTCTGCTCAGTAAGCAGAATTCAAATATAGCATATGCACATGTGCAAACCAACTAGAAATCATTTCGAAGTAACTAACAACTCAAACTGAATGTCCTGAAGTGTAGAGTTAAAATTTTGTAAACCAACACACTCTCCATCATTTCAGAGTAAACTTAATCATGTGACCAGTCAAACCAATTTCTTGAGGTGTAGCTTTCAAGTTTGTAATCCATAGCTCACACTTGCCCTCTAAATCAAAAACCAAAAGTGTTGCAAACACCAGGATTTGAACCTGTAACCACACATGCATACCATTGTTTCTGAGCTTACTGTTTAGTTATTCAGTACCCTCTCGTATTTGTTTGACATTACCATATTAAGGAGCATATATCAGGAATCGAACCTGTCTCTCTTTCAAATAAAATCAAAATGTTAAGATTATTATTTTTTTGAGCAACCAGACCGACTGTGTTGGTGGCATATCTTCTTATTTTTACTTAAAAACCTGAGCTTACTGTTTACACTTATTCAGTACCCCTCGTATATGCTTGGCCGCCGTATTTGTTTGTTCGGCAATAATATGTTAAGGAGCGACCTCTACTGCCTCTGTGTTATGTTATATTAAACGTATACCGCTAACTTTATTTCCCATATGACACATGTACAGTAACTGTGAATGTGATTCTTTGTTTTATACTGAATATCTGCGAAATTAGTCATTTACATAGTTTGTCTAATAACAATAAAACTTTAAACATATTATTTCTTAATTGTAAATAGTCCAATATCAATTGTCTAATAACAAAAGCTTTTTTAATTTAAACATGTTACGTGTTATTGGTTTAAACTATTTAACATATTATATTAATACCATTTGATTTATAAACATTTAGTTGCATATATACTCACAAGTTTTGCGTGTCTGGTCTGATCCCATTAGTTTTTAAAAGTATCATGTAGTGTCGCGGCCGGGAAAGCAAAGCTCACTCTCCTCGGTCTCTCTCAGCAACCGGGAGAGGACGTGACACGCGACGGAGCTCTCTCTAACATGAGCCAGGTTACGTATCTCTCGCACGCACAGCTCAGGCTATATCCTCTCTCTCACACACTAAAAACCTCCATAAAGCACACTATATCTGTGACATTAAAAAAAGCTTGGCGTTTCGCATGAATCTCCCCAAATCCAGGGGAAAATAATCTGGCAACACTGTAAAAATAGCCTGATTTCGCCTAAATTCGTTGAAAAACAGCTGTCTTTTTTGGTCATTTATGGTGCTTGCCAGATCGTTTTTCCCTAGATCTGGGGAATGACAAAAAAGTAGGCCCAGAACTGTCAGTTTTCTATTCTACTAACAGGTAACAACAAATAACTTTAGTAAGATGGAGGTGATGGGTAAACAAGAGAGAAAAGTTAAGAACAAGATTTTACAACTTTCTGAAAATATTCGAAAAAAACATTTAAAGCTTAAGCTTGGCAGGGCTGAGAATGATGATGCTCTGCAATGTTTATATAAACCAATTGTTGAGCCACTAAGTGGAATATCTAAAACACATCAATACTTAAACTACAGCTGCCAGTGACTGAACAAATCAAATAAGTTGATATACCAGAAAAGAAACCCAAAGTCGAGTTCCTTGAAGACCATGAAGTTTTTGAAGCCGAACCAGAGGTGGAAACAAGTACAGATGAGGCTATCCCAACATTTGAAGAGCTTGAGGCAGATCTACAAGCTTTCACAACCACACCAGCATATCAGGAATTTTTGGAGCAATATCCTAAACGAGTTCGATATTATGTAGACAAGTATATACAGAACCAATGAGACTTGCCACCATTGATCAATCGTAGGGTGCTCGCTACGATAAAGATACTGGTAACTGGAGTCTTTACAACAAACATTTGGACTTTACCGATGATGACATTCAGCTGGGGCAAAGGGGATATCCACAAACACAAGGTCAGCTACAATTGATATTTATGTAAAGATCAAAGGCGTACACTTATGACGATCTTCAACACTATAGAGATATTCTAGAAGCAACTAGTGTTCATAAAATTAGATACTTTCCCAATGCACGAACCAAAGGTTGCACCTCGGAAAAGTATCTGAGTATAATAAAACCAATTATAAATCCACGAGGTCGAATATCCTCAACTCCTCACGGTTTTGGTTACGCCTACGACGACGACGCCACACATCTTAAAAAAAAAGACTGTACCTAAAGCTCAGAGTGATAAGAGCAGCGGTAGCAGCAGCATCAGCACTAACAACTATATGATACAAAATAACAAACAAATACCATATGTGTATTGGGATGGCATAAACGAGTTGGTTGATAGACTTAAACTTTTAGTGGCTTCCCAAGTTGTTGCTGGTAATAATGCTTATAACAACGAAATTCAGTCAATCTTGGAAGAACTAAAGGAAGCTAGTGTTATCGCCTAGTAAACCTACATAAGGTCATATATGCCTATCTATTGCTTAGTATAAAAATGTCTATCGATAAGTTTGGACGTTCCCCGCCCACTAAACGTGTAAAGTTTAAAATTATCGAAAGAGAGACTTTCCCAAGAACAGCAAGTGGTGATTTCGATGTGCAACGCCGTAGATTGTGTAACATCCCCGACCCTATCGATTCAACAGATGGAGTAACTAAAACATTTGTTGATGCATGGGACGACTATCAGAAATATAAAGCTGAGTATCTGAAGAATAAAGATGAAGTGACCCAAAGACTAGTGGCCATACTGCTAGAGGCTATGCACAAGACAGAGTTGGTAGATTTGAAAAACGAATTTGAAAATAAATTGAAAAAATTTAACAGAGAACATAACTGCTCAAGTTTTAAAAGATATCGATCTGTCAAAGAACCACAAGCTGAAGAAGAAGCTGGGAGAAATAGACAAAAATCTAAAAGATTTGCAAGACAAGTGGATACTTTTAAATCCAACATCACCATGAAGAGTCGCCGACGACGCCAACAGCAACAACAAGAACGTAACGATGAACCATCTGATGCTGAGAAACAAATTATAAATGAATTCCAGCAACCAGCAAGAATCGTAGAACCTAGGTGTACCATACTTAAAGGTTGGAATGGCTTGTGGCAGATTGATTTGGCGAAGTTTACAGACTTGTACTTAGAATCAAATAAAACTCTTTGTTAAAATTAATGTGTTTTTATTTTTCCCATAATACAATTAAAAATTATGTCGTAAATCAATAATATGCTGAATAAACTTCTCCTGCGGTACATCTGCTATCTGTAGGTTGTTTCTATGCGCCATAAGGTATTTCACTTCGGTCTTTATTCTGTTAGAGATTTACTGAATTTGGAACATACATGTTTAGGATCACTTGGGCATCGGGATGTTAATTTTTAAATTCTTGACAGCACTTCGAAAACTTTTCTTTTGCGTTCTTACAGCATGATATGGATAGGTGGTGTCTTTCTCGTTTCTTGCAAGTAAACCAAACACACTTATTTTTCCTGGGTTACTTGGTTTTGGAAATATATCTTCAAGATGTTCTGTGACTTTAGCATTTGTTTCTCGCATACGCTGCACTTCGTCATCTATCTCCATTAATTTCACTTCAATCTCCTCAAGGTGGTCCCTGTATTTTTGATTAAATTCGCTTACGAACAAATCAAAAATAATTTGGAAGATTGGGTATCCAACAAACCAAATTTTATATCAAATCTTTGCACACATATGTACCAGATATCGAGTTGTTTTCACTCAGCGGCCCACCAAAGTTCACCATATATGTGGCGGTTGTCAGCAATAAGTGGGCTCCTTCGGGTGGAACATTCTACCGGCCCCCTGAATGTTCCTTTAACTGACTTGTAATAGGCAATCAAAAGTTTAGTTTTCTTATTTTCCAACCAATGTCTTAATCTTTTCTCACCACTCTCGCACAATTTTGTTGCATTGAAATAACCAGTATTCTCATCGATAATTACTTGAAAGTCTCCAAATAGACCATACCAGAAGTTGTTAATTTGCTGATAACACACATCACTTAATGTAGCCATTTAAAACAGATAGAGAAAACTGAAGCACCTCCTGTCTCTGTGACAACTCAATTGCGAATGAGCTTAAGAGTGTGTGTAAACAGCAATTTATACATGTTGACACCACCTCCGTTTTTCTTTTGTAAAACTGTATTTGTTTTCACATAAGACTTGACCAAAAAACCACATGTGTTTAGTTTACATATATTTGTATCAGCAAACACATTTGCGATACATATCTTTCAGAGAATTTAAGTTATGTCACACATATATTAAACAGATGTTACCACACACTCGCAAGCTTAAACAGGATGTTAACTGTCATTTATGTTAGCACGCATGTGTGTGACAGATGTTAAACAACAACAAAGGCATTCACTTCAGTCTATCATCAGCTGTTATATGTGTATGTGTGTGTCTGTGCGACATCTATACGTATCATGTTTGCTTTATGTGTTTAACTGTCATCCACTGTGACATCTGTTTCAAGCAGCTGTCATATGTTAAACAAATGTCTTCAAACAACATGTGCAAGCCCCAATCGAATCAGCTTGGACCTGTCATCTATGTGTGTGGCCTGTATGTTAGCACCACTTGTTCTGATTTAGGTATTTAAAAACTATATTTCTTACGTTTGTTGACAAGACGGTCATTTTGAGGTGTTACACATGTATGTATGGCTCTAAGAATAGCTATACCGGAAGTGAATTTTTACTGCGAATATTTATAGAGTTTGACTTCCTGAACACTGTGCAAGCATTGGTTCTACTGTACTGCTAACGGATCTTCCGCGATAAGAGTTTTAAGTTTTTTATCTCGTTTTTGTGTAGGCCTTTTTGCCAAACGACATATTTTGAAATCAGTTCATTTCTATCACGTTCCATTCAAAATATATAAGCATTTAAAGTTTAGACCGGAAGTGGCCATTTTATGTTCCACTTTGGTTTGGTCTCCTCAACACCGTGAATGCATCGGTTTTACCCCACATATCACCGATCTTGCGCGATAAGAACTTTAAGGTTTTTTATCTCATCTTCGTGTAGACCTTGTTGGGAAATTATATAGTTTTGAAGTCGGTTCATTTCTATCACGTTCCCTTCAAAATATATAAGGATTTAAAGTTTAGACTGGAAGTGGTCATTTTATTGTATATTCCACTTTGGTTTGGTCTCTTCAACACCGTGTATGCATTGGTTTTACCCTACATATCTCCGATCTTGCGCGATAAGAACTTTAAGTTTTTTATCTCATCTTCGTGTAGACCTTGTATATTGTTATATTCCACTTCGGTTTGGCCCCCTTAACACAGTACATACATTGGTTCTACCATACTGCTAACGGATCTTTCGCGATAAGAACTTTAGGTTTAAAACACACCTGGTTCAATAGATCTCGATGTCGACAGTCGCATGTCACATCTCTTTCATTTTTAGCTCAAGTCGTTAAGGAGTTGTGAGAACGTTTGGACCGGGTGGTGTGTGTGTGTGTGTGTGTGTATTTAAATCACATTATATTATTAATAGCATTAAGTACCTCCCTCGTAAACGTCATACAGTCTTAGTGAAAATATTTTGTTCATCTTATTATTGAATATCCCTCATATGCAGGTCATAGTGCTCTATTACGTTGGTTAAATATACTAACTTCATACATGTAAGATAATGATTAGCAATTCCCAACTGTAAATAAGCTTGTTTAGATAATAATTCATTTCCTGTCTTTTTTAAATATTATATATTATATCAATGTGTTAGCCCCATTTCATTTTCTAATTTATGTGTCAATTATACATATTATATAATGCTAATATCTTTTAATCAAGTTCATTTACGATGTATTCAGTGGTATTAACTTATGATAGACAACACCTACACAAAAAATGATAACATTAACCTTTATTACCATATTATGTATATATAAGAAACACGTTATTTATCCTATATATAAATAATGTGTAAACCCAATCCGAAGGGCAGAACGTGCAGACATTCAATTTGCTCAAAAGCAATGCTTCAACGGCAGTTGATGTTAATTTTTACAGTATGTACTCAAAAAGTGAAAGGGGAATCCTGGAAGTGAAACCAGTCCCCTCAGTTCAGAGACACAAGTTATTACCCCTGGACCACTGAGTCATGAAAAATTAAGTGATAAATTTGAGACTGTTGTTAGATGCGACCATAGTAAGGCCAAATCTTTTAGAAATATTTTAAGTCAATCACATAGACTGAGTAATGTAATAGCTCTAATGGGTTCTGAAAATGTGTTGTTTTCTGTTCTGTCCTATCTGAAATGCCACAATTTTTAGCGTTAAAAAGGTGTATAAAGATTAAGATTACATGATTGACCTTCACATAAACTCTGGTGTGATGTAGAATGTGTCTTATTAAAAAGATCTGTTAGAAAATTATATAGAAGTTTAACAAAACTTTAAATAATTCAGAACATTATCAGAAATATATAAATGAAAAAAGAAAATATCAGTGATTATTGGTAATAAAAAACACAGCTATAATTTTCTGGTAAAACAAAAACTTTTTAAATACAGATAACACCATAGACTTTTACAAAACATTAGAGAATTTAAAATATGTGAAAAACCACTCAAGTAAGAAGTTTTCACCTGAAACACTGATTTGTTATTATCAAAAATATTACCAGGTACATCCTATGGAAGCACATGCATTTCGCGACGCTAGGGCACCCATTTAAAAAAAAATCCCTCAGGGCTCGTCCGCGTCTTTGCCGCCCCGATAGCGCTGCAGCCCTTGGCTTATTGTGCATTCCCTTAGTCTTTTTACTCCACCCATTTCAAAATCACTGTGCCTTGAACTAGTCTGCACAGCGATTGGTAGGGTGAAGTTTTATATTGCTCTGTCTCCAGTCTAGACTGACCGTAGATCAGTTGTCTTTTGCGGTCCAGAGCCTTACTCTCGCACAAGATGTGCTGGGCTGATTCCTCCTCCTCGCAGGAGAGCCTGCATGCGAGGTCCCCCTTGAACCGCCCCATTTTATGCAGGTGTTTCTTGACGGCCATGTGTCCCGTCAAGAGACCTGGTATGTTTTTGAGCTGTCCTCTGCTAAGATTTAGCAGCTCCACAGCTCTCTTTGAACTGGGTTTGTTAATTACTGACTTCCCATGTCTGAGCCCTGGACAGTCTGCCCAGTACACCTTGTGTTGGTTTCTGACCCAGGACATAACGGCTCTGCTGGCAGTGCTCTTTGTCACGCCCAGAACCGGTTCTGGTCCCATAAATGGTTCTGCTGACCCTCTCTTCGCGAGACTGTCAGCTTCTTTATTGCCTTTGACCACCGGGTGACCCGGCACCCAGATGAGGGTGACCTCATTCTGCCCAGCCAGGTCGCTCGGCTCGGCATTCACTTATCAGCCTGGAATTTACCCATGAGCTACTTAGGGCCTTAAGGGCTGACTGGCTGTCTGTGGCTATGAGGATTCGCTTGTTGGAGTAGTCTCTCCTCTTGTTCTCCCGCACACAGTGTAGGATGGCGTACATTTCGGCCTGAAAGACCGTTGCATGGGCTCCAAGGGAAATACTATGACTTACCCTCAGTCCTTCCGAATAAACACCTGCCCCCATCCCACGCTCCCCGCCGGATCCGTCCGTGAACCAGATAAGCACGTTCCGAGGTATGGCCGATTCGGGGGTCGCGAAGTCTGACCTCATTTCAAGCATGGGCTCCTTCACGATCCTGAATTTAGCAGTGGCCCCTGAAGCCTGGGTTGATCTTCAGTCTACCATTGCAGGCTAGTCTGTATAGTCCTAGCCTGGCCTTCCCATAATAACTAAGTGTAGAGGGGCTCCCACTTCCTCCTCCTCGTAAACGGTATGACGGTTGCTTTCTCGAGGCTCACTCCATGCCCTTGATCAACCGTCCACCTTTCCACCACTTTCAGTGCTGTCTGCATGCGCTCCCACACTGACTGTGTAACCTTTCCTCGGACTATGATGACAATGCTGTTCGCATAGCCCTGTACCTCATACCGCCCTCTCGAGAGCCTCCCTAGCAGGCCGTCCACAACTAGGCACCAGAGCTAGGGAGACAGAACGCCCCCTCTGCGGACACCCCGCCGCGACCCCCGCAGCAGACTCTCTCCCGCGAGTGAGGTGAACACTGCCCTGTCCCTGAGCATGGAACTGATCCACCTGCAGCCGGTATCCTCTATTTCACGCTCCCTGACAGCTGCCAGAACCGATCTGAATGAGGTGTTGCTGAAGGCCCCCAGCGCCACCTCCCTGTTCTCCAGTTTCAGCACCAGTTGGTGCAGTGCTGTTTCTGTTGAGTCTCCTGCTCTGTATGCGTATCCACAGTGTAGGGGATATGCTTCCAGTACACTGCCCCTAATGTGCCTGTCGAGCAGTTTTTCCATTGTTTTAGCAAGAAGGACATGAGACTTATTGGTCTCAGGGACTTTTCCTGGTCCTTTAGACGCCCAGGTTTAGGAATGAATACAACCCTGGCCAGTTTAAATGCCATCGGAATGTAGCACAGAGCCAGACTGGCCCTCATAATGAGGGTAAGCGCCGGCGCCGGCGCCAGTAGTACTATACCCTGTTGGAGCATGATGGGCATTATTCCATCAAATCCCGGCGATTTTTATGACTTGAAGCTGTTAATGGCCCATCTCATTTTGCGCCAAATAACCACCTCTTTAGCGACTGTCCAGTCCACTCTAGATGCCCGCCTATAAGGCGCCTCTATTTCTGAGTGTTTATAGTCCGAAGTGATTGGTTTATTATGTTAGAGCCGGGGCAGTGTGTCTGGAGTAAAACTTCCATTGTTCCCTCCCCCGAGCTTGTAAAGCTTCCCGTGGATGTTCTAAGGGAGCCTGTGTTGGTTTGAGTCTCCTTGGACAGGATCTTGTGTAGTTGAGCACTCTCGGATGTGTTCTCCACTTCCTCGCAGTTCCTCCTCCACGACTCCGTCCTGCCGTTCCTTAGTCTTTTGTTATAGGTCGTTAGGGCATGTCTATATTCATCCCATGCTCCCGACCTTTTGGCTGCGTTAAACAGCTTACGAACCTGCGTCCTCCTTTTCCTGAGGTCCTCGTTTCACCACGGGATATTCCTGGTGGACGCCCTCATTTTTAGGGGGCAGTTGGCGTTATAGGCCGAGGTGTCTGCGTCTCGCACTTGGGCTGACGCAATCTTGAGGTCTATTGAATTGTCTATGGAACCCTTAACCCCCCCGCAGTTCACTGCTAGGTCTGCCCTGTAGGCTTCCCAGTCCGCCTTGCGATGGTCCCGGTACCATACCGTTTGTCTTTCGACTTTGGCGATTTCAAAACGGATGTACATGTGGTCTGAGCTATACACTTCCCCAGACACAGCCCAGTTCTTAACAAAGTCACCCACAAACTGGTTGGAAACTGTTAAGATATAAAACTTCCTCACGCCGTGTTGTGACGAAGGTCGGTTTATCACCTCTATTCAATATGTCTAAATTAAATTTCATAAAGAATTGTAAAAGTGACTCACCCCTAGAGTTTGTGTCCGAGCTTCCCCACAACTCATGGTGCGTGTTCGCATCCATGCCGTTGATGGTGTGCCATCCACCTGCTCTGCTAATCACCATCAGCTGCTCTAATTTCTTGGGTGGCGGAGGGTCCGTGCTGTCCCCTGGCAGATAGGCCGATCCGACAGTAATGTCCCTCGGCCCATCCGCTCCTCCACATCGGACTTTGATCGTTGTCAAGTCCCTGGAACAGAAATTCATTAAAGGCAGAAACTCTATCCCTTCCCTGACAAAAATGCAGGCCCTCGGGTCCTCGCTGGATCTGCTGTAGATGAGCTTTCCAGCAGCTCCGCCAAGTCCCTTGATCTCTCCTTTATAGGAGTACGGTTCCTGGATGAGGGCCACATCGGTGCTCCTCAGAGCCATCAGTAATCTGGCCGTGGCTGCCCTACTGTGTTGGAGGTTGACCTGAAGGAACCTAAGTCCCACCAACCTCCGGTTGCTTCCCCAGTGGGTGGAAGCTAACCCTTCCCAGGCCCCAGAATGCCTTGAAGGAGGTTCCATATCAAGGGCTCTGTAGGACGCATGATCGATCGAGAAGGCGAGAGTCTGTCCTTTCTCCTCTGCCTTCCTGCTTAGAACCGACCCATGTTGTGTCCCCAGTTTAGGGTTCTGGATCTTCAGTCTACTGATCACCGTCTCTTGCGGGACGGTAAGAGGACCTTGCGTCTCTTTGGGAGTTCCTTGAGCTCGATGGCTTTCCAGTCCGCCCCCTCCCAAATCTGACAGAGGCCCCCGATCGTTTTCCGCAGCCAGTCTCGCGACTGCGTGCCGACACTGGTTATCCAGAGGATGCCTCCCGCCAGACGCACCCGGTGGAACTGAGACGGGCTCTCCCCTTCCTGAAGAGTCCACCGCAGCCTGGATCAGGTCCGCCTCTCTAGTGTGACCTCAGGATGGCGTCTGTCAATCACCGCCGTCCCGAGGCCCTCCGCAGCCTCCCTATATGAGCAAGTCTACGCCGGTGTTCAGGCCCTGGCCCTTTTGGGACGTCTGTCTGGAGTAGGTGTGCTAGAGCCCGAGCGCGGCCTCTTCTGACTCGCACTTGCCTCTTGCGCCTTTACAGGTGCCCTGGCTCTTTTGGGACGTCTGTCTGTAGTAGGCGTGCTAGAGTTCGAGCGCGGCCTCTTCTGACTCGTACTCCCCTCTTGCGCCTTTACAGGTTTCTCGGCCGTCCACGTCCCGGTCGCCATTTTCTGCGCCCTCCGGACTTCCGAGTCCTCACCGGTGGAGGGGCCCCCAGAGTCCTCCGACCTCGCCGCCCTCTGGTGGGACCCAGACTCGCTGCCGCCCCTGGCTCGTCTTCGTTTCCGGAATAGACTCAAGGCACGAGTCTGTAGCCGAAGTCACTCCTCGAGCCACATTGGTTTTGGTTTTATTTAAATTTCTCTTCTTCATCTTGTTCTCACGAGAATGCGGAAATACTGTCCACACCATCAGAACCCCCTGTGTGGTGCAAGGCGGGTTACTCTGGAGGGTTGCCCGGTACTCCAGAGGTTCCGTTCACGACACCATCACCCTGGTGCCATCCATCCCAAGGCACATGTCACGTGACACCGTGGATTGGGGCAGTTTTCTCGACCTCCACGTCTAGATCCGTCATGTTTAGTTATAAGCAGGGTCATCTCGTGCAGGATGCGGCTCTTCACTGTGCATGGCGGTCTTGGGGAGAGCTTCATTTAAAGTTCATGTTGTTGTTTCCGCTTCCTCAGCTTGCTCCCTGGAGTCCTTTGATCCCCGACTCCTCGGGCATACATACTTCGATGCCTTGTTACTATAGAATACATGTTGCATTTAGAAAACTGAAAAAAATATATAAGAAGGACACACTTATATGTATGTAATGTCAAATGGACAACAAGTCTTAAGTTGTTTACCTCAGCTCTGAGCTATGAAGCTGGTATATGGAGGCTCAGATACATGGAGAATGGTTATATAGAGCAGATTCTTGAAAGCTAAAAATTTCCTTCCCAGGGGACTCCTGGTTACATATGACGTCTTGAATTTAATCTACCCAAGCTAGGATATTATGCACTGACAACAGAACTATATTTACCCTTAAAGCAGAATAACATGCAGAGGGACAGGTATCCTGCAATCGCTTTTAAACAACTGAAATATTCAGATTCCTCTACCACAAATATAATAGAACTTAATTAGTTTAGTCAGCTAAAAAGCATACTAGCTGAGATTGGAGTGGAAAACACGGGTATTTTAGACAATTTTTGCGAGAATGACATAATCTCTATACTTGACACATATATGATGCATAGCCGAACATTAGATGAGAACTGCACCTGGCTTTCTGTTAACTACCCCGGTACAAATTTCTGTTGGGAAACAGCACCGAGCTGGTATTACTACCTCTCTATTTGCAAAGGTTTATGCTCCGACTGCATACAACTGGCAGCAAGGAGGTGGTTGTGATCTTTGGGACTATCAAATAGCGCCTGAACAAACTAGAAGAAAAATGTACTATTTGTAATTTGAATAAAAATGAAGATTTAAAACATATAATTTTTTACTGTCCCATGTATCGGCCAATTAGAAATCTTGAGAGTCGCCACCTGGATAGAGACACTTAGCATTAAGGGAGCTGGATGTGGAGCACGTTAAAGTTTTGTAGAACTAAAAAAAATGCAGTGTTAATTATAGCATTTATATTGCTATTTTTGTTTTGTTTTTGAGGGCCATTTGGTTTATCAGACTTACCTATACTTGTAATTATGTTAATTCTAATGTCAACATTTAGTTTAATTTATTATTTGGATTTCATATTAAAGTTTAAATTATGGCTAGAAAACACCACACTCTTTGTTTATGATTTTATATCGATTGATCAATAAATTTATTACTATTATTATGAAGAAAAAACCGAGAAAAAGAAGACCCACTAGCGACGAGGTTTATCCAACCATCGAACCAGTGGAACTCAGAATTGAAAAAATTAGAGCGCTCAGCTGATAATCAAGTGGAGGACAGACAGTAGTACATGATGGTACAACTTCTATTCAGGACAAGAGAAGCATACAGGGACACAAGGGCCAATAAAAACGATATTGTATGACACATTGACAATTACAAAACAACCTGTAGGTATATACGCATACCAATGCATAAGGTACTAAAAACTCTAAAACCCTATAATTCTCAGTGAAATATGTGAATGTTTTCATTTAAACAATCCAATGGTATGAGTATTTTAAATGATAATTTTTAAAAGAATACCACTGTTAAATACAATAATCTGGTGCAAAAAGTACTTAGTCTACAATTTTCCTCACCTGGTTTACTAGTTCTGCACTAAGGCCAAGGTATTGGTGCAAAGCAGTGAATGTAACTCTTTGCAAGCGAACCATGATCACTTGCATTACACGAATAAAAATATCTGGGTACTCTTGAAAAACTTCTTGGAAGGCAGACATCGGCAGTTTCACAATTGTTGAATCTTCAAGCGCTTTTGCAGAGACAGTCTTATATGGATTAGGGTGACCCTGTAACAAAATGTAATTTTAATGCTTTTAACTAAATCTTTTAGTTGATGTATGATCTGTTCATCAAAATTTGGTCATAACTATGTAGCCAGATATTGTGGTCAACATTGAAGAAGTTTTATGATCTTAATTATTCAATGTTATTCGGACTGACAGAATATAGACATAATAAGCACCACCCGTAAAAAATTATAAAAAATCGGTATATAAATGACAAAGTTGTAAGTCACTAAGTGAAGACTGGACCCTGTGATGAGCACTGATAAGTACACTTGGAGAACCTAATTCAACACAACAAATCTTTTTAAAGACCTAACAATCATTTCGCTAACAAAGTTAGCTTCATCCGAGGGTGAAATATTCTAGAATTATAACTAACTTTGTTAGCGGAACGATCGTTAGGTCTTTATAAAGATGTGTTGTGGTGAATTGGGTTCTTAAAGTTGTTAGCTTCTAAACTTCGAAAGTTTGTATTGCAAATACAAAAGTATTGTATTGTCATACCTCCTCATATCCGACAGTTGTGCCTGCTTTGACCGGCTGATTAATGATATACTCCTAAATGTGAAACAAAAAAATGTATTTATTAGGAAATTTCCTTTCTTAGGTTGGTTACATGTTTTGCCATTTATACATTATAAAATGGGAAAAGTATTGATAACAGGTCAAATCGATAACTAACTGCTCGAAACTTCCTGGGAGATGTGGAAGTTTAAACTATTTTACCTTCACCATTTTCTTTTAATTCCTCAAAAATGTTTGCATAGTGTTTTATCATTTCTATTAATTTTTGTTAGAGCTATAAAAAAGGAGACTTTTTTCTTTGCAGTACACTATAACTAACTTCTGTGCAGACATTTCTACCAATGTAAAATTGCTTCAGAATGTGCAGAAGTTCCATTATTAAGCGTGTTCGTCGCCAACGTCTGTAAATTAAAAAAAGTCTGCACGCAGCAAGTGCGTTATGGTAGTGAATTTTCATAGAAATTATCTAGCACCAAATAGTTTTGTAGAATTTTTTTTCCTGTAACATAGAAATCTAAATTTTGGTATATAGTTTCCTTTTAATGTTATAAACTTGTGAACTACATTATTTGATTACCATAAGTTTTTTATTTTTGGAGATCAATTTTTTTCGAAAAAATACCCAAAATTTCCCCGGAAAACCTGGTTCCATTTTCCTGGCTAACGAACCTATCCAAGCCAATTACAAAACGAAGGCACATGCCAAATTTTATCAAAATCATTATATTTTGAGTTATCAGTGTGATATATATATATATATATATATATATATATATATATATATATATATATATATATATATATATATATATATATATATATGTATGTATGAAGCCAGTGATATAGTAAATTTAGTTTCTGAAAATTTTTCTGAAGTTTATAACTCCTCTTACTGTTCTGTTCCTGAGCTTCATTATGTTATGGAAGCGGGTGTGAGCACAATGGTAATGTAACACTAAGTGAAGCCTTCACAAAAATATCATTACTAAAGGGTAAACTCTCTGATGGTCCCACCTTATCTTCTGAAGCAATGCATTTATTCTGTTAGTTTCCCCATATATTTAGTTTTCAACATGTCCCTCAATCAGGCTGTATTTCCTGACTTTTGGAAGACTAATTATTTAAGACTGTTTCACAAGTCTGGTTGTAACCAAGATATAAAAAATTATAGAGGTATCTACTTGCAATCTACCTTACCTAAAATTCTGGATTCTTTAGTCACAGACTATCTAACTTGGGCATGTAAAAACGTTATTATTGAACAACAACAAGGTTTTATGAAAGGACGCTCGGTCATAACCAATCTGATGTCCTATCAAAATGTAATTTTAAATGCATTCGAGAATGGTCATCAGGTTCACTCTATAGACACTGATGTCACTAAGCATTCAATCCGGTTAATCACAAATTACTTATTGCAAAAGTGAATGACTATGGAATACGTGGAAAGCTTCCGGCCTGGATTAGTAGCTTTTTAGTCAACAGATCTCAGTTTGTTAAGATTGGGAACCACATTTCAAACTCGGTTGATGTCTTATCAGGTGTACCACAGGACAGCCACTATGGCCCCGTTCTTTTTAACCGATTTATTAACGATTTGTATTCTTGCTTTAATTCTTCCCAGTTCCTTTTATTTGCGGAGGACCTGAAGATTATCAAGGTTGTCACAAATTATTTGGATTGCCTTGAGTTGCAGAGTGATATTGATAATCTTGTTTGGTGGTGTTCAGTCAATTGCATATATTTAAATTTAGAAAAGTGTCTTTCTATGGTTTTTAGTAGAAACCACACTGCCTTTAACCATACTTATTCCATTAATTCAGTAAACCTCGCCACTGTATCTGCTGTGAAAGATCTTGGTATTTTGTTTGACACCAAATTAAGTTTCTCTCAACACATTCTAAATATTTCTCTGAAATCAAGTAGGCTTTTGTGTTACATACAGCGAGTATCAGCTGATCTCTCAACCACATCATTTAAAATGTTCTATAGCGCACTAGTGCGCTCTTTATCAGAATATGGTTATGTCATTTGGAGCCCCTTCTATGAAGCTAACTCTCTGATGCTGGAAAAGGTTCAGAACAGATTTTTAAGATGCTCAGCTTATAGATTAGGGATTCCTTGTAACGATTATAAATATGACTACAATGATCTTATGTCATGATTGAATTTAACCAAACTATCCAATCGAAGAATACAAACTGACCTTTGCTTATTCTTTAAAATAATTTCTGGTGAAACTGATTCCCCATATTTGCTCAGTCAGATCGGTTTAAAAATTAAAACGACTGCAACAACGTCAAATGATACATTTGTTGTGGATTTTCATAGCAGGAATTATGAATTGAATAGTCCCCTCACACATATGGCTCGGTCAGCCAATCAATTATTGCATAACAGGATAAACTTTAACTATGGTGTACACCTATAATTCAACAATTTCACTTACTACCCACATTAAATAAAAAAGAAAACAACATTTCGACAAGCTTAAATTCCATTTCAGGCTTTACATGCAGTCCATCAATTTTATAAAACTAAAATCAAATTTAAATTTACTTTATTCAAAATCAGTACAAGTAATTTGGAGACTCAACAAAGTCAACAGGAAAACGTGGTTAGGCATCTATATGTTAAGTCAATATGTTCTTAAATGCTCTTAAATTCATGTTAAAGATGTCAACATGCTTACACAGTTTGCTATAACTTGAGCACATTCTATAAATCAGAGAACTGCAGAGACTATTTGTTCTGTATCTTGGTATACAAAATAGTTGCTCTAGTCTACTATCCCTTTGAGGAACCCTGAACTGAATCCTGCCGGAAAATTCAGAAAAATTTACCAAGTTTCTCACGATTTTAAACAAAAACACCAGGCGAGCAACTATGCGCCTGCACTGAAGACCGGTCATGTTACACAGCAAGCAAACTCCCATAGGGTGTAACATTGGGATAAGATCCAAAAAACTTAAAATGCAGAAAAGTCACAAATCTCCGCTGAAGTTTCTCCACCACATCAGAATGAACCCTGTAAAAAGGATTCCATGCCACCGACAGATACTTCATTTTTGAACGTATATATGCATTAAAAAGAATTTTAACTGTTTCAACTCTACGGAATCCTCTCGAGTTTCATATAATACAGACCAAAGTTTTCAACCCTGAGGCAGCAATTTTTTCCACGTGCTTTGCAAATGTTAATTTAGTGTCAGACTCAATTCCTAAGTCCCCAAACTGGGTCCTATGCAAGAGTTGAGTCACCTCTAACAGTATATTGATACTCAACAGGAGCAAGACGCCTCAAGTAAGTAGAAACAAAAGATTTCCCAATATTCAGGAACATTCTATTTACAAAACCCCATTCTGACAGTGCATCAATGCTCCTCTGTAATTCTTCACAATCACTAATGCTTGAAGTAACACGAAAGATCTTTAAATCGTCAGCAAACAACAAACAACGGGAGTCAGCTATACTTTTCGGCAGATCATTGACAAACAATAAAAACAATAGAGGTCCCAAGTTTGACACCTGGGGCACCCCAGAGGGTGACGAAAACAATGAGGACGTGCTTCCACCATAAACCACATATTGTGCCCTTCCAGTCAAATAAGATGTAAATAACTCAATCAGGTCAAGAGAAAAATCACACATATACAGCTTCTTCAAAAGAACTTTGTGGTCCACCTTATCGAATGCCTTCTGAAAATCTGCATATATGGTGTCCAGCTAACCACCAGCATTGATTGCCTCGCTTGCTACCTGAGTAAGGTTGGTAGCAGTAGACCTGCGTGGCAGAAATCCATGTTGTTCATCTACAATCAGATAATGCGAGAATACTTTAGAATACAAAATACTCTCAAAAATTTTGGAAAAATTCCACAGTATCGAAATAGGTATACAGTTTTCAACGAGTTTTCTTAAACCAGAATTAAAAACTGAAATAACCTTGCTAACTTTCCATAGAGGGGATAGTGGTATTTCACCAGTATTAGATTAAACACATAGCATAGGGGTGCGATCAAAAATTCCATACAGCCCCTAATCACATACGAAGGAATATCATCAACACCCATAGCAGCACCAATCTTTAATTTCTTGATGGCTTCTTTAATGTCTCTGGACGTAATTTTCTGAAATCGAACCAAGTCAATATCTCCACCCCCCCCCCCCCCCCCTCCCCCCCCGTTACATTCTGTAACTCGTCAAGAAACAAGGACGTGTCCCAATAATGTTCCGGTTCAGCTATGCTTTTACTATCACGTAAAACTTCATTACCTACATTCATTTCAGACTTGTCATATGTACTCCTACAGTGCTTTACATGTTCCCAGAAAACATCTGGATTGTTAACAATCTTTTCTTGCAAACCTGACACATATGCCTGATGTGCTTCATGAATACTCCTTTTTATTTCCCTTATCAAATGCCTGAACCTTAAATTAAATTATGTGTTCCCTGTTCTCACGAATATTTTTCTACACTTATGCTTTTCCCGAATATATTTTATTTTTTGAGGCGTAAACCACAGCGGATAACTCCTTCTATGCTTTATAAAGTTAGGAACTGTTCTATCAAAACCCTGATAAAATACATCATTCAGCCAGAGAACTGCTGAATCCACATTATCTATAGCATATAGTTCATCCCAGTTGGTATCATTTATGTAATTATACAAATCTAAAGACCGACCCTTTCTGAAATCATAGGCAACTTTTCGTACACCCGAACATTTTATCGCCCTAGAAAAACGTAACACACACAACAGTGGCGGATGATGTACGTCTTCCTTCTCAACAATAGACTCCTTCAATTTCAAATAGACCCTTTCTCTGATGCTTTGGCTGTCGGTTTAGTTAAGTTGATGCTTTCGCTGTAGGTTTAGTGAAGTTTATGGTTTAACAGTTTTTAAGTTTTTTAGCTAATTTTTGTAGAACAAATTCGTTATTGCATTTTTGCATTTTTTATCGAAATATGATGCGTTTGTAAGAAAAAAATCTGGACGCAGTAAGTGCGTTTTGGTAGCGAATTTTCGGTAAATTTGCAGTTTAGCTCCCGAACGCTTTTCAAAAAACTGTTTTCACAAACCTGCCTAAGCCCCCCCTGGATCCACAAACCCCAAGAAAAAATTCTTGTTTACACTCTCCAAGGAAGTTACGAGACCAGGAGTGAGTAGGGGTGTATAATTTTTTTAGCTAATTTTTGTAGAACAAATTCGTCAATGCATTTTTGCATTTTTTATCGAAATATGATGCGTTTGTGAGAAAAAGATCTAGACGCAGTAAGTGCATTTTGGTGACGAATTTTCGGTAAATTTGCAGTTTAGCTCCCGAACGCTTTTCAAAAACTGTTTTCAGAACACCCCCCCCCCCCCCCCGATCCACAAACCCCAAGGAAAATTTCTTGTTCACACTCCCTAAGGAAGTTACGGGATCAGGAGTGAGTAGGGGTGTATAATTTTTTAGCTAATTTTCGTAGAACAAATTCGTTAATGCATTTTTGCATTTTTTATCGAAATATGATGCGTTTGTAAGAAAAAAAATCTGGACGCAGTAAGTGCGTTTTGGTAGAGAATTTTCGGTAAATTTGCAGTTTAGCTCCCGAATGCTTTTTAAACAACAAGTGTCCTGTTAATGTGCAAGTCATAGACATGTCAGATCAACGCCTACTTAGATATTGAGAAAAAAGAAATCGACGAATTTTGTTTATTCAAAGAACTCGAAAATTAAAAGAGAGCACCTGACAAAGGAAAGCTTCAAATTGTTTTTAGGTAAGACCGCTTCAGGGGCTAGAGGATAAATAAGGGGTGATTCGGTTAAAGATGACATTTTTGAACAAAACTCGAGTAATATAATGTTTCAAAAGTTTATGGGTGCAGGAATACAAATATTTTTTTGTGGCCAAGTCATGGGCCTTAAATTCATTTCATTAAAATGTCTTTCTGAAGAGAATAAACTATCACAACTATGTGGAAGTTATGATTCAATTTGCAGCACTATTTTTTATTGATGGAAGGGAAAGGAAGCCACTACTCTTGAGTTACATTTCGACTGACACACTATAGTTTTTCACAAAAAAACAGCAAGTTGAGTTTTCTGGTTCATAGATTGACACAGTTTCCCTTAAATGAAGATAGATACAACAAAGAACTAGAATATATTAAGAACGTAACTAAGTATAATGGTGTAATTTGTCTACTTAGTAGACAAATTAGTCAATAAACATAAAACAAAGAAAATATTAGTGGATTCTACGACTTTCAGAAAAAAGAAAACAGACAACAGCGTTGTCTGGTTACCATTTGAACCGCGAATCACTATAAAAGCATTTTTAAGAAAGCCAATTTACAGCTAACATAAAAAAAAACCTGAAAAATTGGCTAGGTAACCCAAACGAGAAAAATAAAACCGCAGAAATTTCGGGAATATATAAAATAGGTTGTATGGCTTGTGAAATTAAATATGTTTGACAAACTAAAAGATCTGTCAAAACTAGATTTAAAGAGCCTTTAGGCTAACTGAAATATGGCACTATTGATCATAATGTATTGCTTAACATATTTCGGATAATAATCACCATGTAGATAGGCAAAATCTCAAGCTAAGACTATACGTTTTGCTTTTTGCCAATAGTAACATTTTTTTTCTTTGTATATATTATGTGCTTGTATAAGTACACTTGGAGAGCCCAAATCACCACAACACATTTTAAAAAGACCTGACGATCGTTTCACTAACCAAGTTAGCGTCAACAGAGGATGAAACATTCTAAATACTTAAAAAACTAACATCAACTTATATACCGGATCTCAGGCAAAGAGATCGAACCGAGATGAGACACTAGTCGTAGGCAAATTCCACAGTGTATTGTATTTTTATCGCCTGACCAGGTCTTTGCGCTATCCTTATTGCTTTATCTAAAAGTGTCCATCTGTAATAGTCTTGAGAAAGTTCGACGACCGCTAAATTAACAACGGTTCCTTTGGCGGCAATAACTGTATACTTGTTATCGGTAAAAACGTGCCGAAAACGTGGGAATTTTATTTAGCAAAGTAATCTATCAAGTGACTCGTAATTGGCGCTGGTGCACTGTTCATACATTCTTTGTTGCAACTATATTTCGCAATATATACGCTCTCAAACCCATTCAGCTGACTTGGTTTTTTAACATTCTGATTTTCTTTATCAACGTGATGATTACTATCCCAAATATGTCGGGCGACGGCAGACTTATCTACAGTACCGTAACGTAATTGGGATATGTGTTCTTTGAATCTGATTCCAATCGATCTTTTTGTTTGTCCGATGTATTTAAGATTACAATCTTTACAACTTATTTCATAAATTCCCGACATTTTTTCCGCGCTATCCTTGTCTTTTGGATTACCTAGCAAGTTTTTTAAAGTATTTGTTGTTGAAAATGCTACCTGTAAGTCGACTTTTTTAAAAATGTTGTCTAGACCCCTCGTGATTCTAGGTTCAAATGGTAAGCAAACAAAGTTTTTTTCCGATTTTTCTCTTCTGAACGTCGTTGATTCCGTCACCATTTTCTTTGTTTTCTGTTTGTTGATTAATTTTTCCACTAAGCCAGCAGTGTATCCGTTATATTCGGCCACGTTCCTAATATAATTTAATTCTTTGGTATATCTACTTTTGTTTAAAGGAAAATTAATTAACCGATTTACTAAAAAATTCAGACTGGCCATTTTTTGTGCGTACGTATGATGTGAGTCGCTCGGGATGTAGCTTAAGGTAGTGGTTTCTTTTCTATAGACATCGAATTCTAAAGTGTCTTTATTCTTGATAACTAGTACATCTAGAAAGGGTAGTTTATTATTAGTTTCTAATTCGTGGGTAAATTTTATAGAAACAAATTTATTGTTTAATTTGGCAATAAAATCTTCTATTCTGCAAATGTTTGTGTCAAACACCGCGAAAATATCATCCACGTAACGACACCACACTCTAGGGAAATAACCACTTTCACTTTCAAGATCCGTTTCAAATCTGCTCATGAAAAGGTCTGCAATAAATGGAGATAGCGGATTTCCCATTGCCGTGCCTTGTGTTTGTTGAAAAAATTCATTGTTGAATTGAAAAATATTTTGTTTGATGCAAAGGTTTGTTAGAGTTAAATACTCCCTGCAGACATTTTCATTTATGTTATTAATTTAATTAATATTAGGAACGTGGCCGAATATAACGGATACACCGCTGGCTTAGTGGAAAAATTAATCAACAAACAGAAAACAAAGAAAATTGTGACGGAATCAACGACGTTCAGAAGAGAAAAATCGGAAAAAAACTTTGTTTGCTTACCATTTGAACCTAGAATCACGAGGGGTCTAGACAACATTTTTAAAAAAGTCGACTTACAGGTAGCATTTTCAACAACAAATACTTTAAAAAACTTGCTAGGTAATCCAAAAGACAAGGATAGCGCGGAAAAAATGTCGGGAATTTATGAAATAAGTTGTAAAGATTGTAATCTTAAATACATCGGACAAACAAAAAGATCGATTGGAATCAGATTCAAAGAACACATATCCCAATTACGTTACGGTACTGTAGATAAGTCTGCCGTCGCCCGACATATTTGGGATAGTAATCATCACGTTGATAAAGAAAATCTGAATGTTAAAAAACCAAGTCAGCTGAATGGGTTTGAGAGCGTATATATTGCGAAATATAGTTGCAACAAAGAATGTATGAACAGTGCACCAGCGCCAATTACGAGTCACTTGATAGATTACTTTGCTAAATAAAATTCCCACGTTTTCGGCACGTTTTTACCGATAACAAGTATACAGTTATTGCCGCCAAAGGAACCGTTGTTAATTTAGCGGTCGTCGAACTTTCTCAAGACTATTACAGATGGACACTTTTAGATAAAGCAATAAGGATAGCGCAAAGACCTGGTCAGGCGATAAAAATACAATACACTGTGGAATTTGCCTATGACTAGTCTCTCATCTCGGTTCGATCTCTTTGCCTGAGATCCGGTATATAAGTTGATGTTAGTTTTTTAAGTATTTAGAATGTTTCATCCTCTGATGACGCTAACTTGGTTAGTGTAACGATCGTCAGGTCTTTTTAAAATGTGTTGTGGTGATTTGGGCTCTCCAAGTGTACTTATCAGTGCTCATCACAGGTTCCAATCTTCACTTAGTTAGTTATGTGCTTGTAGATATGTAGATTTTATGTGGATGTGTATATATGGATTACTTATGTTCAAAATGAAATGTTATTATTGATGTATATATATATATATATATATATATATATATATATATATATATATATATATATATATATATATATATATATATATATATATATATATATTGTTAATAAACATAAATAATTAAATAAAGAAAAACACACACACAACTATTGTGCTATTTCTAGCAGCATTGTCAGATTGTAAAGTTATAATCTTTGGCTGTAATAGTCTTACTCAAGGATGTTGGTATGTCTATTTTTTGCACTACAAAAAGGTAAGCAGGTAAATTGTGACAAATAAATAAATTTTGATTCTGTCAAGCAATTTGGGATATCGATTTATATATAAAATCACGTAAATGTACAGCTCAAATCTTTGACTAATTGCTTTAGCATACTATTTGATTTAAACTAACAAATTAGTAATGGAATGAAACTCCCATTTCACTGCAATAAATTTGAAGTTCGCTACCATAACACCACTCTGACAATCCTGTTAATTTATATTATTAATAAATATGTATTCTTAAATCGCCAGTGACAACGAAAAATGTATACAAAATATCTTCTTTTATCATTAAAAATTCGGTAAATTAAATTCCCCAGAATTATCAACTAGATTACACGAAGAAAAATATACAAATTTGACAAATTTTCATTTTTATATTTTCACGTTCGCTAGGAGTTAAATAAAGAGAATAAAAGCTGCTAGAATGAAACAAGGACGCCGAATTTTTACCATATAAAATGAGTTGTTGAGTTGTGTTAAGCTCCCTCCAGCATAAGAGTTCTGAGTAGAGTAAAGTAGATTAGCCAAGTATCCCCACAGTATTTTCGAGTTTCTAGTTGAAAAACCGCTAGACCCGTTCCTTTCATTTTCTCCGCTATTGTATTTTCTTGGTAAGAAACATATGATTTAATTAATTTTTGATATTTATATTTCCTGAATTATTTTAAATCATATATAGCTGACCCCCAAACCCAGAACTAATTCTATATTTATTTTTCCCGAGTTTCAATATACAGGTGTCCCTAAATGCCCAGTTTCACTTAAAACAGGATTGACAGAGTGCTTTCTGCCCCCTATATATTTTGTTTGTCTAGGCACGCCACGAATAACCGAGGGTTGTAATAACATTATAATATCCTCTCATTTCTAGCTGCTTTGGTAATATACCTTAGTGAGTTAGTAATATTGTGTACCGTTGTGACTCCCACCTCCTAAAATAACTTGGGAGTTTGGAGGACTATACATAGTTTCTGTTGGAAATATGATTTTGAATCTATTTTTATATTAAATATTATTTATGTCTTTTGTAATCTACTGTGATACTGTCTTTGATGTCCTTTTAGCTGTGTAAAGTGGGCTGTTCGTGTCGGCGGTTTTGTGTGACAGTGTGAGTGTGCGCAGTACGTAGTACGAAGAGAAAACAAGAAAGAATGACAATCAAGTTCGTAAAATAAAGCATTACTGTACGCTGTACGCGTGATATGAATATGTAAATTAATTAATAGTTTTATCTGAAATATGTTTTTACTACTGTTTGTATATCCGAAATATTATAGTTAAATATAGTATATTAATTAGTACCGCAGTGTCATTCAATATTTTAACATGGTAGCAGAGGTCCGTGGTTACGTGGCCGGTCTATAAGTCGAGAAGTTTTTTATATGAGAAGTAAGTTTTTGCGTTCCGGTGTGAACAGTGGTGTATAAAATGGCGAACGATAAAAAGGATGAATTTTTGTTGCAAGTATTTAATGGCACTGGGTACGATAAATGGAAGTTTAGATTGAAGTTATTCCTAGAAATGAAGGAATGTTATGAAGTATTGTCAAGTGCGACTAGACCGAACGAAATTACCGAAGCAAATTGGAGCAGGAAAGAAATTAAGGCAAAAAACTATATTGTTAACAGTGTAACTAATGATCAACTTGAATTAATACTATCGAAAGAGACAGCCAAAGAGATGATTGAAACATTTGATGAAATCTATTTAGTGAAGAACAGTGCTACGAAGTTATTATGCAAGAGAAAACTGTTAGATTTGAAAATGAATGAAACAGGTAATCCATTTGAGTTTTTCAACGAATTTGAGAAGTCGCTGAACGAATTGAAAAACGCAGGTGAAGAAGTAAGCAAAGATGATAAACTAAACTATTTACTGCTCAGTTTACCTGAAAGTTTTTCACATATAGTAGATATTGTTGATGCGTTGCCAGAGAAAGAAAAATCGGCCGAATATGTGAAATCCAAATTGATGTTAGAATTTCAAAAGCGAGAATGTAACAGTATTAGAGGTAAAAGTAACTTTCAAGCTTTCAACTCCAACGTTGCAAAAGGCACAAAGATGGGTATTAGAAGTCAGTTCCAACAATCCCGGCGTCAGCAGTCAGGTCCTTCTGGCTATTACAGTACAAACCAAGGAAAATCAATTTCTTGCTTTCCAAGGAGATGTTTCAGGTGCAATCGTGTGGGTCACATTCAGAAGTATTGTCGCAGTAGTGGACAGAATCAGCAGATCAGGAGCTCAAGGAACTCAGACAATGAGTACAGCAGGCATGTTGCAGGAACCTCTTCCGTGGATAAGAACTCTGCAGGTCAGTCATTCCAAGTTGAAGTTATGCTCTCAAATGCAAAAAGAAGTGAAGAAAGAGCAGATTTAAAATGGTTATTAGATAGCGGTTGCTCAGACCACATTGTGATTACTGATAAGTATTTCTCTAGCTCGGTAAGTCTAAAAAATCCTGTAGATGTAAAAGTAGGGGATGGTTATTCATTAAAATCAGAGAAGATGGGTAACTTGACAGTATTTTTCAAAGTTTATAATAAGTTTGTGAAAACCGAAATTAAAAATGTTTACTATGTACCAAATATGAAACAGAATCTGTTAAGTGTAGCTTGCATAACTGATCATGATTACTCAATTGTATATCAAAAGAATGTAGCAAAAATCATCAGTCGAGATAATAAATTAGTTGCCCTAGCTGTTAAGAGAAATAAACTTTATGAAATTGTTGCAAATGTTAAAACAAATTGTAAACGCTCCTATAATACTAAAGTAGAAATGTCAAAGAAAGAAAAATGGCACCGTATGTTAGGTCACACAAATTTTGTTAATCTAAAAGAGATGTGTTACCGCGAAGTAGCTGAGGGATTACCCAAAAAATTGGAAAATGAATTTTTAAAATGTGAAATATGTTTAGAGAATAAAATGTCAAATCTAAAGTTCAAAAACGAAAGAAACAAGGCAAATGCTATCTTGGAAATAGTTCATACAGATGTTCATGGTCCAATTTCACAGATTGGTTACAGAGGGGAAAGATATTTTGTCACTTTCATAGATGACTTTAGCAAAATTGTTGTCGTTTACTGCATTAAGCATAAGAGCGAAGTTTTTGATCGATTTGTAGAATATGCTAATTTTATGCAAAACCAAACGGGTAGGAAAATAAAAGAAATTCGATGTGACAACGGTCGGGAATATATAAATAAAAACTTTTATGAATTTGCAAGAAAGGAAGGTATTTACTTGCGGCCAGGTCCTCCACACACACACGAACTTAACGGTGTTGCGGAGAGATACAATCGCACCCTGATGGATCGTGCTAGATGTTTGCGTGCTGAAGCAAATATAGAAAAAAGGTTCTGGCCAGAGTGTATTTATACAGCAGCTTATTTAGGAAATCGCTTACTCTCTAATACAAAAATCAAGAAAACTCCATATGAAATATTGCTCAACAAGAAACCAGATCTTTCTAATTTACATTTATATGGCAGCACAGTTTTTGTAAGAATTCCAGAAGAATGTAGAACTTCAAAATTGAACCCAAAAGCGTCAAAAGGGATATTAGTAGGTTACACTGATGTTGGTTATAAAATACTAATGGACAACAAAGTTATTATAAGCCGTCATGTGCAATTTGTTGAAAGTGATATCAAATACATTAGAATGCATAATGAGAATGATTCTGATAGTATGAATGAATATTCTAGCATGAGTGAAACTAAAAGTGTAAAGATTAAAGATTTTGAGGAAACTGAGGAAAGCATGAATGAAATTTCAGGAGTTGACATTCAGGAGGTGTCTAACTCAGAGGAAACTGCACGACGTTCATCCCGACAAAAAACTTTTCCCAAGAGATATGATGATTATGTTGTATCTGTAAATTATTCAAATGTATTAGTTCCAGAAAATTATGATGAAGCTTGTAAAAGTATAGAGTCAAGAAAATGGAAAGAGGCTATGCTTGAGGAAATCAAGAGTTTGGAGGAAAATAATACGTGGATAGTGGTAGATGAACCGGAAAATAAAAACATTATTGAAGTTAAATGGATTTACAAAATTAAAGCAAATGGTCAATTCAAGGCTAGAGTTGTGGCAAAAGGTTTTCAACAGTTACGTCATGAAGATGAAGAAGTATACTCGCCTGTAGCAAAGATGTGTACACTGAAAGCTTTACTATCAGTTGCATGCAAAAATGGTTGGTTTATCGAACAAATGGATGTTCAGACAGCATTTCTAAATGGAAAAATCAAATCGGAAGTTTATATATATGCCCCAGATGGATATGAAATAGAATCCAACAAGGTATGTCTGTTACAGAAATCTCTATATGGTCTTAGAGAAAGCCCTCGAGATTGGTATGAATGTTTTCATGAATTCATGTTAGGTTTAGATTTTGAAAGATCAGATTATGATTATTGTTTATATATAAAATATGTAGGTGGAAATGTGACATATATCATTCTTTATGTTGATGATCTTTTAATTTGTGGCTCAAGCTTGGAAAGTATCAAAGAAATCAAAATTTCACTTAATAAAAGGTTTAGAATGACAGATTTGGGAAAAATAAATCATTATCTTGGAATAAAGGTTACATATAGTGTGTCTGAGGGGAAAATGTACTTAGATCAAACTTCTTATATTGAAAATGTAGCAGAAAGGTACAATGTTGTTCAATCAAAAAATTTCAACACTCCTATGGAAGTAAACCTAAAATTGGAATTTGCTGAGAATTCAGAAATTGATTTGAAATATAGAAATTTAATAGGAGCTCTTTTGTATATAGCCAATGGAACCCGCCCAGATGTTTCTTTTGCTGTTAATTATTTAAGCCGTTTCCAGAATGGTTATGATAGCACTCATTTCAGATATGCTTTACGTGTTCTTAAATATCTATATCATACTAGACATATGAAAATGATTTACAGTTCAGAATCAAATGAGGAACTAGATGCCTTTGTAGACTCAGATTGGGCATCAGATATAGTTGATAGAAAATCAACAACAGGTATTCTTATACGCATTTATGGAAATCCAGTGTTATGGAAATGTCAAAAACAAAAAGTTGTTTCAAGAGCATCGGCTCATGCAGAATTTTATGCTCTAGCAGATTGTGTAGAAGAAGTAATACCTATTCATGGGATACTTAATGACTTGAATGTAAAAATTAGCAAACCCATAAAAATTTTTGAAGACAACACAGGTGCAATTGCTTTAGCAAAACACGGAAAATTTTCAAAGAATTCCAAACACATTGATGTCAGCTATCATTTTGTGAATGATTTGCATAGTAGAAATTTAATTGATGTTTTGAAGATAGATAGCAATGACCAAATAGCAGATATTTTAACTAAATCATTGGGCAGAGAAAAATTCGAAAAATTCAGATCTTTGTTAAATTTGCATTACTGTCAATCGTAGTTTTGTTTTGTAAAAAAAAAAAAAAAAAAAAAAACTTTGAATGTTAATTGTAAAATGTAATGGTAAGGAAATTCAAAATCAAGGAGGTGTGTTGGAAATATGATTTTGAATCTATTTTTATATTAAATATTATTTATGTCTTTTGTAATCTACTGTGATACTGTCTTTGATGTCCTTTTAGCTGTGTAAAGTGGGCTGTTCGTGTCGGCGGTTTTGTGTGACAGTGTGAGTGTGCGCAGTACGTAGTACGAAGAGAAAACAAGAAAGAATGACAATCAAGTTCGTAAAATAAAGCATTACTGTACGCTGTACGCGTGATATGAATATGTAAATTAATTAATAGTTTTATCTGAAATATGTTTTTACTACTGTTTGTATATCCGAAATATTATAGTTAAATATAGTATATTAATTAGTACCGCAGTGTCATTCAATATTTTAACAGTTTCCACTGTGTTAGCACTCACTCGTGTCCCCATGTGCGGTCCGAGCGCTAAAACAGTGTAAAGTATTGTCTCCTTATTGCCGTCCTTTGAGTAAAAACCTTCCTTAGCATTTGGAAATCAAACCAGCTAGAGATAAGAGAAATTCCGCACTCTGATTTTCCGGAGAATCGCTTGCCTGGTCAAAATTAAAGTAAAGATTCGGCATTCCATTTTTTTTTGCTTATTCACACATTACACATACCATATCCTACGTAACTCCTCATTGTAAATATTTTCAAATATCACTTTGTATAGATCTGTATATATTTGTTCAATAATAAAAACATTATTTGCTTTAAAATAATTCTTGTTCACTGTTAAGTCTCTGTGAAGTTTGACCCCTGGAAACAAAATATCTCCACTAGAGGATACCTGAGCACCATACTCCCTTAGGGTGGTCCGTTACCTGGACACTAGTCACTTTGGGGTTTCCACATTCCCCCAACCTTTTGAAAACCTCAAAGTATAGTGGTGGTGCTTGAGACAAATCCCTTTTGCCGATCAAAACATTGACCCACATTCCACCCTTTGGAAGTAGACAGTTACGTCTGGCGCCAGTGAGCAGGGACTTCATTTCTGAGACTTTAAAAACCGTTCTGGTATAGGGATACTCTATTTTCATATTAGATACATTTCCCGTAGTGGCAAAATTTCATAAACAGAATTTTTTTTCTTCTTCCCTAGTTTGACACTGTTTCTTGGCAAATTTCCCAGCTTATAATTTATCCTTGTTCTTTAAATTCCCCAATATGCCATCCTCTGTAAATACCCCTGTAGCCGAAACCAATCCAACTGAGACTTCGAATAAGGAACAAGCTTCGGCCCCTCCATCACCATTAACGCTACCCAGCCAAGGTGCCGCTACAGAACCAAAAGTGGCATGGATTTATTTGCTGAAGAAGCCTGAATTAACAGAAGAACTCAGTAAATTTGGCTTATCCACTGAAGGCCCTGTTGAGGACATGCGTCGGCGGATTTTTGAAAACCGGACCCACCCCCAGGGTCTCCCTTCTCGCTCCAGTAATGGTACCAACAGGAGAAACAGCAACCTTACGAGAGACTACCAGATAGGATCTCCGCTTCAATGGCATAACTGACCCTGTTTCATTTCCGGAGAGATTTGAGAAAGTCGGAGCTTTGTATAATCTGGACCTACCAGTGATGCTGAAAGCTATACCACTCCTACTAACAGACACTGCCCTTCTATGGTACCGGAACAATAGCCTCCAGTTTGACTGCTGGATCACATTTACTCAACGTTTAAAAGAAACCTACCTACCGTCTGATTATGAAATTCGCCTAGAAGGAGCTATAGCCACTCGACATCAAGGGACGAAGGAGACCGGCCAAGACTACATAAATGACATGCAGACCCTAATCCGAAGACATGGTGCCATGAGTCAAGAACTCAAGCTGTATTGGATATACCGAAATCTGAAGCCCGAAATCCGATTCTATATTAACAGGACGGACTTCTCCACCATCAAAAAATTAGTGAAGTTGGTAGCCAACTTCGAAGAGTTACGAGCAGAAACTCGTCATAGTTTTCCTGCTTTGTATCTTCACTGCCGCCAGTTGTCCGACCACCACCAACTGACACACGGACCAGCAATGTAGATACAACACTGCGACCAACCTACCACAAGACTTCATATCTTCGTTTTAACCCGACTGCTACATATACCGATCGAGCACAACAGCCGGTTTCGTCAAATGCCGCAACCCTATGCTTCAGATGTGGACAACTAGGGCACTTTATAAACCAGTGCCGAAACCAACCAAGATTATTTTGTTCCCACTGTCAAAGAAAAGGAGTGATGTCCCCGGACTGTCCCTGTGGCCGGTCAAAAAATTATTCATGGAGAGAGAGCACGCTACACCCGAAATTCTCAACACCACCGAAGGCCGATAGCCCAGTGAGAAGAATTAGCGAAACTTTGGGTCCAATGGCATGCCAATTTGGGAACATGAGGAGGCAACGTCCAGCAGATAGTCAAAGTCCAAGTAAGCCTGAACCAATACAACCGCAGGTGGTAAGAAGCTTCTCCAACACTGCCAATCCCACGCCGACAGGGGAACCGCAACGGCTAACAAAGGACCCGCTCAAGAAGGCAGGTTTCAACTATCAGCCAACCGTCCAATCCCAAACAGCATCAACTATGACGCTACCAGCAGAAAGAAACTCAAAACCAGGATCAGCCAGCCAACATATGCCGCCTTATACCTCTACAACGACAGCGAACAAGTCCGTGTCTAACAACAATAGTCCTGCCAAAGCCGAAACTGGAACTGGGAACATAGAAGACAACCGAATGTTTACCAACTTTAAGATAGAAAATGTACCCATCCGTTCCCTCATCGACACGGGTGCTGTCACTTCATTTATAGGACAGCTGAAATGTCCCGAGTTGGTTGGAAAAACAATTTCGAAAAGTATCCAGCTGGCAAATGGATATGTGCTACCTGTCACCACCGAATAAGTTGCCCGAGCGGAAGCACTGAAGACTAAAACTGCGTACCACTGATTCTGTTACCTACCGAATCTGGCCACAGATGTTATCGTAGGAATGGGCTGTCTCATCAAGAATCCAGGGGCCCAGAAGCAGCCATGAAGTCGATATACACTAGAAGACCGTTTGTTTTGCCATCCTTAGAACTCATAGCTTGCAGACCCATAGCACAGCATGCCCTATGCCGAAAATGGTAGGCCACACGCCACAGAAGCCACTGTCCTGTCAGATCAAGGATACAGCTCGTCCTGCCAAAGCTCCACGTTCGTTTTTAACATATAAGCAGCAGAAACATACAAAATAATTTTTGTATCTGGGCAAAGAGACATGAAAAGGACCAAAGCCTTTAAGCGATTATCCTGTATCACAGGCCCTTTTACCGATTGTAAAAACCGAACCATTTCCCCCACCTACTGTTTGTCCTTCCATACACCGCAATATGTTACCGCCAAACCGTCCATCATCATCTACAGCCTCAAACCCAACAAACTTCTATCCGCCGCAACAAAAGGATCACTACAGCCCGGAATTGCCACCATCAAAGATTCGTTAGAATGCCGTATGGATGCAGCAAGAATCAGATGATAGGATTCAACATGGAATGCTGCCTTCCACCTGCAGTTAACATCGGGAAAAACATGTGCCGGCAAGGAGTTCCACAACTTGGAAGTCCTTGGGACAAAAGAGCGGGCATAACAAGATGTTCTATGTCTGGTGACCTGGACAGTAAAAGGGTGCATTCGCTCTGTTCCCCTGGTAGATATGTTGGGGGCAGCAGGTGGAGGAACTTGGGAAGAAAGCTCCTCTGAGCAGTACCCATGCAGATATCTATAAAAGAGAGAGAGGTCACCAACGGCACGTCGGTGGGCAAGGGATTGCAGCCTTTGGGTAAGGGTAGTGTCACCGATGAGACGTATAGCTCTCTTTTGAATGGAGTCCAGGATAGCGAGTGTAGAAGCGGCAGCAGCAGAGCAGATGTGGGAGCAGTATTCGAGGTTTGGTCTTATTAGTGAAGTATATAAAATATAGAGATTAGCTGGTGAAAAATATTTGCGAGCCCGGAAGAGGAAACCTAATTTCTTAGCAGCCGCTTCTGCAATTGATGTGACATGTTGGTGCCAATTGAGATTTCGATCCACAGAGATGCCAACAAGTGAAAAGGACTCATTACTTTGAATAACTTGGTTGTTTATTGTGATGGGTCTAGGGCTGGTGTATCTCTTATGAGAAAGAAAGCAAGACTGTGATTTGGTGGGGTTGAATTGTACAAGATTTCTACTTCCCCAGTCTAATATTTTTTGGAGATCCGCGGAGATAGAACCCTCCATGAGTCTGCGATCCTCATCTAGTTGGGCTAAAGAGACAGGCTTAGAATATTGTATATTGGAGTGGAGGGTGCTGTCGTCCGCGTAACTGTGAACTGGGTTGGATGTGCTAGAGAGGAGGTCATTGATGTGGAGAAGAAACAGAGTAGGGGCTAAAGCTGAACCTTGAGGAACTCCTGCATTAATTGGATACAGTTTAGAGGAATGGCCATCCACGACAACAGAAATGCTCCGGTTGGAGAGGAAATTTGCTGTCCACATACAGAGTTTTGGTGGTAGGCCATAGGCCGGTAGTTTATTAAGCAGCGCTGCGTGCCAGACCTGGTCGAATGCTTTGGATATGTCTAGAGCGACAATCTGGGATACACCGTGTAGTTCCATAGACTTGTTCCAAGAATGGGTGACAAAGGAAAGGAGGTCGGCAGTTGATCTGCGCTGACGGAATCCATACTGCCTGTCATGGATTAGACTGTGTTTTTCAAGAAATTTTAGTAATTCGGTGTTTATATAGTTTTCCATCACTTTAGAGATGACTGAAAGGAGAGCAATAGGCCTGTAGTTGCTAGGAAGCGCTTTCGATCCTTTCTTGGGGACGGGTTGTACTCGAGCAGTTTTCCAGTTACTAGGAAATATGCCTCTATTGTAGGATGTCTGAAACAGACGAGTCAGGATAGGAGCAAGTTCTGGTGCGCATTTTTTGAGAACAATTGCTGGGATCTCGTCAAGGCCAGAGGCTTTCCTGGTATTAAGAGAAGAGAGCATCTTACATACCTTTCTAGTTTTGAAAATGATATCAGTCATTTTATGCGCGACATTGGGGACTGTTGGTGGTTGAACATTCGGAGGTGGGTTGAGAGTAGAATTGCCGGCGAACAACGAGGCAAAAAGTTCAGCATTGCCCAGAGCGGTAGAAACAATTTCATCCCCTGAGACAAGAGGTGGGAACGTGCTCTTGCAGAAATTATTCCCAATAGATTTAGCAAGAGTCCAGAAGGGTTTGCTGCCGCTGGAGCTTAAGAGGACTTTGTTTTTGATGTGGTTATTAAACAAGTTTTTTTGCCTCAGAAGGAATGCGGACATAGCGGTTTCTTGCGTCGTTAAATGCTTGACGGTTTTCTTGACTGGGATTGTGTAGAAGCTTTTTGTGCGCTTTGACCTTTTCAAGTCTGGCCTTGTCACAGGATTTAGAGAACCAGGGCTTTTGAGTGGCTGCAGAGGTTTTCTGTGTACGTGGAATAAATAATTCCATGCCAGCTTGGATAATTTCGGTGACCTTTTGTGAGATATCAGAGGGGTCAGGATGAGAGAAGCAGACAGACGCCCATGGAAAGGAGTAAAAGTAATCTCGCATTTCGTCCCAGTTCGCGGAGTTGTAGTGCCAAACGATACGTGGGTGTGATGACTGTGTGACCTCGGGTTGCATTGCGCAGGAAGCAGTGATCATGCCGTGGTCTGAGCGACCCAGGAAGGCGGTGACTGATATCTTATAGCAGTCAGGATTTGTAGTAAGAAGGAGATCCAAGGGATTTGAGCTGTGTGTTGGGATGCGAGGAAAGTAAGTAGGTTGCTGAACCATATTGGCTAAAGAATTGCTGACTGCAAAGGCCTCCGCTGCTCTTCCTTGTGGATCGGTTTTTGAAGATCCTAGCCATTCCTTATTATGGACATTGAAGTCACCAAGAATAGTGACCTCGGAGGAAGGATATTCAGAAATCAGATGGTCGGTTTTTTCAGAAAGGTAGTCAAAGAGCTGGACAAAGTTGTTGTCAGAAGGTGACCGGTAAATGCAACAGATGAATTTAGTTGCAGCCCTGAGAGAGAGTTTTATCCATAGTATGTCTTTTCTTCCAGCTTCTAAATTGGGGAGTCTGGTGCAGGGTAGATTGCTACGGACGTACGCGCACACGCCTCTATGCAATCTAAAAGAAGTAAGGAGCTCATACCCTGGGAAATTAAGGTGATTAGTGGCTGTTTTGGCACTGATTAGAGTTTCGGTCAGGAAGAGGAGTTGGGGCCTATTAGTCTGGAGGAAATGGTGGACGGAGTTCAGGTTAGAATTTAGGCCACATATATTCGAGAAGGATATTGTAAATCTCGATGCTGGCGCCCCCTGTACACCCCTCTCCCGGAGATCCGAATGGAGGGGTATTTTGCCTCCGGAATCTTTTGTACAAGGAGGAGCCATCATCATTTTTGTTTATAAGGGAAACCGACTCATACACCAGAACCGGAAACGTCCGTTGGGACTTCACCGGCCCCTTGATGCAAGGGGTGGTACCTCCTCGGGCGCGTAAAAATTCTTTACTATCACGTAAAGGAAAATTCCACTACCACCTACCATATTGCAAGTATACCACACCAGCCAACTATTAAAGAGCTGACCAGCTTTGGAACTTGCTTGTGTGCACAAGTGTTAGCACTTACTGGTTACCACTCACTGGTGTCCCCATGTGCGGCCCGAGCGCTAAAACAGAGTAAAAACCTCCCTTAGCATTTGGGAATCAAACCAGCTAGAGATAAGAGAAATTCCGCGTTCTGATTTTCCGGAGAATCGCTTGCCTGGTCAAATTAAAATAAAGATTCGGCATTCTGTTTTTTTTTTTTTGCCTTCACACATTACACATACCAGTCAGCCCTGGTAAGAACCATATCTTACGTGACTCCTCATTGTAACTATTTTCAAATATCACTTTGTATAGATCTGTATATATTTGTTCAATAATAAAAACATTATTTGCTTTAAAACAATTCTTGTTCACTGTTAAGTCTCTGTAAAGTTTGACCCCTGGAAACAAAATATCTCCACTAGAGTCTACCTGAGCACCATACTCCCGTCCTCAAAGTAAAGTGGTGGCGCTCGAGACAAATCCCTTTTCCCGATCAAAACATTGACCCACACTCCACCCTTCGGAAGTAGACAGTTACAGTAATAACAATAATATTAATAATAATAACATATATGTGAGAATATCTTGAATTATGGTTAAATCTATCAGCAGAGCATAAAGAAGACTCTATGCTGTTGTATCAACATCTCAGAAAGCTGTATCGATTCCAGGTCATAAAGCTCTAAGTAAACTTCATTTTCAATGCTGTTACTAAAGAATTCAACAGCCATGTTGTACAAGGCCTCTAGGCACCCACCAAGTATAGGAGTTTTTCCAATAAAACAATTTATACTGGCCATAAAATCATCAGTAGCAGTTTCTTTTATATCTACATCTATATATATATATATATATATATATATATATATATATATATATATATATATATATATATATATATATATATATATATATATATATATATATATATAATGTACAATAGTTTAAGTGCAAATACATCCTTGACAAATGCAGAATATATGCATACTAAAAATCAGCCTCTGTGCTGTCTTAATTACGATTTGTTCCTGTTTTATTCGACAAAGATTTCTATGCCTGGTTATGTACAATTACCACACCTCAGTAAGCAATTCAAATAATTTTTATTTTATTGAAATTGACAACCCCTGTGAATTTGAATGTATTTTTTGAATTCCGAAAAAATTATGGATGAAAAGCTTGGTTTAGAAGCTTTTTGGTCTGTTTTTCATTTGCCCTGGGACCAACAGTTTTTTAAGAAATAATCATTAACAAAAAAAAATGAACTACTTTCAGAAAGAGAAAAATTGGATGGATTTAAAAAACTTGTATTAAAATTTTTAAAGTCGGCGCCGTCTTATAACAAAATCTTTAATCTCTAACATGCTGTATGTAAACTAAAAAAAAATACAAATTGGTCGCCAGGTTATCTGAATTCTTGGACCCAGTAAACTATTTTATTTACTGTTTTTGTAGTATGAAGTATTAATAATATATGCTTCAGTGAATTTTCATAGAAAAAATTCACTAATGAGGAGACCGCAACTGTTGAATTTTGAAATTTTGTTTTCAAATGAGCATGACCTAGGACCACTAGAACCCATATCCGGGGTCAGTTTAAATTTTTATATGTTTCTATATATATATATATATATATATATATATATATATATATATATATATATATATATATATATATATATATATATATATCATGTGTAAAAGGTATATATATATATATATATATATATATATATATATATATATATATATATATAATAATAATAATAATAATAATAATAATAATATAATAATAATAGATTTATTTTTTCAAAATACAGTTCAATAACAATAACATACATAGATCTATTGAACATAATAAATCTTGGAGAGATCCACAAAAGTCAGAGACTTGTGCGTGGATACATCTAGACCAAGCAAAGTATACAAAACTAAGTAATGAAGACAAGAACACACACACACCCACAGGCGCAAAAACCAAAAACACCCACCAGCACACTCACACAAACACATTCTCTCACACATTTTCACATGTACAATGTACACTCTCACAAATGTATATAATAATAAAAAGAAAAGTGTGCATATTTAAAATGATTACTGTGCGGTACAACATCGCAAAAGCTATCATACGACCTGCTCAACACCTATCTGTGTACTAAACCATGAATGATGTGTCTAGATTTCGAAACCCATGCTTTCACCATCCTCACGTAAGAACGTAAAGTTGGTGCAGCTCTGATATTGACTGGAAGAGTATTATAAATTCTTGGTGCAATATAAGTATAACTACGCTGGCCCACAGTCTTAATTGCTCTGTTCGTTTGAGCGGCCGCTGCTGCGTTTAGCCTAGTTATGTACGAATGCTCTATTCTAGAGACGCGATCATACTTTCTTACGTACGTCAACACAGCCAATGAAAAAAGTTGCCTAATATCATTAGCTCCTGCTTCAGCGTACAACGATTCAGACGGGTAAGTGTAGCACTTATTATAAATTAGTTTCAGGAACCAACGTTGAATTATATCCAACCTTTTCAGGTGACAACTCAACGCAGCACCCCAAACAACAATCCCGTATGTAAGAAGGGGTTCAACCAATGCCGAATAGACCATTCTAAGACACACCGTTGCCAGAAAGGTTTTTAGGTATTTAAACTTATACAAAATGGTCCTCAACTTTTTAACAACCACACCAACATGCTCATCCCAACGCAGATGTTGATCTATGATGATCCCCAAATACCTAACTTTTTGTGCCGCCTCAATTTGGATACATTGGTCATTACAAACTATTTGCAGTGTATTAAATGACGGCAGGTGTGACTTATAGGAGGCAAATGCAACATACTTCGTCTTCTTTGTGTTAATAGTCAACCCATTGGCATCAAACCACCCCTTAACATTCACAAAATCATCTTCAATTTTGGTCTTTAGCCGCTGCCAAGAACAATCTTCATACAGAATTGCAGTATCATCTGCAAAACCAATGACTTTACCAGCTGTCTGCACATCAAATATATCATTGATATACAAATTAAATAACAACGGACCCAGGACTGTACCCTGAGGAACGCCAAATTCAACCACCTCAAAATCGCTGCAGCTGTCGTCAATCCTTGTGCACTGCCTTCTAGACCGCAAATAATCCCCAATCAAAAGCAGCGGAACACCCCTAAAACCGATACCCTCCAATTTTTTGAGAAGAATCCTGTGATCAACAGCGTCGAAGGCCTTTTCGACGTCTAGAAAGATGCAAATACTTTGTCTTTGCTTATCCAGGGCAGAATAAATTCCTGTAGTTAGGGTATTTAACGCATTCTGTGTTGACAGACCCTCTCTGAAGCCATATATATATATATATATATATATATATATATATATATATATATATATATATATATATATATATATATATATATATATATATATATATATCACACCAATAAAATTAATGGCTCGATTTTGACAAAATTTGGCAGGTACCTTTCTTTTATAGATGGCTTGGATGAGTTTGCTAGCCAGGAAAATCAGAATAGTTTTTTTCAAAAATGTTGGGTTTTCTTTCGGAAAACTTTTTTCTCCGAAAATAACACAGCTGTGGCAAGCAAGGTTGGTGCACAGGTTTATACTGTAAATAGTAAACTATATATTAAAAATTATAAAGCATTTAATTTTTAAAAAATGTTGCTACCCCTGGGGCTCACAATAGAGCGATATATTACATGATTTTGTCGTTCTCATTATTTATAATCAAGAAGATGTCACAAAAGTTGACAAAAAAATGAGATCATTTGAAGTGAAGTGCTTATAAAAATCAGCTAAATTTAACATGTGTGTATGCATAGAAAGGGATGGCATAGGAAGGTTATCCATCATCAAAGTATTAAATTTAACATAAATGAGTTTCAAGGTAAGTTACGTTATGTATTTGAAAAGTTGTAAAAATTCGCTGCTAAAATGCACTTGCTACATCTCAACAAAATGACGTAAATGTTGCGAATATTTTGGTTTTAAAGTAATTTCAAAGTACCTCTGTGTTTAAATTTTTAAACAGTTAAAAGTGGTGTTCCTTAAGCACCCGAAAAAGTGAAAGTTCTGTAAGTCATCAGGTGAAAGGTTTGACAAAACACTATACAGAAGATCCCGCTTAATTGTTGGCCAAGTACACCTAATTCATATCTTTAAGTCCTGACTATGGTTTCACCAACAAAGTTAGCGTCAGCAGCGGATAAAAGTATCGTCAGCTCTTAAAAAAGTATTCTGGACAACTAGGTGCTCCATACTGTTGAATGCTCGTTTATACCACGTGTGTCCTGGCCATGTTGAAAATCTAACTGTGAAGTAATTATCACATCTGAAGGTAATGTCGACTTATCGTCTCAATCATGTCCCTAAATTCCGCACCTGTTTACACACACACACACACACACACACACACACACACACACACACACACACACGCACGCACACACACACACACACACACACACACACACACGCGCGCACACACACACACACACACACACACACACACACACACACACACACACACACGCACGCACGCACGCACGCACGCACGCACGCACGCACGCACGCACGCACGCACGCACGCACGCACCCACGCACACACACATTTTGTGTCACCTCACCAATGAAAGGAGCATGGACTGATGATACAGTTAACTGGCAAGCACTATGCTCTAAACCCACTATGCGCCATGATACGACTGTCGCTTTTAGATTTGCCAAAAATAGGTTGGCAGATCCAGTTTTCTTAAGCAGAGCAATACCCCTTGGCTTTTATGTTATATGTTTTCCCCCCCTCGTTAATTGTAATAATAATAATAATAATAATAATAATAATAATAATAATAATAATAATAATAATAATAATAATAATAATAATAATAATAATAATAATAATAATAATAATAATAATAACAACACACACGCGCGCGCGCGCACGCACGCACGCACACGCACACACACACACACACACACAGAGAGAGAGAGAGGGGGGGGGGGAGGGTGTTTTCCGGGAAAATTTTGTGCTGGTATGAGCATGTGCCCCTAAAGCCAAGGATCATGGGTTCGATTCCCAGTAGAAGCTTCATATTATTTTTCAGTAGATACTGTAAACTTAACATCAACTAAGGTTGTGGCCTTCTGTTTAAGCAAGTTGCATGGATGCATGTTTCACTCTTATGAGGGGGCGTAAAACCGTTGGTCCCGTGTACCATGCAATGTTTAGCAACCTAAAGATCCATACACTCCTTAAAGAAAGGAGTACAGGCGAATTTCCAGGATAGTGAGGTAAAACTGCATCCTGGCATCGGTGATTCACCATAGTCACGGTAAGTGAATGACGTTAAAGAAACAAAACAAAAAATACCACCACATGCTATCTGAATACATATGTATATTTGTATATGAGCGCGTTTACACACGCTGGAGTGTATAAATGTGTATTTTTTTATCATTACTTACAGTAAGGACATCAGTAAAACTAAGAAGGGAAGTGACTGATTCCCCAGTCTTCACTATTTTGAGTGACAGACTCTGACCATCACTACCAGTAATAAAGACATTAAGTTTGCCGCTTTGTACGATATATACATTCTCGTCAGGATCCCCTAAAACAAAAAGCGATTTTCATTCCACAGTATAAATCGTAACTTACCATGCAACATATTTAAAGAGAATGCCTACAAAATATATACAAATTCAAGAGTAATTACAAATAAAAAATAGCAACAATAAATTAAGTTAAAAATTATGTATAGGTGGATAAAGATATATATATATATATATATATATATATATATATATATATATATATATATATATATATATATATATATATATATATATATATATGAATTATATTCAGACCTATAAATATTGTCGATAAGAGAAAAACCATATCATCTCTACAAAAAAAAAATCGCCTCTTGTTACTGAGTGCATGTGACTGATCATTTTACCCTGCTTAGGACGTCATTTTGAAATACTCAAAAGCCATCTGGATTGAGCATCTTTACTTTCTTTGTAGGGGAATAATAATTTTATCACAGGGCACATAAATACAAGGATACAATTTTGTGCTATTTTTCTTAAGAGTGTCGCTTAAGAAAATTTTTTTTTTGAAGACTTCATAACATAAAACTTTCATATATATATATATATATATATATATATATATATATATATATATATATATATATATATATATATATATATATATATATATATATATATATATATATATATATATATATTAGTGAGATTAAAAGACATGGTAAAAGTATAAATCCACAAGTTTCACCAAATAGTAGACATATTTTACCAGTATCTATAATAAAAATCGAAACATATTTTTCTTAACTTTAAAATACAAAACTTTTTGAAATGTTAAAATTATCTATTGCTACATTTTCACACTACTCAATAATTCCTTGAAATTCAATTTAGTGAGTTATACCAAAATGCTTATTCGACATAATTTGAAGGAAGTTGGTTTCATCCATTTTCTCCCAAAGAAATTTAAAATAAAAATTAAATTGAGTTACAAGCAAACCATTAGAAATCTAACATTAGATCTAAAATTTAAAAGAATGCAATTATGTGCATGAGATTTTCACAAAATAGAATATATCAAATTGAAATAGCTAGCACCCCTTGGATTTTATAATTAATTAGCAAACTATGTAATAAATAATCTCGAATGGCTGCTATTAACACTTTCTCTAAACAAACTGTAGCAATGTATTGTAAAATTTTATAAATGTGTAAACTGTACATATTAGGAATATAACTGGTGCTCGAAGGGCAAGGGTGCAAATCATATTATTTGACTGTGAATCTAAACAGATTTCAAAATCAGTCTGTACATCTATTCTTAAATGGAAGTAGCAACTTCAGGTGTGAGACTGTACATCACATTTTATTCACTATTAATGAAAATCTTCACCTTTATCATTCGATGCAATACAAATATATTTATATTCATTACGATTTTTCACTGTTTAATTATTTCATTACTCGTAATTACAGTTTAAATATTTTCATTAGTTGTAAATCCTGTTTAAAAATTTTCATTGCTTTAAATATATTTAAACTTTTACATTACTTCATAAATACCCATTTATTACTTTTCATTAACCTTCATTGCTGCTTTAATTCTTTTCAATACTTTCATTACAATGGTATAAATATGTGTACGCTAATGTCATGAGTAGTTTCTCTCTCGATAAATATTAACCCAAATAAGGCTATGCAACTGTGGAAACTGTAGTGCAAAGGACTGAACACAAGAACTCGGTCAATCACCTTCCTAGCGCTCTGAATTCTTGTGTCATTGTACATCACATCTGTTAATGATACTACCGTATTTGACGATCATATGGCAAGAAATGCCACGATGTCTGAGCCTCCATTTCTAATTCATTGTATTTGTCAGACAGGAAGCTTTGTTCAATAAATTAAGTGTTTTACGATTTTTTGTGTTTCGTTCACAATGACTCACTACCACAGTTTACCTATGTTTTAATTAGCACAACGCAGTCCTTACTCTAGACTTTCACTGGCCAATGTAATTTTTAGCGTTATTCAGGGAATCAGATACCTTTTATCACAAACTTTCAGGATGAAGCCTTTTCTAAAGGTAAGTGTTCTTATTAATTAAGTAAGCGTCATCCAGTAATTAAAATAAGAGGTCATGATTAGATAAATAAATAATTGACTCAGTCAAAAATAAAATAAAAAACTTTTTTTTTACGTGTTTTTGTAAACATTTTGTGTTCTGTAATATCGGTAATCTTTTGTGTATTTTTGAAAATATCTATTAATTTAAAAAAACGGGGGATAGTGGGATATTACAGTATATATATATATGTATATATATATATATATATATATATATATATATATATATATATATATATATATATATATATATATATATATATATATATATCAGTGGCGGCTCGTCAGATGACGCAGGTGAAGCTATATTGTCTGGTTAAGCTAAACTTTTTTATTCAAAATCCACCATAATTTGAATTTTTTTCATTCTCTCAAATTCATTTGGTACAACCACATAAAAATGTTTTCTTACGTCGCCGCAGTTGATAATTCATTTTTATAGCAACTTATGGTACAAATAATTTGCAAGCCCTTCCATGATCACCGAATTGAATGTATTAATGCCACAAAACTTATGTATTGCGGACCATAGAGTACTGTAAAGGCATCAAGCAGCTGCGGACTGACTGAGCCAGATTTTTTCATATACGAACGCTGCGTCTGCTTCGGGACGCGTGCATGCGACGGTTTCCATGGCAACGGCACATGCAGTGGTAGGCTGGACCACAAACGTGATGCAGCCTTCTGAGCCTGATTCAAATCTTAGTTTCCGCCCTTTGTTTAGATTGAGTAGGATCATCAGAGGCGTATATTTCTTTTTACTATGGTGCCGTTAAATAATCTGGTATGTGACACATTTACAGACTTTGAAAAGCTGGATTTTTCATGTTTCTTTTTGGCAAGTGGATCTGATTTGTTTATTATCACCTCTAAAAGAATAATTTCCAAATAATAAAATATTAGATATAAAATTTCAAGTTGTAAAAAAAAGAGAAGGGCCATGAATTTGAAAAAAATTATATTTGTAGCTCTTCCCTCTATATACAGATTTTCATAGGTAATATTATATTACCGTATGCGTGCGTGTACAGTATGTGTACAGTGTCCTCTCATCGAATATTCCTGGTCATTATTCCGAAAATTACTCCTTGTGAAAGTCTAAATTTTTGTACAAATGGATTTTTCATTTAAATACTGAAGTGCCAGGAGAACGGGTGACCTTGAAAATTAAAAAGGTCTTCGTCTCTCTGGACCCCCCTTTGGGGCCGCGCGGATCCCGCTTCACCCACTCCCAATGTGTGTGTGTGTGTGTGTGTGTGTGTGTGTGTGTGTGTGTGTGTGTGTGTGTGTGTGTGTGTGTGTGTGTGTGTGTGTGTGTGTGTGTGTGTGTGTGTGTGTGTGTGTGTGTGTGTGTGTGTGTGTGTGCGCGTGTGTGTGTGTGCGTGTGTGTGTGTGTGTGTGTGTGTGTGTGTGTGTGTGTGTGTGTGTGCGTGCGCGCGTGTGTGTGTGTGTGTGTGTGTGTGTGCGTGTGTGTGTGTGTGCGTGTGTGTGTGTGCGCGCGCGCGTGTGTGCGTGCGCGCGTGTGTGCGTGTGTGCGTGCGCGCGTGTGTGTGCGTGCGCGCGTGTGTGTGCGTGTGTGTGTGTGTGTGCGCGCGCGCGCGTGCGCGCGTGCGCGCGTGTGTGTGTGTGTGTGTGTGTGTGTGTGTGTGTGTGGGTGTGTGGGTGTGTATCGGTGCGATAGCTCAAAAAATTCTAAACTGATTTCAATCAAACTTGTCTTGTTTGGGCAAAAACCAAGTTCGAGTTCGTTAATCAGCCTTTATGCTCAAGTACTCTGGTGGAAAATCAGGGAAAACTTTTTGAAAGCGCTATATTTTCTTAAGTATCAGAGTAACTGGAATGAGACTTCACATATGGCTAGAAATGGTGCAAATACACCTATGTTGTGAATTTTAAGTAATATGGTACACAATATTGAGTTTTTTCCAAATTAAAAATAAAATCCCAAAGATATGTGTTGAAGCGACTTAGTGGTTAAAGTCCAATGCCTGACAGAGTAGTTAACTGCCATGAGTAGATTGATTAATACAACAGGTATAAACCATACACCAGCGGTAACCAAACTAAATAAATATCAGGCATAAAGCATACTGCCCGAACCAACAATCGTGAAATCTCGGCAGCAATTATAGAAAATGACAGACGACATGAAATTAAAAATTTGCCAGGTGATTTAACTGGTTGATTCAATCAATTATTAAAATACTTTACATTTGTAACTTTATGAACGGCCCCAAATACAGTTTTAGCGCAGCATAGTGAGATTACGCTGTGGTTTTAGACTGAAAGTGTCGCATAATATAGTAGAAAAGTAAACAAAAGCAAGTGAAGTCTACAAAAATGAATCTGAAGTAGTTTGTTTTATCTTTGAACTTAAACATAAGACATCATATAGCTTTATTAATGGCCCCAAATACAGTTTTAGCACAGCATAAATATATTATCCTGTCGCATAATATAGCAGAAATGTAAACAAAACCAAGGCAAGTCTCTATAAAAATGATTCTAAAATAGTTTCTTTTATATTTAAACTTAAACATAAGACGTCATATAAGACCGAAACAGTCGTGGGATGTGTTTCAATGGTAATTATACTAATTCTGTAATTAAATGTTACGTATACTTTGAATATAATCTCACGGGCATGAAGCCGATCTAAAGTATCACGCAAATAAAACGTTAGTTGACGTGTGCCTAGATGGTGGAGGGGGGCATCGTGGTTGCCTCTTAAGCAGAAGGTTACGTGATCGAATCCAGCTCGATGAATGTATATATTTTTTTAATGTTCTATTTTGACATTTGGAGAAACAATAGCGCACAGACTTCATATGTTTTGAACAAGATCTCATTTTTGTTTAAAACGCCTACATAAGTTTGTCACCTTGGAGTGTGAAATTATAATTTTGTTATTGTTTATATTGAAAAAAACCGATTTGATTAAGGGGCGATTAATAAGGAAAAATAACTGCTATGTTTATAATTTGGCAGATACTTTATTTTTCTAAATATTAATTAAGTTTCCTTCTGGAAATCTTCTGTATAACTTTAATGAAATTTGTAAGACAATTTCTTTTAAAGAGACTTGCACTATCTACAGATATATCAAAATTTAGTACTTCAGCTTCATAGAAAATTGAGTTTTGGGCATTTTTCTCAAGAGGAGTTAGAATACAAGATTTTGTAATAATAGTATTCTTCGAATATGCGCGTACTAGGACCTCTAAAATCGATCTTCAAGGTCTGTGTAAGTTTAAAGTATGAACTTTACTAACATGCTGTATAATAATAGTGCACAATTCTTATGAAAATTCGCTACTATAACGCACTTGCTGCGTCCCGAAACTTTTTATATAGAACCATCCTTTTTATTTTTTATTTTGTTGGACTGTGCGACTAAAAAGAGGGCAATTTTGTGTTTACATCCCTATACCCAAATGTGACAGTTTTTATGTTATTGACGATTTTTTCGAAAATCACTATTTTCTGAGATTTATGCAATTAATAAGTTGATCATGAGAATAAATTGAAAAAAAATTAAATGAACGATAAAACGAAGAAAATACTTACAATGAAAATTTAAAAAAACTATATTAAGTGTTAAACTGTAGCACCATTAACGCCCAAACACTTTACTTATCGGATACTACATGGTGGTAAGGACTGAAAGGCAACACAAACTTTTTCTTGGCAATCCTGTTTTGTCGTCGTAGGTGTGCAATATACTTCATTTTTTATGTAACCCCATATGTAAAAATCCACTGGTGTCAAATTGTTGGTGATCCACTGGTTCTCAAATTGCTCTTCCAAAAAATTATTTACAGAACCGCTTCCATGGGGTGGTGCTCCATCATGTTGGTACCGAAGTTGACGCCTCTCTTCATTTGGGAAAGTGTTAAGATGCATATTTCTAAACTCATTTAATATTTGCAAATAAGTTAACTTATAGAAAACAGCGATATTCCAAAAAATTGTTAATAACATAAAAACTGTCACATTTAGGTATAGGGATGTAAACACAAACTTGCCCTCGTTTTAGTCGGGCAGTCCAACGAAATTAAAAAAAAAATTGCTAGTTCTATTTAAAAAATAAAGTTATTCTATATTTTTGGATCCAAACTTTTGACGATTTTTATAGTTACCCTATATAATTTTTAAGATTTTCTGATTATCTACTGAATACCTAAGTCTTTCTTATGAATGCCAGAACATAAAATAATGCATTTTCCTGATGGTTAATTGGGGGGCTACTCGTTTTAGTGGTGTGCAACCTGCTATTTTTTCCATAAAATTTTGAATATCTAGCAAATCATAATATTTAAGAATATGGTATGTTGCATAACATCACATTCGAATTTCATAGGCTATCGATTGCAATGATAAAAAAGTGCGTATTTCATTTCAAATAACGAAGATTATGTTAACTTCCGGTTTAACCGGATAGTTTGCTTAAATAAACCACATTCTGTTTGTTACATGTGCAAAGTTTCAGAAAAAAACGTTGAGTGGTTCCGAAAATATGTATCGTATTAGTTCCTGGCTGGATGGCCTGTATGCAGAATTAAAATATTTCTTGTAATGATTGTGAGATAAAAATGACTTTATTACGACTTACCCGTTTTAAAAGGGTTCTCCTCAGGTAGACTGCTCTAGCCAGGCACTTAACTAACACTCGTGGAGTAAATGCTCTCGAATATTTTGTGACCTATTTCAACAGGGCTTTACAGTCGAATGAATTGTCACGTCCGCTACATTGTCATTTCATTGCTCATGCTTCAGCGTAAACTTGCTGCCGTGTGCAGTTAATAAAGCCATTGTTACAATACTAGGGCCTGAGATTATTGTGGGCTATTTTTAAATTATACTTTACAGAGCATTTGATGACAACAATCCTTTGTGTAGATTCCGGGAATAGCGTATTATATCTCTCTGGATTTTATTCCAGTTTAAGTGTTAAATTTTAATGCATATATTTGTCGCCCTTAACAACGACTCATAAAAGCGAATTTTCCTTTAAAAATATGAACCCTCGTCGAATGATTTTAAGACCTAAATTTTGTGAGCGTTATACATCACTCTCTCCCCATCAAAGAACAAGAAAAGAAAACGTTCTCTTTTTTGTTCAAGTGCATGTGGTAAGGCAACGTGTGTAAAACAGGTACGTGATAGGGTATAACCAGGGGGTATAAGGTAGGAATCAAAGGTGTGGCTCAGTGACACTGATTGAGATGTGCAGCCCCAAGGAACTCAGGAGTGAAAATATATCGAGGTGGCAAACGAAATGAAAAACTTGTCTTAGGTAGTCCAACAACACCCCCCCCCCCCCCCACACACACACACACACACACACACACACACACACACACACACACACACACACACACACACACACACACACACACACACACACACACACACACACACACACACACACACACACACACACACACACACACACACACACACACACACACACACACACACACACACACACACACACACACACACACACACACACACACACACACACACACACACACACACACACACACACACACACACACACACACACACACACACACACACACACACACACACACACACACACACACACACACACACACACACACACACACACACACACACACACACACACACACACACACACACACACACACACACACACACACACACACACACACACACACACACACACACACACACACACACACACACACACACACACACACACACACACACACACACACACACACACACACACACACACACACACACACACACACACACACACACACACACACACACACACACACACACACACACACACACACACACACACACACACACACACACACACACACACACACACACACACACACACACACACACACACACACACACACACACACACACACACACACACACACACACACACACACACACACACACACACACACACACACACACACACACACACACACACACACACACACACACACACACACACACACACACACACACACACACACACACACACACACACACACACACACACACACACACACACACACACACACACACACACACACACACACACACACACACACACACACACACACACACACACACACACACACACACACACACACACACACACACACACACACACACACACACACACACACACACACACACACACACACACACACACACACACACACACACACACACACACACACACACACACACACACACACACACACACACACACACACACACACACACACACACACACACACACACACACACACACACACACACACACACACACACACACACACACACACACACACACACACACACACACACACACACACACACACACACACACACACACACACACACACACACACACACACACACACACACACACACACACACACACACACACACACACACACACACACACACACACACACACACACACACACACACACACACACACACACACACACACACACACACACACACACACACACACACACACACACACACACACACACACACACACACACACACACACACACACACACACACACAACCAAAGATAAGCCAAAAAAACAAAGAAAAGTAAAAGTTGGTATGTCAGTCAGTGATAAGTCCCAATCGATAACGAAATAAGTAATGATCGGTAGTAAGATAAGTAAACGTTCACCTAGCAATAGGTAATTGACGATAGGCAAGCGTTGACCTGCAATGGGTAAGAGAAAATTTACGATAGGTGAGTGGTAATTGAAGGTAGGTATGTCAAAAATAGTTAATCGAATCATAAGTGTGTCAAAATCGTTAGTCAAAAAGGTATGTCAAAATCTTGTAAACGTTCATTGGCAGTACAGACTTACAGAAGATGCATTGTGGCAGAGCGCTGAGAGCCCAAAGGCTTATACCAGTCATTAAACAATCTACAAGAGTCACTACATAATCATTTAATTGTAATAAGCTAACTATGTTTATAAACTGACTCATTTCAGACACAGAATCATGTATGAGAAAGATTTATTTTATACATAGATATGTACTTCATAAAGAACATAGCTGCTCCTGATTCTGAATATTGTTTGGATAAAATTATTATTAGCTTTTTTTTAAATGAATTTCATGAATTTTTTCAATACTTGACTATATTTTGCTCGTAAAAAGTGGAAACTGCTAATGTTTGGAATTGTTTTTGCCACATGTGTTTCTTACTCGAGTTTTTATTACTATTTTACAGTCTGATCTCAGTATGTATACATGTTCTACTTGGGTTCCCTGCCACTCTTGACAAAGTTATATAGATATAATATATTGAATTAAAATCAATGTTACATAGCTTTTCAAAGGTAATGGTGAAACTTATACTTGGTTGATGTCAGAACTAATTAAAAATAATTGATAAGTAACTTACAATTTGTCAAATGCAAATACGAATATGTTCTTAAATATATATTTTTAATCATTAGCCTACATACATTTTTTGATTTATCATGTTTAGCTCCTTAGCTACTCCCACAACTATATGCCTATATTTTATAAACTTACCTATTCTAAACAAGTATGCGCCAGCAGAGACGTTAATAATTTCCGTATGCTTACATAACTTAAGAAACACAGGTTTTTCAAAGTGACCAAAGACTCTTATACTTTGTAGCATGTATAAAGCATCAGGAGGCATCCGATCATCATTTAACATATCTTCTTGTAAGTACTCAGCTGGTGGTTCCAAAACCTGAAAATTAAGATAACATATTAGAAAAAAAAATTAAGCTAGAAATAGAATAAACGTTTCTCCATTAATTTCAAATGAAGATACATTAAATAAAATACACAGTATAGCTAAGGAGGCTGACTCACAAGATATAATGTTTGCTACATGAAGAAAACGAGGATTAAATATTGGCAAAACTAATAAAGAAGGTATAGGAAATATACATTGTAAAAAGTTAGCGTCATCAGAGGGATGAATAATACGAGGGCGGATCAATAAGTCAGTGACTTTTTGAATGAAACGCAGGTTTTTTGACAAAAAATCATGTTATTTCGCAACATGTCTCCTTTGAGGTCTGTACACTTCGTCCAACGTTTCTCCAATTTTTTTATCCCTTCCAAAAAATAAAATTTGTCGAGGTCCTCAAAATAGGTATTTGTTTTTGAGATGATTTCATCATTGCAGTCAAATCTCTTTCCGCTGAGCCATTTCTTTAAGTTTGGAAACAAGAAATAGTCACTCAGGGCTAAATCCGGAGAATAGGGCCGATGAGGGAGCAATTAGTTGCCCAATTTATGCAATTTCGCCATGGAGACTACACATGTGTCCATCCTTGCATTGTCTTGGTGGAAAAGAACTTTTTTTCGTGGCCAAATGCGATCGTTTTTTCTTCAAATCGTCATTGAATCGGTCCAATAAGTTGGTATAATATTCGCCACTGATTGTTCTTCCCTTTTGAAGGTAATCAATGTGGATTATACCGCGTGCATCTTAAAAGACGGTCGCCATGACTTTATTGGCTGACAAACCCACCTTGGCCTTCTTCGGCGCCGATTCGCATGGAGAAACCCACTGTTTTGACTGCTGCTTAGTCTCTGGTGTGTTGTGGTGAATCCATGTTTCCTCCCTGGTTACAAAACGGCGCAAAAACTCGTCCCTATTGCGGTTGAACAACGCCAAACACTCCTTCGAAGTTGTCACACAATTGCGTTTGTGGTCGATTGTGAGCAAACGCGGCACCCATCTTGCGGATAGCTTTTTTCATACAAAAGTGATCATGCAAAATCGAAACCAAGGAGCCATGTGATATGCCTATGCCTTCCACAATCTCCCGCACTTTCAATCTCCGATCGGCCAACACCATATCGTAAATTTTTTCAATTGTTTCGGGTGTAGCGACCTCAACTGGGCGTCCAGAACGTTCGACGTCATCTGTGCTTGTACAGCCGCAACTAAATTCAGTTAACCACTTTTTTACCATGGGAATTGATGGTGCAGAGTTCCTATAGTATTTATCAAGCTTAGCCTTGGTTTGAGTGATGTTTTTTTCCGCAAAAAATAATGTTTGGTGAGCACACGCAAATCACTTTTTTCCATTTTCGTTATAACTCAAGAGGTTGTCTGCTTTCAATGGCTATCTAACACATAGTAAATGACGCAGCTTGTTCAAAATTTGACACGAGACAACTGACAGATGCTTGTTGAAAGGAGCAGTGTTGCCCTTCCTGTGAAGAGGCAGAAAATTCACAAAGTCACGGACTCATTGACCCGTCCTATATATATATATATATATATATATATATATATATATATATATATATATATATATATATATATATATATATATATACATATATCCTGGTTCAGGTTTTTTAATAAATAAAGAAATAAGTATAACAATAGAAAAACAATGAATATTATCATCATTTTCTTGTTTAAAGTGTGCCATACAATAAAGGATTTTTATTTGATTTATATTATGCCAAATAATAAAATGTGTTATAATAGAGGCATTCTAAAAAGTTTATCGAAGAGAGTAAAATTTCGGGACGCAGCAAGTGCGTTATGCCAGCAAATTGTCATTAAATGCTTCAAATTTAAATAACTTAATTTTCTACAAACCTAGAAAGTTGAGTTTTGGTATGTGGTAAGATCTTTCCCAAGGCAACATATCCACCAAATGTCATCAAAATAGCTGTGTAATTTTCGGCGATAATTTTTTTTCGAAAGAATACTCAAAATTTTCCCAGAAAACCTTGTCCGATTTTCCTGGCTAACGAACTCATCCAAGCTATTAAATTATAAATATAAATTATATGCATATGGCATTAGAGATCTGTTGCTGGCATGGCTCCATTCGTATCTTGAAGGCCCAACTATCAGAGTTAAAGTTAGGGGGCGTTACTCTGATTTTATACAGGGTGGTCACTTTTATCTTGCACACTGTTGCTATCTTCTAAACCTTTAAAGATGCAGAGTGGGTTAAATTACGAAAATGTTGTACAATTCCATGCTTGTTAAGAATTTGAAATGAAATTTCTGATAAATCAAGTAGTTACTGAAATATCTTGCAAAAAAAACTGAAGAGTTGCGTTTTCTAATTTCCTCCATATCTTTTTTTTTTGTCGCCACAAGTTATCTACTGCCAGTTTCAAAATTTTTCTAGGCCTACTAGGTCATTAGGTTTTCATACCAAACTTTGGATTTTGTTATGGCAGCCATATTGGATTTTTATAGGGTTGAATAGAGAAAAAATTACGAATTCAATGATGTAACACACTGCGTTATCTAATTTTAATAACTACCGCATTGTACAACATTTTCGTAATTTCACCGACTCTGTATCTTTAAAGGTTTAGAAGATAGCAATAGTGTGCAAGAAAAAAGTGACCAGCCTGTATATGTTACTTCTGGAGTTTCACAAGGTTCAGACCTTGGGTCACGTCTATTCAACATTTTCATTAATGATATTGGAATGTCCTTCAGGTCACATTACTTAATGTTTGCAGATTATTTTTTTTTTTTACTTCTGTCCATACAGCTGCTGAAATGTTGGCCCTTGCCCATGATTTGGAGTGCTTGTCTTCATAGTGCCATTCAAATAATCTTTATTTGAATACAGATAAGTGTTTTATGATGAAGTTTTCCAGGAAAGCTACCTCTCAGTTTACCGCTGCAGATTCTGCAATCTCATTGAGTTGGGTTTATACTGTTCCTGATCTGGGTGTCATGTTGGATTCACAACTTCAGATGATGGTGTTACTTGAAAGGCTGCAAGAATCACTAATATTTTTAGCAGTGTCTGTACATTGACCATTCTCTACTTATCGATTGTACCGTCTTTACTTTATTGATTATTGTTCAGTGATTTGGTCACCTCACTATGCTGTGCATATAAATATAATTGAAAATGCTTAGAGAAGATTTGTCAAAATTTTGTGTTATAGAAATTCCATGTGCTTTTATAATTATAGTTCAGTTTATTGCTTTCTTATTTTGGTCTACATTCTCTTCATACTAGGCGTATTCTCTTCGAACTAGGTTTCGTTTACAAAGTGCTCAATGGACTTAAAGATAGCTGCGATATCCTATCTCAATTTAGAATAAGAGTTTGACCACGTACTGTTCGTAATCCTGGCATGCTGGGTAGTAAATATCACCAAACTAACTATGGCAAGTACAGTCCTCTCAGCAGAGTAGTTAATAGTAGCAACAGATTTTGTTCAGAGTGTGATATGTTTGGCATGTCATATAGCCAGTTGAGGTCAAATGCGTGTGGAGTTTTAAATCTGTGCAGTATTGTATTATTATTGTTTTCGATTATCTTTCGAGATTTTTTCATCTTCTGATGACGCTAACTTTGTTAGTGAAACGATCGTTAGGTCTTTTTACAATGTGTTGTCGTGATTTGGGTTCTCCAAGTGTGCAGCCCTTAAGGCCCTAAGTAGCCCACGGGTAAATTCCTGACTGTTGAGTGCCGAGGCGAGACGAGCAACCTGGCTGGGCAGAATGAGGTCACCCTCATCTGGGTGCCGGGTCACTCGGGGGTCAAAGGCAATGAAGAAGCTGACAGTCTCGCGAAGAGAGGGTCACCAGAAGCATTTATGTGACCAGAACCAGTTCTGGGCGTGACAAAAAGCACTGCCAGGGAAGCCATTAAGTCCTGGGTCAGAAACCAACACAAGGTGTGCTGGGCAGACTGTCCAGCGCTCAGACATGGGAAGTCAATAATTGACGAACCCAGTTCAAAGAGAGCCGTGGAGATGCTAAATCTTAGCAGAGGACAGCTCAGAAACATAACAGGTCTCTTGATGGGCCACATGGCCCTCAAGAAACACCTGCATAAAATGGGGTGATTCGAGGGAAACCCGGCAGGCAGACTCTGCGGCGAGGGGGAGGAATTAGCCCAGCACATCTTGTGCGAGTGTAAAGCTCTGGACCGCAAAAGACAACTGATCTACGGTCAGCCTAGACCGGAGACAGAGCAATATAATACTTCACCCTACCAATTGCTGTGCGGACTAGTTCAAGACACAGTGATTATGGAATGGGTGGAGTAAAAAGACTAAAGGCATGCACAATAAGCCAAAGGCTGCAGTGCTATCGGGACAGTTAAGCCGCGGACGAGCCCTGGGGAAAAAAACACCTAACCTTACTACATAGCACATCTCTTAACCATGCTTAGTTGAATTTTACTCCGTACTTGAGAAATCTGAGAACTTAAGCGAAACTGCAGTTGTAAATATTTCAACAATATGTATTCTGTAAATCGCATTACATTGCTGGCTCCAAACAGATGGCTGCTATTGACGATGAAACGTAAATCTAAAGTTCCATCACTACTGTAAAAATCAGGCTCCAATCAAATTGTATTTTTTTCCGAATATTCTGTCGTAATTTATGCAGGAATGTTGCATAATATGCCGCGTTGACTGTAGTGTTGCGCTCTTTAACGTCTATGAGAAGAATGCCCCCCACAATCCCAAAAAATCGTAGCCATCATTTTTTTGTCGACAGACAGACCCAGAACTTTCTTGGCGATGCTTCTCCTTTATGCCTCCATTCCATCAACTCCCTTTTGCACAAAAGATCACAGTAGAGAACCATATTTTCATCCCCTGTGATAATAGTCTTTAACACGTCCACAGGGTTTTCTCCACAGAGGTCCAAAAAGGATCGGGCATATTCAACACGACGCTGGCGCTGAACTGTTCAAAGATGTTTGGGACTCACCTTGCACTAACTTTATTCATGCTTATATGTTCGTGGAGGATTCGGCGAATGCTTGTATCTGAGAGCGCCGACATTTTTTGTAATTTTTTCACTTTCAAGCGTCGATCGCTTAATACGAGACCTTCAACTAAGACATTATTGTTGCCATCACCACTTCCACTGTCCTTGCATCATCTTCCAAGGATTCCTACCCCACCCGAAACAGTTTTAACCGATCTTTTACAACAGATGAAGACAGCGAATATTCCCGGTACACCCCATCCAGCCGATCTTTGATGCTTTGAGATGGAAGACCCTCTTGAGTAAGGAATTTAATAACAGCTGTATATTCAACTCTCGTGACTTCTGACATCGTGATGAACAAGTGGAAGTTATAAGAAAACTAATCAACATAAAATCCATTTTTGTTTTTTCCAAGGCTAATAAGACTTACCGAATTTTGACACGCTTACCTCGTACTCACTTATACAGTAGTCAATAATTAAGTACGTTACAATATTTTATGGTGCTAAAAAATAACGTTTTGAAAGCAGAGAATCTGATATTACCTCTTATGTACCAAACTAGCTGTGTGAGAAAATGAGTTAAGATGATTTAAAGGAGTTTTATGAGAATTTTGCTAACATAGTTGGAGTGTCCCAATTGTTACTTATTTTTTCAAATTTGACAACTTTTCAACCCACTTGTTTAATATCATTTATATTTCATTAATATATATATATATATATATATATATATATATATATATATATATATATATATATATATATATATATATATATATATATATATATCATATTATTTTCAAATTTGACAGCCGGCCAGAGTCGACTGCTGCAAGTCTAAATGAAATATTTATAAATGGCGGAAATACCGGAAATAGGCGCCATCTTTGTTGTTTTAATGGGAATATCCCATTTTGATTCCATGCCTGGATTCTGCATTAAATTCTTAGTTCAGAACTTGTTGTCAACACTTATCGGTCATAGTTTTTGACATATGTCACATTTTTTGCAACAAATTTAAGTTGCAGGGGTCTATTAAGAAATTCATAATTTCTGAATCATTGAAAATAAATAAATGATTTTTTTTATTCGGTTCAGAATGGTTTGGCCAATATTTTACATCATTACCGATACTTTTGTTATGTTTCATGCGCCTACTGCGATTTTTCAAAGTTGACAATCAAAAAATGTCTAAAACTTCATTTTTTCAAATAGCACCTACCATTTTTGACGCTAGAAATCAATGTAGAATTAAATTTTAGTGCTACTTTTATTAACATTATACATGCTTATCTTTAGCCGTTTTTGAGTTATTGTTATTTTTTAATAAATTTTATTATTTTCTCCTCAAGGTTAGTATGCTTTGAAAAAAATAGCAAATGTCAAACCTAGTAACTGTCCTGTCATTATTATCTTAGTGTTTCAATTAATTAGTGCAATTTTTTATCATGGAGCATTAACCGAATGATGTTGTCTTGTAGTAGTAGTAGTAGCAGTGGTGGGGAGGCTATCGCCAAGCAAGTAGGCCACAATGGGCCGTTTTTGCCAACCCCAGCAACCATGCTCTACACTTCCTCGGATGATGTTGTCTTTGATTTATTTGTGATTAATTGGCAAAAGTTATAGTTGACAGAACATGCTGCGCGTTCAACATCAAATATCCACATCTACCACGAAATACGAAAGGAAAATTTCTAAGACTTAAAAATAATATTTTTGATCATGGGAAGGTAGCTAAGCCTGTTATGGAAACTAAATTTATAACAGGAAATGAAGAGGTTAAAATCAACGCCTTGGGATATTTTGGAGCCTATTCACGTGCTTCAATCAGAAAAGCATCTGCCGATTTGGAAAATTCTTATTCCTCGATGCAAAGGATTCTTTGTCGTCATAAGTTACATCCCGATAAATTTATAAAGCTACAAAAACTACATCCCGGAGACTTCAACTTTTGCAAAAATTTATTGGTAAAAATTCATGAAGATCGTAATTTTTTACAAAACATCATCTGGACAGTCGAAGCAAAATTTTCTCAGCAAGTGATAATTAATCGAAAAAATCAGCATATTTGGGCTGACGAAAATCCTCATATTGTAATGGAGGTCGAAAATCAAACTCAATTTCGTATAAATGTTTTCTGTCTGTTAATGGACAGTCAGATACGATATTTCATGTACGATGAAAATTTGAATGGTGATGGTTATTTGAGAATTTTAAGAGAAGTTGTGGAAAGTTAGCTGGATGATATGTCGCTTAAATCGTTGGTATCAAATAAAACTTTTTAACAGACTTCCACAACATCTGAAGGCTTCAAGAGACAGGAGAAGTTTGCATGCTGGTGTCTAATCTCTATTGCTTAATGACACATTTTAGTCAGTGCGAGAGTCCCTTGAATGTTCTTCCCTTAAGGGCTCATGATGCCTATTTAGTGCTTGAATTTTTGCAGTTTGTATCATTCCAGCCATTCATATTTAATATGTGCATAATTTTTTGTTGATTGCTGTGTTTATTATATGTTATAGTTTGTAACTTGGTGTTTGTATTTTGCCGTAGACTTACAGTGTCTTTATATTATTGTGTAATTTGTTTTTATTTACACATGACTTATTTTATTTAATTTGATTAACCATGTAAGTTTTTTATGGCAAATATATATATACTATACTATAGAGCTCCAGCACATTCAACGGGAGCCGTAGGTGCCAAATTAACGGTACTCTTTGAAGATCGTTGGGGGAAATAAGGGACCACCTTTAGATTTTTATTTATGGGTTCGGGTCAATGAATTAGTGTACACAAATCCAGTTTTCAATTACGAAGATTTACGAATAAGAATAGCTGGAGCTTTTGATCATTTGGATCCTTTCGAAATTCGGAGAGCAACTCAGTCTGTTCGGAAGCGTATTGTACACTGTCTCAATGAAAACAGTGCACACATTGAGCATTTGTATTGAATTTATTATTTTGTTAATCTGCCAATTTGTTGTTATTTTGTTGTAAATGATTATTATTGTAATAAGGTTGTGGAATAAAAATTTAACTGAAACAATTGTTTCCTAAGCCCCTGAGGAAAAATAATATTTCTCTAAAACATGCCAGTAACTCAAAAACGACTGCAGATAGGCACGCATAATGTTATTGAAAGTTGCACCTCCATTTAATTTCACATTGGTTTCTGGCATCAGAAATAGTAGGTGCCATTTGAAGAAATGAAGTTTTTGACATTTTTTGATTGTCAACATTGAAAAATCGCAGTAGGCGCATGCAACAGAACAAAAGTATCGATAATGATGCAAAATATTGGCCAAACCTTTGTGAACTGAATTTTAAAAAAATCTACTATTTATTATAATGGTTCAGAAGTCATGAATTTCTTAATGGACCCATGTGACTTAAATTTTTTGTGAAAAATGTGACATGTCAAAAACTATGACAGATAAGTGTTGACAACTGGGACATTCTGAACTCAGAATTTAATGTAGAATCCGGTATTTCCGGAAGTGCCGCCATTTTGTAATTATTTCATTTAGAATGCAGCAGTCGATTCTGGCCGGCTGTCAAATTTGATAATAATACGATTTCGGGAAAATCAAAAAGTTTCCAAAGAATGAGCTATGTGAATCAGCCTGTATACAGGTTGTCCCACATACACTTTCAAGTAGCCGTTTCTGAAGTACGGCTCACAATTGAATTCTGAAAATTCACGCACGTGGGTTTCTAGAAATTTCCAGTTCACTGAAAATATTGACGGTAGTATGGGACTTCCGGTTATACTGGAAGTATATGTCAACTTTCTTATTTCAAATGGACGATGGTGTTTTTTATTACGGATCTAGATTGCTCGTGAAATTTTATGGTAGGTTTTACTAACATCTTATGTCATTTTTCTCAACCATTTTCGAGATATTTGACTTTTTTCAAAAATTTCTGAAAAAACATTGCAACACTTACACACCTGTATCTCTCTTATTTTTCAACCTGAAGAGTTGAAATTTTAAAATGCAAATTCTGAAATGCCACAAAATATTTGGAATTTACTAAAGCTACTACAAGTTAGACAGGGTGTCCGAAATAGACTGGTCAATCGTGACAACTTTAAAACCTAATAACTCTCTTATTTTAAATAGAACACCTATAGTTTTAACTTTAGTTCATGTACTTTTTATTGTTCTTTGGATTGGTATCAGCATTCCCTATACCTAAGTCCCACTGATTTGAAAATATTTAAACATTATTTGCGATAAGAAATAATTATTAGTCAGTTTATCAGGGTGCCTATGAGATGAAAATTTTAAACATCATCTTCTGACATAAGTAAAATATGGGACGAGTTTTGAATATAACTTTTATTTATGAGGAGTATAAACGAATTATTAACAGAAGATGTCGTGTGGTTGCAAAGAGATTTCCACATAAACACAGATCAACTCGTTACATAATCAGAATACTACTAAAACATTTCTAAGAATGAAGTGTTTCCTCCAAAATTTCATAAGAGTAAAGCATTATTAGGAGATTTGTGTGTTATCACTTCACAATAAATGTTCGAAATTTGCAACATTTACTTCAAGGCATATTTGTGATAAGAAATAATTATCAGCCAGTTTATCAGGTTGCCTAGGAGATGAAAATTTTAAACATCATCTTGCGACAGTAAACTTAATAGTTGTACTGTAAAGTACGTTTGTCAATTGTGTTTTAATAAAAGAGAATATTTTCCACAATAATGCCACACTTCAATTACTCAAACGATGACTTTTTGAATTTAATTATTATTTACAGGGAGTGTAATCGAATTGTTGGCAGAACATGTCGTGTGTTTGCAGAGAGATTTCCAGATAGACACATAGACCAACTCCTGACATGATCAGAAGCCTATTGAAAAATTGTTCTGAGAATGGAACGTTTCGTTCAGAAGGTAATAAAAATAAACCGCTATTAGACAATGAAGATACACAAATAAATGTTTTGGCATTTTTTACTGCTTATCCGCATGCGTCAATCAGAGACTGCAGTAGAAATTTGCATCTTTCAAGAGGAACTATTCACAGAATGCTAAAAATTAACAAATGGACACCATTTTCGTTCACTTTCATACACCATTTAGAACCTTAGGATTTTTCCTAGCGTGTAGAATTCTGCGAATGGTATCTTTTGAAAACTCAAGATGAAATTTTTTTCAAGAAAACTTATAGTGTGATGAGTCAAAATTTTCAAAGAGGGGCATGTTCAATCGTCACAATAGTCACTAGTGGTCGGACGAAAATCACATTACTAGAGAACGAAATTTCCAGGACTGTTGGAGTTTCGATGTATTTTGCACAGTAAAATACAATAGAATTTTTGCCCTTAACATTTATGATGAGAACTTAACAGGTTGGTACCAATAATATTAAGCAATACTGAATTTCATTTGCGTATTAGTACATTATGTTATTAAAATATTTATTAGACTCACTGAAACTAAATTTGAAAATATGACCCTTTTATTCTTATCAGTAATAATGGTAAGATAAAAAAAAAGGTAAGAACGAATTCTAAACGTCCAGTATTCACAGGGCCTGGATATTGTCGCATTCTGCAGAATGTAATAATACCAGCGCTGAACTCCTTGCATGAACACGAAGCTGCAGAAGTTTGGTATCAACAAAATGAGCTCTACCACACAACTCACAGACAGTAAGCGACCTACTCCAGGAAACATTTTTTGGAGACAGATGGATAGCTAACGGTGGTCCTCATCGTTGGCCGGCCGCTCACCAGACTTGACTCCACTAGATGTTAGTATCTGGGAGTGCATTAAGAACAAAGTTTACCAGGAACCACCTACTACAAAACAAGATATGATAGCTAGAGTATTAGAGGCTTTCAAAACAATGGAGCGAGATTACCTTTCTTGAGCCACAGGTATCATCATTAAAATGACCATCAAATGCCTCGAAATGAACGGTGCAAATTTCAAACATTTATTGTGAAGTGATAACACACAAATCTCTTTGTTCCCTAATAATGCTTTACTCTTATGAAATTTTGGACGAAGCACTCCATTCTTAGAAATGTTTTAGTAGTATTCTGATCATGTAACGAGTTGATCTGTGTTTATGTGGAAATCTCTTTTCAACCTTCCAACATATTCTGTTAATAACTCGAATATACTCCTCGTAAATAAAAGTTATATTCAAAAGTCGTCGCATATTTTACTCATGTTGGAAAATGGTGTTTAAAATTTTCATCTCCCAGGCAACCTGATAAACTGACCAGTTATTTCTTGTCGCAAATAATGTTTAAATATCTTCAAATCGGTGGGACTTAAGTATAGAGAATGCTGATACCAATCGAAAGAACAATAAAAAGTACAGGAACTAACGTTATAAAATATAGGGTGTTCTATTTCAAATAAGAGAGTTATTAGGTTTTAAAGTTGTCCCGATTGACCGATCTATTTCGGACATCCTGTCTAACTTGTAGTAGCTTTAGTAAATTCCAAATATTTTGTGGCATTTTAGAATTTGCACTTCAAAAATTTCAACTCCTCAGGTTGAAAAATAAGAGAGATACAGATGTGTAAATGTGACAATGTTTTTTAAGAAATTTTTGAAAAAAGTCAAATATCTCGAAAATGGTTGAGAAAAATGACATAACATGCTGGTGAAACCTACCATAAAATTTGACGAGCAATCTAGATCCGGAATAAAAAACACCATATTCCATTTGAAATAAGAAAGTTGACGTCTACATCCGGTATAACCGGAAGTCTCATACTAACGTCAATATTTTCAGTGAACTGGAAATTTTGAGAAACACACGTGCCTGAATTTTCAGAATTCAATTGTGAGCCGTACTCCAGAAACGGCAATGGAAGGTCTACCTGGGACACCTGTATATATATATATATATATATATATATATATATATATATATATATATATATATATATATATATATATATATATATACTGTATTCAAGGCGCTGTTTTAAATCACCGCATTATATTTTTCATGAAACAAAATTACATAGTGAATATCAGCAGAAATTTTGTATCGAATTAAAAAAATCTTATGAAGTTTTTGCATAAATATTTCTTAGAGAATTTTTACGCAAATAATGCATTTAAAAAAATGTTATCTTATTTTTCGGTGGGAATCTTTTTGGTATATTTTAGCGAATTTTCACATAAAAAATTCCCTTATGAGATCAGGATCCTAAGACTCCCAATTTCAACTCTTTAGGTTGAAAAATAAGAGAGATACAGATGTGTAAATGTGACAATGTTTTTTAAGAAATTTTTGAAAAAAGTCAAATATCTCGAAAATGGCTGAGAAAAATGACAACATGCTGGTGAAACCTACCATAAAATTTGACGAGCAATCTAGATCCGGAATAAAAAACACCATATTCCATTTGAAATAAGAAAGTTGACGTCTACATCCGGTATAACCGGAAGTCTCATACTAACGTCAATATTTTCAGTGAACTGGAAATTTTGAGAAACACACGTGCGTGAATTTTCAGAATTCAATTGTGAGCCGTACTCCAGAAACGGCAATGGAAGGTCTACCTGGGCCACCTATATATATATATATATATATATATATATATATATATATATATATATATATATATATATATATATATATATATATATATATATATATATATATATATATATATATATATATATATATATATATATATATATATATATATATACTGTATTCAAGGCGCTGTTTTAAATCACCGCATTATATTTTTCATGAAACAAAATTACATAGTGAATATCAGCAGAAATTTTGTATCGAATTAAAAAAATCTTATGAAGTTTTTGCATAAATATTTCTTAGAGAATTTTTACGCAAATAATGCATTTAAAAAAATGTTATCTTATTTTTCAGTGGGAATCTTTTTGGTATATTTTAGCGAATTTTCACATAAAAAATTCCCTTATGAGATCAGGATCCTAAGACTCCCAATTTCAACTCTTTAGGTTGAAAAATAAGAGAGATACAGATGTGTAAATGTGACAATGTTTTTTAAGAAATTTTTGAAAAAAGTCAAATATCTCGAAAATGGTTGAGAAAAATGACATAACATGCTGGTGAAACCTACCATAAAATTTGACGAGCAATCTAGATCCGGAATAAAAAACACCATATTCCATTTGAAATAAGAAAGTTGACGTCTACATCCGGTATAACCGGAAGTCTCATACTAACGTCAATATTTTCAGTGAACTGGAAATTTTGAGAAACACACGTGCGTGAATTTTCAGAAATCAATTGTGAGCCGTACTCCAGAAACGGCAATGGAAGGTCTACCTGAGACACCATATATATATATATATATATATATATATATATATATATATATATATATATATATATATATATATATATATATATATATATATATATATATATATATATATATATATATATATATTATTATACACACACGGGGCGTCTCACTAAGGTCGACTAGTGGCTGTATCTGAAAAACTATTCATCCTAGAGCTTTCCGGAAAAAACATTTATGACAAGTGACCTCTAGAAGTATACTTAACTTTCAAATGTTACCGCTAGGTGGCGTATTACTAATTCAAAAAAGAGAAACATGATTTTCTCCAAAAATCAATAATGAAAGTAAGTCACCTAGGTTTTGAAGTCTCCTATTAGAACTATAAAAAATATTTATTTGATATTTTGGCCTATCTTTTAAAATAAGGGGTGGGGGAAGGGTTTATTGGTATTGCAGAAAAAGTGGGATTACTCCTGATTACGTTAAGCGATTTTATCGAACTTGATCTTGTTTTAAAGTTATTTAATAGCTAAATTATAGCCTGTAATAGTAATTACGTTTGCATTTAAGACTGAACCGCCAGATGCTGTTTTTTAGTCGCTTTAGTAGTTTACTCAATTTGCCATGAAAAGTTAAATGAACCTTGTATTTTAGTAGTCTTATTACTCGTAAAATTATTTTAAAAGTGGTGCAAAGTGAAAGTCAATATCATTTTTAAGGCTTAAGATATGATTTTTTTTAATATGTCAACAACACACCACGAGGGCTTTTTTTTCTCCTGTAGGGCTCGTCTGCGGCCTCGCCGCCCCGATAGCGCTCCAACCTTTAGTTTATTGTGCATGCCCTTAGTCTTCTTACTCCACCCACTCCAAAATCACTGTGCCTTGAACTAGTCTGCACAGCGATTGATAGGGTGAAGTTTTATAAGGCTCTGTCTCCGGTCTAGACTGACCGTAGATCAGTTGTCTTCTGCGATCCAGCGCTTTACACTCGCACAAGGTGTGCTGGGCTGATTCCTCCCCCTCGCCGCAGAGTCTGCATGCGAGGTCCCCCTCGTACCTCGAAATCAGGGGATTTGGGTGGCGGGAAATAAACGACCCCTTCCTATCCATTTATTGGGAAACTGTGTATTTAAATATTCTCTCACATTAAGAGCATAATGTGCAGGGGAACCATTGCTTACACAAGTTTCTAAAGGTACTTTATCCAAAAAAATTGCCAAATGGTTTCTTAAAATTCAAAACACCTTGCGCCACTAAATCTCTTCAAATATAAAAACAATAATTTTTCCTTCAATGATATCGCACCACACATTTACGTTAAATTGATTTTGAGAATCAATTTCCATCATCCCATGAGGATTATTTGCAGACCAGTAATGGCTGTTATGTAAGTTTACTTTACATTTACTAGAAGACGTAGCCCCACCTGTCCATTATATTTGAGACAAAAATTTGAATTTTCTGAAGTCATTTCAAGAATCCAGTTGCAGAAATCTAACCGTCGGTCAAAATCAAGTGACCTGAGCCTGATGAAGTTCAACATGATAAGCATGTAAATTTTGGTCTTTTAGAATTCTTTGAACAACTGATCGAGGACACTACCAGATTTCTTTCTCTATCCCTAATACTGCGATTAGGATAAGCTTCAATGTAAGCAAGCAGATCATCATTAATAATATTTGTCATTCTGAGTTCTGCGAATCCTGTTTTGAGCTCGTATCGGTAACACTTGTCCGGTTTCCCGCAAACATGTTGCTAAACACATAAAAACGCCCCGAAAAAGTGTCATCTCTGGGGACATCGTACAGTATACTTCTGCAAGGCATTTCCTAATTTCTTTGCAGCCGCTTCTGCAACTGATGTGACATGTTGGTGCCAATTGAGATTTAGATGCACAGAAATGCCAACAAGTGAAAAGGACTCATTACTTTGAATAACTTAATTGTTCATTGTGATGGGTCTAGGGCTGGTGTATCTCTTATGAGAAAGAAAGCAAGAATGGTGGGGTTGAATTATACAAGATTTCTACTTCTCCAGTCTGATATTTTTTGGAGATCCACGGAGACAGAACCCTCTATGAGTCTGCGACCCTCATCTAATTGGGCTAAAGAGACAGGCTTAGAATATTGTATATTTGAGTGGAGGGTGCTGTCGTCCGCGTACCTGTGAACTGGGTTGGATGTGCTAGAGAGGAGGTCATTGATGTGGAGAAAAAACAAAGTAGGGGCTAAAGCTGTACCTTGACGAACTCCTGCATTAATTGGATATTGTTTAGAGGAATGGCCATCCACGACAACAGAAATGACGGTTTTCTTGACTGGGATTGTGTAGAAGCGTTTTGTGAGCTTTGACCTTTTCAAGTCTGGCCATGTCACAGGATTTAGAGAACCAGAGCTTTTGAGTGACTGAAGAGGTTTTCTGTGTATGTGGAATAAATAATTCCATGCCAGCTTGGAAAATTTCGGTGATGTTTTGTGAGATATCAGAGGGGTCAGGATGAGTGAAGCAGACAGACGCCCATGGAAATGAGGAAAAGTAATCCAGCATTTCGTCCCAGTTTGCGGAGTTGTAGTGCCAAACGATACGTGGGTGTGATGACTGTGTGACCTCGGGTTGCATTGCGCAGGAAGCAGTGACCATGCTGTGGTCTGAGCGACCAAGGGGGGCGATGACTGATGTCTTATAGCATTCAGGTTTTGTAGTAAGAAGGAGATCCAAGGGATTTGAGCTCTATGTTGGGATGCGAGGAAAGTAAGTAGGTTGCTGAACCATATTGGCTAAAGAATTGCTGACTGCAGAGGCCTCCGCTGCTCTCCCTTGTGGATCGGTTTTTGAAGTTTTTTTTTTTTAATTTAAACAACACACCACGAGGGCTTATAGCCTAAATACTATCGTACTGTGGGTGTTGAAAAGGAGGAAAGAGGCAACTTGTTAATTCTGAACTTGAAGGTTTGGAGGTTCGGAGGAGAAAGAAAAACATGTGCCGGCAAGGAATTCCACAACTTGGAAGTCCTCGGGACAAAAGAGCGGGCATAACAAGATGTTCTATGTCTGGTGACCTGGACAGTAAAAGGGTGCATTCGCTCTGTTTCCCTGGTAGATCTGTTGGGGGCAGCAGGTGGGGGAACTATAGACGAAAGCTCCTCTGAGCAGTGCCCGTGCAGATATCTATCAAAGAGAGAGAGAGAGGTCACCAACAGCACGTCGGTGGGAAAGGGATGGCAGCCTTTGGGTGATGGTAGGGTCACCGATGAGATGTATAGCTCTCTTTTCAATGGAGTCCAGGATAGCGAGTGTAGAAGCTGCAGCTGCGCCCCAGATGTGGGAGCAGTATTCGAGGTTTGACCTTATTTGTGAAGTATATAAGGTATAGAGATTAGCTCGTGAAAAGTATTTGCGAGCCCGGAAGAGGAAACCTAATTTCTTAGCAACCGCTTCTGCAATTAATGTGACATGTTGGTGCCAATTAAGATTTCGATCCACAGAAATGCCCACAAGAGAAAAGGACTCATTACTTTAAATAACTTGGTTGTTCATTGTGATGGGTCTAGGGCTGGTGTATCTCTTATGAGAAAGAAAGCAAGACTGAGATTTGGTGGGTTTGAATTGTACAAGATTTCTACTTCCCCAGTCTAATATTTTTTGGAGATCCACGGATACAGAACCCTCCATGAGTCTGCGATCCTCATCTAATTGGGCTAAAGAGACAGGCTTAGAATATTGTATATTTGAGTGAAGGGTGCTGTCGTCCGCGTAACTGTGAACTGGGTTGTATGTGGTAGAGAGGAGGTCATTGATGTGGAGAAGAAACAAAGTAGGGGCTAAAGCTGAACCTTGAGGAACTCCTGCATTAATTGGATACAGTTTAGAGGAATTGCCATCCACAACAACAGAAATGCTCCTGTTGGAGAGAAAATTTGCTGTCCAGGTACAAAGTTTTGGTGGTAGGCCATAGGCCGGAAGTTTATTAAGCAGCGCTGCGTGCCAGACCTGGTAGAATGCTTTGGATATGTCTAGAGCAACAATCTGGGATCACCGTGTAGTTCCATAGACTTGTTCCAAGAATGAGTGACAAAGGAAAGGAGGTCGGCAGTCGATCTACGCTGACGGAATCCACACTGCCTGTCGTGGATTAGACTGTGTTTTTCAAGAAATTTTAGTAATTCGGTGTTTATATACTTTTCCATCACTTTAGAGATGACTGAAAGGAGAGAAATAGGGATGTAGTTGCTAGGAAGCGCTTTGAATCCTTTCTTGGGGATGGGTTGTACTCGAGCAGTTTTCCAGTTACTAGGGAATATGCCTTTATTGTAAGATATCTGAAACAGACGAGTCAGGACAGGAGCAAGTTCTGGTGCGCATTTTTTGAGAACAATTGCTGGGATATCGTCAAGGCCATAGGCTTTCCTGGTATTAAGAGAAGAGAGCATCTTTCGTACCTTTTTAGTTTTGAAAATGATATCCGTCATTTTATGCACGACATTGGGGACTGTTGGTGGTAGAACATTTGGAGGTGGGTTGAGAGTAGAATTGCCGGCGAACAACACGAAGCAAAAAGTTCAGCCTTGCCCAGGGCGGTAGAAACAATTTCATCCCCTGAGACAAGAGGTGGGAATGTGCTCTTGCAGAAATTATTCCCAATAGATTTAGCAAGAGTCCAGAAGGGTTCGCTGCCATTGGAGCTTAAGAGGACTTTGTTTTTGATGTGGTTATTAAACGAGTTTTTTGCTTCAGAAAGAATGCGGCCATAGCGGTTTCTTGCGTCCTTAAATGCTTGACAATTTTCTTGACTGGGATTGTGTAGAAGCGTTTTGTGAGCTTTGACATTTTCAAGTCTGGCCTTGTCACAGGATTTAGAGAACCAGGGCTTTTGGGTGGCTGAAGAGGTTTTCTGTGTACGTGGAATAAATAATTCCATGCCAGCTTGGATAATTTCGGTGACGTTTTGTGAGATATCAGAGGGGTCAGGATGAGAGTATCAGACAGACGTCCATGGAAATGAGGAAAAGTAATTCCGCATTTCGTCCCAGTTTGCGGAGTTGTAGTGCCAAACGATATGTGGGTGTGATGACTGTCTGACCTCGGGTTGCATTGCGCAGGAAGCAGTGACCATGCTGTGGTCTGAGCGACCAAGGGGGGCGATGACTGATGTCTTATAGCATTCAGGTTTTGTAGTAAGAAGGAGATCCAAGGGATTTGAGCTGTATGTTGGGATGCGAGGAAAGTAAGTAGGTTGCTGAACCATATTGGCTAAAGAATTGCTGACTGCAGAGGCCTCCGCTGCTCTCCTTTGTGGATCAGTTTTTGAAGTTTTTTTTTTAATTTCTAGCTATTCCTTATTATGGACATTGAAGTCACCAAGAATAGTGACCTCGGAGGAAGGATATTCAGAAATCAGATGGTCGGTTTTTTCAGAAAGGTAGTTAAAGAGCCGGAGAAAGTTGTTGTCAGAAGGTGACCGGTAAATGCAACAGATAAATTTAGTTGCAGCCCTGAGAGAGAGTTTCATCTATTTGCCTTCTATGAGCCTTGAAGGGTCCCTAGGCCAATGTGTCCTTGTCTGATCCCTTATGTTATTGTAAAAAAACTTCTCCAAAAAAATCTGGATGCAACAAGTGCATTATGATAGTGAATTTTCATTTAAATGTTTTAAATAGCAAATATGTGTTTCTTTAAAGAAAGCAGACATCAAATTTGGTTACCAGCATAACATATATAGTAGAAACAATGTACCATATTTCATGAAAATAACTTTGCTGTTTGAAAATGTATTTAAAAAATTCGAAAAGAAACTTAACATGTTCCCGAAAAAAAACTAGTTTCCTGTCCAACAAACCTTATAGGTTAATAGCAAAATGAGCTATCAAATTTGAGGCATTCAATAAAAATTCGCTACCATAACGCACTTGCAGAGTCCCGAATTTATTTTCTTACAAACATGCATTATAATTTCGTTGTCGTAATTCCATACATTTAAGGTCTGCTCAGAACTAGTACTGACCAGGGGAATCCGTCAGTCAAATTAAGCCAAATCATTGTTTAATCTATTTCAACTAAGCAGATTTTTCTGGCTAACGAACTTATCCAAGCCACTGGCAAAAGAAAGGTACTCGCCAAATTTGATCAAAATCGGCCCATTCTTTTTTGAGTTATCGGTGGGATATATATATATATATATATATATATATATATATATATATATATATATATATATATATATATATATATATATATATATATATATATATATATATCCCACCGATAACTCAAAAAAGAATGGGCCGATTTTGATCAAATTTGGCGAGTACCTTTTATATAAACATATAAAAAATTGAAACTGACCCCGGATATGTGTTTTCGGGGGCCTAATTAGTGCTAATTTGAAGGAATTTTTTCAAAACTCAAAAATCGGAATCTCCTAATTAGTGAATTTTTTTAAAGACAATTCACTAAAAGATAGAATAATAAAAAATAAACAGAACAATAAAGGTTACAAAAAAAAGAACAAAAAAAAACAAAAAAAAGAGGGGACAACAAAATGTTGACAAAAATTAAAAAAATAAATACAAATTTTAAAAACATTTTTAATTAGATTTCTGTTGATTAATTATTATATATGTTGCTTATAGGTTTATAGTTTATATGCTCATATTTATGCTTGTATAGCGCTGTGTATATTGTGGATTTGTCTTCAATTTTGGCAGACTGGTCACAGTCAGGGTAACCTAAATAGGACAGCAACTTGATACTATGCGGAGTTTGTCATAAATCGATGTAATATTAAAGCATCGGTACTAAGGTTTATGGTCAGCAAGTCTGCAGTCAAAAAACAAAATAGATAGAAATTACTTATAGCTTCAGATCATTTCCGGTTATACAGGAAGTGAACACCAACTTCCGTATTTCAAACAAAACAGCCTATATATTATCACATTTATAGATTTCTTGTCAAATTAAAAAATTATGTACCATAATTAGTACTTATATATATATATATATATATATATATATATATATATATATATATATATATATATATATATATATATATATATATATATATATATATATATAAACATGGCGACCTGAAGACAAAAATTGACAACTGAAGAGGTTTAATAAAACTGATTTTGTTGACTGAGCTTTATCTCTTCAGCTACAGGTTTCGTATATCTTAATGCTAAAATATTGCTTGATCTCAAGCGGTTGAAAGTCTTGAAAAAATTATAGAGGGATGCTCCTAAAAGATTATAATTTTTTAGAAACTTCAAACAACCGTAACTTGACTTTTTCAAATGAAACATCCTGTATATTATTGCATATTTGAATTCTGCGTTTAATTCTCGACAGAAATATTTTATATTGTTTTATATTACTTTTGCGTCTTAACCAAAATATTTCATTATTTTGTGAATTTGAGTCATTCTTTCAGATCTGACCCCGTTTTTTGATCTTGTGGAATAAATATTTGAGGGAAAATGCATCTACTCTGGAAAAAAATACTTTTACTGCAACAGTTTTTGCCAATGGTAAACTTAAAAATATCCCAAAAAGTACATAATGGGAAAATAAAACCACCTTTTCTAGTTTTATGAGTCTAGTCAAACTATTATCCTTAACAAGATTGCCATGGAATCCTTACATCAACTTGTCAGTTTTGGCAGATTATAGCTTATAGAATAGCTTATTTCATAAACAGTTGACTCTAAAAACAATCCGCCACATTGAATTCACAATATTATTTATGTGATTTGAATTTGCCCCCAAAAAATAGTGGATTGTTTTAAAGTGGAATTTAAAAAATTGATACATCGCTGTTTTAAATTTATTATTTTTGGTTTGAGTAAGGTCATTGTTATTATTATTGCCAACTATGTGACAGTTATGACAAAAATGTTTAATACAAATTTGTTATGAGATGTATACATTTTAAATTGTGTTTTTACAAGCACAAGCTAAGGCTTCTTTGTCCAGCACATTATATAATGTAAGACAAATAAAGTGATATTCTACAAGTTTGTGAGTTTTCTCATCTAGAATTATTTATTTTATAGTATCCAATCTAAGAGAAAATCCAAAAAAGTGGCCTAAATTAACAAAATAATGAAATATTTTGGTTAGGCGCAACAATAATTAAAACTATATAAATTATTTCCGTCGAGAATTAAACGCAGAACTCAATATGCAATAATATACAGGCTGTTTCATTTGAAAAAGTCAAGTTACTGTTGTTTGAAGTTTCTAAAAAATAACAATGTTTTAGGAGCACTGTATAATTTTCTCAGGAACTGCCAACCGCTTGAGATCAAGCTATATTTCAACATTAGGATATAAGAAAACTGTAGCTGATGCCATAAAACCCAGTTAACAAAAACAGTTTTATTAAATCTCTTCAGTTGTAAATCTGTCTCCAGGTTGCCATATTTTGGAAACTATTAGAGATAAGTACCAACTATGTTACATAATATTAAAATTTGACAAGAAATCTATAAATGTAATAATATATAGGGTGTTGTATTTGAGCTGGTGTTCACTTCCAGTATAACCGGAAACAATCTGAAGCTATAAGTATTTTGTTTAAACAGATAATTACATAAAACAACTCTAGGAAGAATTATCAGATTTCAATCAGAGTAAATCCTGATATACGGCTAACGGTCTAAATTCGCAGGACACCTGTTTATATTTTGTTAGGCCACCAGATTTTGTGAAATCTAGTTTCTTACTTTTCTTTTAAATCTGTTAGGCTTACAGTTGCAAATCTACCATTGCGCCCAAAGTAGAACATACATCTTTGACTACAAGGTTTTAGTTAAAATGGAATAATTTATGTTGATAACCAATTAATTTTTTGAATTAATTGGGTGCTGTTTCTTAAACCGTACTTAGCCATCTCATAAGCAGTTTCCAATTCCTCAGCACTAAAAATTAGTAAAGTGTCAGCTACGCAGAAGGCAAGGGAAAACAACCGCGTTAGATCTTTCCTTAAACAGCAACCATGACAGACATATATAATGGTCTATTAAAACGTAGTTTATGTGAAGCTGGCAGATAACAGCCCCAATTATGCTACCATAAGGTACAGTACTTTTGATAACACAGATTACTTTACATCTGCCATCACTTGTGATTAACTTATTTACAAAAGTATTTATTAAACAGCTATAGGTTTGGGACATATAACAATTGATAGAAATGATTGACAAAAATAAAGGAACATACCTTCAGTTGCTCAGTATCATTGTCTTTCTTCAACTGTAATAGACGTCGTGCGAACTTCATTACCATCTTACGTTTTTTACCTTGTCCAGAATTACGTACTTGTCCAGATATGTTTTTGACTTTACGTAACATCTTTCTACCATAGAACAAAGCCTTGTCCCTCTTTCTGAAACGTGTAGTAGCATCTTGTTGTTTTAGTTCTGGTTCAGCTGAAAATTTTACATTTTTTACTTTATCAATAGATTAAAAAATTAAAAATTATATGTAAACATGCGGAACAAAATATTTGTATATGAATTCATAATGGATCTATTAAATTTAAAACTTACGAATAACGTAAACTTATCGATAATGTGTACAAATCATATAATTATTGGCGATTTAAGTTTTAATATACTGCAGAATAAAAATGTTAATGTCAGCTACTACTTATATGTAGAGAGTGAATTTGAATTCTCTTCATATATGAACATAGCTACTAGCTTAAATGATGGATGTTTGGATCATAATATACATGTTAAATCTGGAGTGGAAAACTGTTAAGACACACATATTTTATATCATACATTAGTTACACATCACGGCTAAGAAAAATGCGCTAAAGTGGCTTTTTTTAAAAGAAGCATCTGTATATTTTTCATAAATAAACTGCTTTTTTAATTTACTTTTTTTTAAGTATGTCATATACCTCAAGGTAATAGTAAATAATCATGTTTGCCTGTAATGTTTAATACAGTTTGCTAACGCACAAATAAAATGCAAAAATTCTCCGGAAACACTAGTCCCATTTTTTTTTAAATAATGAACTGATTCAAGCTACACAAGGAAGGTACCTGCCAAATTTCAGGAAAATCGGGCAATTGTTACTTTCACATCGTCAATACGTGTGGAAGTATGGCATCGGCGACAGAAATTTCAAACATTTTTTTTCTCGCTTAAACGTCACAAAAAGTATCAAAACATATAGAAAATATAATTTGGGAACGAAATTTTTTTTGTCTGTCGGTCTCTCGGTCTGTCTGTTTGTAGCCACGATAACTTTAGCACGAATTGCGACATCGTCCTCAAATTTAAACATTAAATGAAAGGCTTCTCTCTAGACAACAAATTTATTTAAAAATATTTCCCGGTGCGTTTCGACACTCTAAGAGGTCATCTTCAGGGGATAAATCTAGAATCATAACAAAAAAGGTCTGTCAGAAAAACGTTAGTCTCTCTGGTAGGCAATTGTGCAGGTTAGAGCACAATGGTGACAAGATACTCTACAGAAAACGTGAAAGGTTAAAATCATAAGTTGACCTAACCTTTGACGTTTTCTGTAGAGAGTATCTTGTCACCATTGTGCTCTAACCTACACAATTATCTACCAGAGAGACTAACGTTTTTCTGACAAGACCTTTTTTGTTATGATTCTAGATTTATCCCCTGAAGATGACCTCTTAGAGTGCCGAAACGCGTCGGGAAATTATTTTAAATAAATTTGTTGTCTGGAGAGAAGCCTCTCATTTAATGTCTAGTTATGTCTATCCCAGAGCGTGTGACGTTCAGAAATGAGATCCTCAAATTTGGTATACAGTTAGCAACTGACAGCCGAACGGTTCGGATTGTATTTGGTGAAAATTGATTTTTTTTGGTTTAAACTCAAGTAATATAACGTTTTAGGGTTTGTTTATTAGAATACTTTCAATTTTATCAAGCATCTGGTATTCTGTGCTAAAACTAAATTAGGGATTGAATGTGGGGGGTGGAATATCGGTGACAGAAAAGTCGAATTTTTTTTTTTGCTAAAGCGACGTAAAAGTCTCAAAACATATAGAAAACTTGATTCTGGAACACAATTTTTTCGTCTGTCAGTCTGTTGGTTGGTCAATCTGTCAGCCTGTACGTCTGTCTGTTAATAGGCGCAAAAACTTTTGAACTAATTGACATATCATCTTCAAATTTGGTATGCAGTTCGCACCCGACAAAGGAACGCTTCGAATTGTTTTTGGGTAAGATTGCTGGGATTTGATGGAATAATGTCCATCATGCTCCAACAGGGTAGTAGGGATAGAAAAGGAATTCTAAAACCATCACACCACCACACCTGCTATGCGCATGCGTTGTGACGCCAGGGTGGCGAAAGAAATTGGCGGGTTGGATAGAGAGAGAAAAGAAAGCTGACCTGACATGAGGTAAACCAAGATGGCGGCCGTTTGCATGAAAATAAGAGGAATGTGACGTCATAGTGATGAAACAAGATGGTTTCTGGATAGAGAGAGATGAGAGATTTAACCTGAGATGATGTAATCCAAGATGCTGGCCAAGATGGCTGACCTGAAGTAAAAAATAAGAAGATAGGGCCAAAAAGGTACTGAACCCGAGCACTTAAGATAAGAAGATCCAACATGTTGATTTTACTAGTAATGACATATATAAAGTATGGCGACTGGGGCATGTGCAAACCAACCTTGTTAGTTTTTGGTTTAGAGGTATGGTGTGTGGTATCATTTTACTAGTCTCGATGAGTAGAATTTAAATATGGCAACAGGCGCATGCGCAAACTAACTGTCCTAGTTTTGGCTTAGACAACACGTGTGTGGTATCACCATACTCATCTCGATGAGTAGTATATTATATAGGTAAAAATGGCAGCTAGATGTTAGCTGCAAGGGGCTGGCTGGTAACATGTTAAAATTAAATTAACTGATTTAAATACAATTATTTTATTAGGATTTTACAAAACTTACATCTTAAATTATTACATAATGGCTCTTACGGTGCTAGTGAAAGGATTATATTCTAATATAATACCATGAATAACCAAACAGTAAGGTCTGGTTTTATTCGGCAAATTGATGACGTCCACCATTGAAGACTTGATTGCCTCATTTTGATGCTGACAGTTGATCACAAATAGAGCTCAGTCTTTAAACTCTTTATAATTTAAGAGAGGCTCCAGCATATTTTTATAACGAAAATTTTGTTGTAAATCTGCATACATCTGGTAGGCTTCAGCATATTTAGATTTCTCGAAATCCATATTCATAGATTCATAGGTTAACATTCTAAATTAAGAAACACACGTAGATCTACCAAACTGATGTTATCAAAAAAGTCACCCTTCATGCTTACGTTATCTCTTACAGGTGTTTTAAATGCCACAATCACATATCTAGGTTGTGTAAGTTGGTTGCGGTTTTAACAGACCACACATCTTTATTAATATCTCTAAGCGATGGTAACTCATACAGACTAGCCTCATACATGATAGACTAAAGATCAACCTAGGCTGCAGGGGCCACCGCAAAATTCAGGAGATCGTGAAGGAGCCCATGCTTGAAATGCAGTCAGACTTCGTAAGCCCGCGAATCTGCAGGGAAAAAAAGTTTACAGTGGAAATCACCGGCCGCGAGGCATGGCGGGGGAAGACGCGGGGCTCACTACGGCACGCGCTCGTCTGGTTCACGGACGGATCCAGCAGGGAGCGTGTGACGGGGGCAGGCGTTTATACGGAAGGACAGAGGGTAAGTCACAGTATTTCCCTCAGAGCTCATGCAACAGTCTTTTAGGCCGAAATGTACGCCATTTTGCACTGCCTATGAGATAACAAGAGAAGGGGTTACACCAACAAGCGGATCCTCATTGCGACAGACAGCCCTTAGGGTCCTAAGTAGCCCACGAGTAAATACCAGGCTGGTAAGTGAATGCCGAGACGAGACAACCGACCTGGCTGGTCAGAATGAGGTCACCCTCATCTGGGTGCCGGGTCACTCGGGGGTCAAAGTCAATGAAGAAGCTGAGAGTCTCGCAAAGAGAGGATCAGCAGAACCATTTATGGGACCAGAACCGGTCCTGGGAGTGACGAAAAGTACTGCCAGGGAATCTATTAAGTCCTGGGTCAGAAACGAACATAAGATGTACTGGATAGACTGTCCAGGGCTCAGACATGGGAAGTCAGTCAACTGATCTACGGTCAGTCTAGCCCGGAGACAGAGCAATATAAAACTTCACCCTACCAATTGCTGTGCAGGCTAGTTCAAGGCACAGTGATTTTGGAATGGGTGGAGTAGAAAAGACTAAGGGCAAGCACAACAAGCCAAAGGCTGCAGTGCTATCGGGCGGCAAAGACGCGGACGAGCCCTTAGGGAGAAAAAAAAAGAGTTCTTCCCACTCGGATGGTTTGTGCTGTACTAACATCGAAAACACTTCTCATAGTGTTTGAACGATATCATGAAGAAAACAATCATAGGTTTATGCAAAATGTGACTCTCTCGCATATTCTATTCTTTTTTAACAAGTGGTTCAAACGCCACACTTGAGCTTACTGCTGTAAAATTTGCTGTTAAGTAGATTTTGTTGCTTCCCCTTCTCCTCCTCCACTCTCGCTGGTTGTATTTTTCTGATTGACTGATTTGTAAACTTTCAAAATCTATTGCGATCATATAGACTCTTTAAATATATATCTCCATCAGTGTAATAATTTGTGTAATGGTACTGGTACTTTGGTTCTTCTGGTAATTATTTAAAGAATGGTTTAGTTAAATAGAACCCTGGAGTGTGTGTAATGTAGGATAAAGGAAAGAACTGAGTGCAACAGTAGCCAGCTAAGTACACACCACACAGTTCAACTATATGTTTACTTTGAAAGTCTTCATATTCAGATTCACACATACAAGCTTGCGCTTGTATTTCCAACACCATATGTCCCAAGTTGGCTTGCTCACTTCGTTAGATATGCTAATCTTAACTCCATACCACAACTCACTATTATACTGCATGTTTCTAAGCTAACACGATACGACTAAAGCCGCTAAAAAGCAGTGTAGGCGTCATTGCGGTGTTGTTGTTAGAATAGCTACAGTTCAGATACCAACTCGCACTACTAACCCCAGCCGCCCGGGTTCCGTTTTATTTCCCGATATTTAATTTTCCATATTCCAATTCTACTCGTCGAGACGAGTGCGGCGATTCCTCACACGTGCCCTCTAAACCAATTAATAAAAAGTTTGGTTTGCGCATGCGCTGACCGCCATCTTTACGTAAGTCACTATATGTGAAATTAAAATAGCGGCGCCTCTTATCTTGATTGCTCAGGTCAGGTGCCTTTTCAAAAATACGCTTCTTTTTTCCACGTTGATATTCGTTATCTTAGCCGCCATCTTGGATTACGTCAGCTCACGATAGCCCTCTCGTAATACTCTATCCAAACCGTCATCTTGTTTTGTCGCCGTGACGTCAGACACCCGCCTATTGGCCTGGTAGTGGAGCACTTCCGGTGGTGGGCCCAGAACCCCCCAACTATATCCACTCAGTCCTTATACCTGAAGACCCTAGTTTTGGAAATAATTACATTTATAATCGCAGACCATAATTCATGCAGGGATCAGTTAATTTTTTTCCAGTTTTTTATTCAATTCTAATAACCGATCAGATTATGTCATTATTTAGCGATTTTTCTAAGTGACAGACTTAAATAACGTACTTATTTTTGACAGCTTGTGACATAAAAATGAGTATTTTTCCGCTTATGTTTTTCTCTAGTTCCACGGTTCAAATTTTCGTGAAGTTAAAAAAAGTAACTATTTAACATTTTTATGTTTTATTATATTTTAACTTTTATGCCATTTGAGGCAGGGTATTTAGTTGCCACTTTTCATGAAATTTTTATTTTCTATGTTTAATAGTTATTACATGTGTAAAATGATAAACAAGACAATGAAATATATTCACGGATAAATTTATACTTTATTTATTTTTTGCTTGGGACGTCTTATAATTTTTGACCCAAAGTTGTATGTGTTATCAAGTTCTTATATAAAAATTGTGTTATTTCATTTGAAGTTTGTAAGTTACCTCCACTTTTTGACGCAAAATTGTATATGCTATCAAGTTCTAGTATAAAATATGTACTATTCCATACATTTTTTTAACTCGTATTCACTTCCAGCAAAACCGGAAGTTGCAGGAAAAAGGTTGTTATGCTATTTGAGACAGCATATGTAGTTGCCTCTTTCCCCAAATCATGAGTTTCTCTTAATAGTTATCAAATGATTGCGTGCAGCACGATAAATAAATAAATAAATAAATAAATAAATAAATAAATAAATATATATATATATATATATATATATATATATATATATATATATATATATATATATATATATATATATATATATATATATATATATATATATATATAATTAAGGATGGACCACCCAAGTAAAATCTGTATTATTTTTTGGCGGATTTTAATTTACTTTTTTTTGTTCATAGATAGGTATTCAACATGGGCATTCAACAAATGGGCAACTTTCTTTTTTGGGCTGTAGTCGTGGCCAACTGTAATTTAAAAAAAAACAGATGACTGTTCCTTATTTACCATCCCATAAAATCTGTATGTACTGATTTTTATTGTTTTAACTACAGGGCCTTTGAGAAAAAAATATGCAATAATTTAATAATTTATACAAAAATTACTATTAGGGAATTAAAAAGAAAACCGACAACGGATTCTTATTGAGAATGCCTCAAAACCTGCCTTTACCCATTTGTGACAGTTCTAAACATCACCTTCACATTTTTAAAGCTCATTGCTCAGAGATAATTAAATGAGTGGTGACACTGACTATACGTATATTTACACCTCTGACCATTGGTAGTTGGTATGCTAATTATAGCTCCTTCCCGGACAGATAAATATCCCCAGTGGCGAACAGAAAAGGGCCTACTATATAAATATGTCCGTGCCTCACTTCCAGATCTACTCTCTGAGGGAAAGAATTGGAAAATAGTAGTGCCCAAAGACCATCGCCGAGCCATAATCAAAAAGCATCATGATGAGCCTCGCTCTATGCATTGTGGCACCTACAAAACTTACTGGAGGGTTCACCACTCACCCGACTTTATGGGTCCGTTCCCAAGGAGTCGTCAAGGGTATAAATACCTTCTGGCCATTTCCGACTATTTTAGTAAGTATATCCTGCTCTTCCCTCTTCGTTCCGTTACGTCAAAAGGTCTGGTCAAACATGTTGAAGCCAATCTTTTCAACGTATATAGGGTACCAGAGGTTTTGATCTGTGACAACGGTTCACACCTGGATCCACTTTACAACCCATTACAACCCCAAGGGTGATCCGGTGGAACGATACAACAGAATTATCAAGACCATATCTTGTTATATCGGGAAACACCATGGTACCTGGTTTGAAAATCTGGGTGCTATCGGTTGTGCCATCCGAACCTCCAAAAGTGGAGTTACTGGTCATACCCCACACTTCGTTAACTTTGAACGGAAATATGTGTAAGATGGTCAGGAATATACATACCTTATAACAGACAACACCACCGATAAAACACCTCCAGACGGAAGCTCAGAAGCGAGTGGAAGGATTCTACAAGTTGTACCGGCAGGTTAAGCAGAGGCTTGATTCTGCACAGGAAAGAAACCGCCGTTATTATAGGTTGAGGCGGAGACTTGTATACCTACTGTCTGGCGAAGGAACCAGGCTCAGTCAGATGCTGTGAAGGGCATTAAAGCTGGCCTGTGCCCCAAATATGTGAGCCCCTTGACCGTTAAATGGAAAAAGGAATACTGCACCTATGAGCTGGTAAATGATATCAGTCATCCAGCCGGTGTTTGGCATGTGCAAGACCTCAAGCCCGCGTTTGAGTTTGTTGGACCAGCTTCTGGGACGGGTGGGGGTAACACGGGTTGATAGTCCTTCAGACTATCAAACCTTTTAACTTACTGAAATACAGGTTTGTAGTTCTTCAAAATTCCAAACCTTTGTAACTTGTTTTAGCAAGCACGGATTGGTAGTCCTTCAGACCTCCAAATCTTTTAACTTGAACTAACACTGGTTGGTAGTTATTCAGACACACAAACCTTTTAACTTGTTATATCGGTAAATCTTTACCAGCTTTACCTCTGTCCAAGAGGAGGGGGAGTGTGACAGTTCTAAACATCACCTTCATATTTTTAAACCTTATTGCTCAGACATAGTTGAATGAATGGTGATACCGACTATAAGTATATTTACAGCTATGAATTGAGAAACAGACTATAAGAAAATATTTAAATAGTGAAAATAATGCCGTCGCCTTCTCTCTTGGAAGTAACCAATGTCTGCTGTTTCTCTCTTTTGTTCTCTATGTTCATCCTTGTTATTCTGTCTCTCTCTTACCAGTGGAATTTCCGAAAAAAAAAAAAGTTGAAAATGGAAAATATTATAATATATTTATCACTCATGCATTATCCACCAGCTTTTTCTTTCTGATATATTTTTTATTGTTGTCATAAATAAAATTCTTTACTCACTAATTTTTGTCTGGCTGAACAAGTGAGTTGTGTGTCAGAAAATGTGTAAATATTAACCTCAGCTGGAAGCTGGATATCGACATACAACTTATTTTTTAAAGTGGATTTGGAGAACAGGTTGTTCGGTATAAGATCCATTTACCAATTATTTGGGAATTAAGGTTCAGGGACACGGATTCTGTGTTCCATTGAAAAGAAACCTCAATTGGGTGAGTTTCCCATGTCCACTCATTTCTTTTAATTAATATATGTAAATGATTAAACATATTACCCGCTATGACAAATTTTGTTCTTGCAGGGTTTCTTGGATTAACTGTAATTTCCTGGTCTTTTCTATTGTGTTTCTATCATCGTCTTTCACCGTGTTTGTATGGAGATTCTTCAGTATTGCTGTCCCACCTGTACGTTGACCATTAAATACGTAGAAATAACCAACATCATTGGCATTGTTTAGCAGGCCTAATACTCTAATATTAGAAGTAAAAGTAACCAACATAATTGGCATTGTCTGGTAGACCTAATATTAATAACCTTAAAGCCAATCAATCTGTAAGTTAAACAACTTATTAATTAGCTTATTAGCCTAACACCACTTAATACCTTTTTTTACTTAATTATATAAACTAAGTACTTACATTTTGTATCGAAAACAGTGTACACTCTAAGCAACACTGTTAAAGAGGTAATTCGCTTGTAACAATACATTTAACCATCATTGTCAGGTTAAAATAAAACAAAACAAAACAAAACATCACATATAACATTGTAAAACAAAATTATTGTTTTCTTAATGACACAAACAAGGTCACCTTTGATTAAATCTATCAAAATAAAACTTACCTTTTGATTTAATTTATTTAGTTAAGTACACTGTATGTGTCTGACAAATACCATTCTAAAGTAGGTACATAGTTAAATGCCAATCACACAAATAAATATTTTCTAGATCACTTTCATTTACTTCTACAAATAAATAGTTTTGTGTTGCTACATCTGACACCTGACACTTGCCTTAGGTATTAGGAATTAGTGAACGAATCTCTCCATCTCTCCGCTAGGTTAATACTAACCACTAGCGCTAAAGGCACCAGTATTATTTTTAATTCTTTCTTTTAATTTTTCTTTGTTTTATTCTTTCCCTCTAACTAATTTGTGACAGACAAGGTTTTCCTGGTAAGGTTTCAAACCCCGAGGGAAAGCCATCACACTTTTTTTTTAAATACTGAAAAGTCCAAACAAGGGCAAAACCGATCTATCTCTCTCTATCATACTGCAAGTCCCGGCAAGACTGAAGTAATGGTGGTTAGCGAGTGATGTGATTCAACGCCTGTCATGGTATTAGCCAGGGGAGCAGTTACTTTCACTTGCCAATTTCTTCAGGAAGCTTTCTTCTTGTTGTACTGTGTGTGCTCGGAATCTACTGAGGAAGCCTAAAATCTCACAAAACCAGAGATGGCGCTTCACACTATTCTCCACCGCATTATATGGCAGTGGCTATGTTAAGGCCCACTTCTTGGAGTCTAGGTATGGCATACTGAAAAGCCCAAACAAGTACAAAACCAGTCTATATCTCCCGTTATACATTATCCCGCAAGTCACGGCAGGACTACCCTAATGGTGGCTAGCTAGTGATATGATTCAACGCTTGTTATTATCCTGGGGAGTAGTTGTTTTCACTCACTAGTATTTTCCCACAGCTTCCTTCTTGCTGTACGTAGAAGATGCTGTGGAAATCTAGAACCGTCCCAAAACCAGACATGGCACTTCTCCACCACTGCATTATGTAGCAGTGCCCGTGTTGGAGCTGATTTGTTGGATCATAATTATGGCATAAACCAGAAATGGGTATAAGTCGTATATACAGGGTGATTCACGTAAAACTCCAAGGCCACATATCTTGGTAACGAGTAGGAATTTTTCAACTTTGTAAAAAACAAATGACTGCGGCCATCGGTGGCTACGTTTGGCTGACTAACGCAGATATGTCATATGCGGATTGTAGGTGGCGCTGGCGTTGAAAGAAATTATTCGATGGCAGGAACTTTAAAAAGTAGTTTTTCAGTATCAAATATCGTTTCTAAACAGTTTTTATTCCATCAAAAATTTACAAAAAGTTGACAGATTGTGAGATAATGGAGGTACTATTATGAAACTTTGGGAGATTAAAACTTGAGGACTGAAAATAATTTTTGTAATCCGTGAAAACTTAAGGACCTAGGTCAACGATGACTTTTGTTTAGAAGCTTAAGTAACATGGAATGGGGAGAAAGTAGTTTTTGAGACTACAGAGGAGAAAATATGCTGATGTGGTTGACCAGGAACAAAAACCCCATCTTCCTCGCTTTAGCCTTCGCAATATTGGAAACATGTAGACGCCACCAAAAATCCGCTGCAGCTGGAAAGGGTGGAGTTTTTAGGCAGTAATTCGCCCGACATTTGCGTGCCTGGGCCTTCCAGGTCACTGTTCCTAGATAAGATGCAATTCTGTGGTTTTAAGTCATTTAACAATCAGATTTGCAAAACATCAACTAAGAATTTGACAGGTCATCAGTTATGGAGTTTATTTTTTCAATCCCAGCTTTATTATATATTTAATTTATATGACATCATAAGAAGTAGCCTCTAAAAAGCATTTGTCTTTGACATTATACCTTACTTATGAAATGCACACAAAACACTACCTCTCAAGCGGGGTGCCTCATGGGATTCGTATCTAGGATGCAGAATTTGGGATTAGACTGCAGAGGGAAGAGTTTGGGTCTTCGAGCTCTAAGCCTGCGGAACTGTTTAGAGCTGTACTCTCAATCAAGATAGGCTTGACTGCCACTTCTGGGATTTTCTCCATGTCACAGTTGATTTGTTGGACAGATAGACATCCCAAGTGGGATTACCCAGCATTTAGAGCAAATACTGGCGTGGCATATACCACATCATTATTATTTAGGACATATGATGATACTACCTGCGTCCAAGAGTGCCACAGGTTGATTCGTCGGACAGATAGATAGCCCAAGTGGCATTTCGAGCACATATTGACATATACCATGTCATTTGTATTTAGGATATATGACGGTACACCATCGGCTGAATGCAAGTTTCTACCATCTTTTGATCGCAGAATCTTATCTTTGCAACATGGACTCTAATGTCTATACAGCCACTGTATTGCTTCAAACGATAGTTATAATATAGGAAGATATCAATGCAAAACCATTGTATGAATAAAGCTGTTAGAAGTTGGAAGTGTGGCAGGGAACGGCTGCTTGTTAGTATCGTTTACGTTGTTACGATAAGAGTCAAATACGACACGATTTGGTATTTGACTTACTGGGCTATTATAGTTGAAAGGAGGTCGTGAGATGAAAAAGAAATCAGGTAAGGTGTAAATAAACATTAGATAGTTTAAGAAAATTAAAGGGTAGGTTTGTTGGACAGCAGCATCAGCTGCTCCAACTGACAAAGTGCGAAAGCCACAAAGAAATCAAGACAACTGCTGGAAGACGTGGGCCATCAAAATTCATTAATGTATGTTTATTTACTTTTTGGAGACAAACTGCTCATAAGGTTACGTTTTGTTCTAACTTTTATTAACATTTTAACTAATAATTTTTTAATGGAAAATATTTTTATGAACATTTGCTACCATAGCGCTTTTGCTACCTGTGGACCTTTTGAAACTTTCACTTACCTTTCTTGTATTTCCTTATACAAATCAAAGCTACTAGAGAGACTACTGTAACAATCCCAATCAGCAAGAGATAAAAAACCTGAAACAAAATTTCCATAATTTAGTAAATGTTAAGTGTATTTTAAAAATTGTATCTTGAAAAGCCATTATGCCGCTTAATACTAAGTGTTAATATTTCAAGTTTTATACATTTTAATTCAAGCATTTAATTCAAATTGACTTTTGATCAAGTAATAAAACTAATTATTTACATCTAGACATAAGTTTTAATCAAGTTAAATGACATTTTACATTATGCTAAGTTTACAGGCGACCATTCGAACAAATATTTCAAGTATTAATATATTTAAAATCAAATGCTGAGAACTGGCAACCAAATAATAAAAAAATATAACAGATAACCACCACGTTGCAATTTTTTGCTCCAATAACAACTATGAGATTTTTCAAAACTTTGTTGCTTATAATGAGCATAGGAATGTAACGGCGGTAAGAGAAAGCGTCTCAAACAGGATTCACAGACACCCAGCAGAAATCAAAAATCAAATTCCCTGACATTTCCAGTGCCCTCAAGTACATTTTCAATACACTCGAAATAAAAAACACACACAAAATAAATAAAAATTACGAACAACAAAATTACATAATCAAAAACATAAGCATGCTTAACTTCATTAAATTTATAACATATACCATTTTCGAGAAGAAAATTTGCAATTTTTTCATGGAAAAACTTTCATGACTGGCCGACGAACTTAGCCTCCGGAAAGAATTTTCGTGTGATGGAACAAGCCAGAAGTCTCTAGGTGGCGTAGAAACTTTGCAAAACATGTTGTTCGTATATATAAATTTGAATAAGCCTAGGAAATTGGTTCCAAAAGCTTAGATTCGCGCCCATTAATGTTTTTTTTTGAAAATTCGAAAGTCGTTACCTCTCTAAAAGCGAAGTTTTATTTATAAACATACTGCTTACATGCGCCATATACAAATGCCAAATATTTTGCAACTTTTAACATGATCATAAAGGTTAAAATAGAATAAACACATTCACAGCACGGCTGTACCCGGCCAATACCTAAAACGTATTTTGCATTCAAGGAAGAACATTCCAAGTGAGATGTACATATAAGACATGTTTGAGATAGAAGAAGACGCGATTTATATCGGCCCATGATGTGGCATACACTGCGTTCATTGGCGGATTTAATTAATATTGGTACCAAAGGGAAGCCGCATTGTTATCAGATATATTTTTTTAGGTATGAGAAAACTATTTACGTGAGAAAATTCATATAATATATATGAAATAAAAATAAAAATGCATCTGGTAGTGACGAAATTTTACAAATATATAATTTCCAGGACTACTGAATGATTTCCATGACATTTGAGTAAAATCACAAATTTCCCTGACATTTCCCTGATATTTTAGGAGGTATTTCACATTCCCTGATTTTTCCAGGTTTTCCAGGTCGCTGGGTATCCTGCAGACCACTGTCATGTGTAACTGTCCTTCAGCAAATAAAACGTCGGGTGAAAATATCATCACAATCGAAAAAAAAATAATTAAAAGAAGCAAAGAACACAGTGAAAGAATTAACTATAGATATACTTTGAATGTTGCTAGTATGATAGTCAAAGAATGAAGTGATGTGTCCGGATGCTCTACAGTGTGTTCCAGATTAATGGTCACCATCACTACTTTGAAAACCGTAAGCCCTATGAGATCAGTTGAATAAGGAAGCTTTAGCTAATTTCCTGCTCCAGGACAATGTGATGAACGCATAACAAGACAGTAACAACTGAAACAATGCCCCAGAATATCGCTAAAATACAAATATACTTACAGAAAGTTGTGCAGGTCAACGATTTGAATTAGAGATAATGAGTAAAGCAGGAAAACAAAGCACTATAGTAGACATTGAAGGTTAGGAACTTGTACTTAAAATAAGAAAAAACCAAGGCGAGGATGCCCATTATTGCCGAATTTATTCAATTTACTTGTTAAAGACCCAGGAGTCAAGGAAAAGATAATCAAAATAAATGTACATTGCATGGGGCACACTAATGGCAGCGTTAGTCGGAGAATCGGAAATTAAATTGCAAAGGCTGGTAAATGTCCATAATATTTCAGTTTACTAGAAAAAGAAATATTGAGGGTATTGGACATGTTTCTCCTGGGTAAACAAATTCCAGTTTGGGGGAAAATAAAATACTTGGGGGAGCATCACAGATTACCTGGAAGTAGCGGAAAAAAAAATAACAGAATTATGGCTGATCCACGCTTGTGATTGTTATGACAAATGAGAAATGCGAAATGAAAACTGGGGATGACTTATGCTGCACTAGTGTGGTGGCCAACAGTCTGGCGTAAAAGCACCAAACTAAAACAAAACGAGATGCAAAGACTTTTTCGCGAGCATATTAAAAGGTGAAAAGAACAAACCCTGCAGCCTCGATGGAGTCCTTGGAACCTCCAATACTTATTGTGATTCATATTTACATTTATTCACATCCAAAAAATTACATTGTTAGTCAATAGGTCAATATAGAAAACAAGATAAAAACTTACTAAATGAAGATTCCCTACAGCCTCGATTGAGTCCTTATTGTGATTCATATTTACCTTTATTCTTATCCAAAAAAATTACGTTGTTATTCAATAGGTCAATGAAGAAAACAAGATAAAAACTCACTAAGTGAATATTGGAACCAGTGATGAGCACTGATAAGTACACTCTGAGAACCCAAATCATAACACATTTTAAAAACCTGACGATTGTTTCACTAACCACTGCAGAATTATTCATCATATGATGACGCTAACTTGGTTGGTGAAGCTATCGTCAGGTTTTTTTAAATGTGTTGTGGTGATTCGGATTCTTTAAGTGTACTTAAGATAAAAACTACAAATAAATATAAAATTTAAGATATACAGCTATAAAGCACCCCAAAAATATAACCGGAAATGCATATACATGTATAAGATGTTATAGATAAATGCGGAAATATTCAGGAAGGCGGACCTCCATAGAATGAAACTGACTGACAAGCTACGAGAAATTGAAGCTGGAAGTAAAAATTTGGTGTGAGGGAATGTAGGGGAATGCATATTTGACATGAACGCACACTACATCACTTGCCAGTTTTATCTGGAGACCGTCTTCGGCGCTGTTATAAAAACTCGAAAGAACAACAGAGAACTAACTAGTTTCCTCCTGGAAGCCTGGTCTGGTACAAGGACAAGTCAAAAACCAAGGCGGGTACTGAGGCGGGAATGATGATGCTGAGAAAGGACCTGTCTTGTCTTCCAGAAAGTTATGCCACTGCATTTTAGGTGAGAGTTTATGTGCTCCCGGAGTCTCAAAAAGAAACAATAAGAAAGTATTTAAATAAGCAGATCTATATTATTAGGCAGCAGACCAGACCAACGATTACAAGTGTTGGAGTGTTTACGGCACTGGTTTATTGATCCGAGTGGCAAGCTACTATTCAGTCCATGAATACAAAAAAGCTGATTAATTAGTGAGCGCGATTGCGGAATATCTGTGCCTGGTGCTCGCTTTGCATATACCAAAATTAGAAATCTGTGAGAGAATTAACCAAATTGGCAATTTGGGCCCTAGAACCCGAAACCAAGGTCCGTTCAAATTTTTATATGTTATAGCTTTCTTGTGTGACATAATGTATAATTTGAATTAATAATAAATAAATAATAAAATAATGATAATAATAATAATATATATATAAATATATATGTATCCAGCCGATAACTCAAAAAGCTATTAATCGATTTTGATGAAACTCGGCAAAAATCTTTCCTTTATTAATAGCATGGACTAGTTCGTTAGCCAGCCTTATCGGTGCAGTTTTAGTAAAAAAAATTAGGTTTTTCCGGAAAAAAATTATATCTAAAAAAATAAGAAAGTTATTTTGATAAAATCTGGTTATGTTGCCCTGGTAAATACCTTTTTTTCTCTCTCTCAGGGCCCGTGTGAGTCTTTGCCGCCCCGATCGCACCACAGCCTTTGGCTTATTGTTCATGGCCTTTGTCTCTACTCCACCCATTCCAAAATCACTGTGCCTTGAACTAGTCTGCACAGCAATTGGTAGGGTAAAGTTTTATATTGCTGTCTCCGGTCTAGGCTGACCGTAGATCAGTTGTCTTTTGCAGTCCAGAGCTTTACACTCGCACAAGATGTGCTGGGCTGATTCCTCCCCCTCGCCTCAGAGGCTGCGCATGCCCGGTCCCCCTCGAACCGCCCCATTTTATGCAGGTGTTTCTTGACGGCCATGTGCCCTGTCAAGAGTCCTGTTATGTTTCTGAGCTGTCCTCTGCTAAGATTTAGCAGCTCCATAGCTCTCTTTGGGCTGGGTTGCCCAATTAATGACTTCCTGTGTTTGAGCCCTGGACAATCTGCCCAGTATGCCTTGTGCTGTTCCTTGACCCAGGACTTGATCGTTCCCCCGCTATGCCTTTCGATACGCCCAGGACCGGTTCTGGTCCCATAAATGGTTCTGCTGACCCTCTCTTAGCGAGATTGTCAGCTTCTTCATTGCTTTTGACCCCCAAGTGACGGCACCCAGATGAGGATGACCTCATTCTGCGCAGCCAGGTCGTTCGTCTCGTCTCGGCATTCACTTACCAGCCTGGGATTTACCCGTTGGCTACTTAGGGCCTTAAGAGCTGCCTGGCTGTCTGTGGCTATGAGGATCCGCTTGTTGGTGTAGCCCCTTCTCTTGTTCTCCAGCTCACAGTGCAGGATGGCATACATTTCGGCCTGAAAGACCGTTGCATGGGCTCCAAGGGAAATACTATGACTTACCCTCGGTCCTTCCGAATAAACACCTGCCCCCGTCCCACGCTCCCCGCCGGATCCGACCGTGAACCAGACGAGCGCGTCCCGTGGGTAGCCCGGCGTCTCCTCCTGCCATTCCTCGCGATCGGGGATTTCCACTGTAAAATTCTTTTCCCTGCTGATTCGCGGCCTCGCGAAATCTGACCTCATTTCAAACATGTGCTCCTTCACGATCTCCTGAATTTTGCAGTGCCCCCTGAAGCCTGGGTTTACCATTGCAGGCTAGTCTGTATAGTCCTAGCCTGGCCTCCCCCATTATAACTAAGTGTAGGGGGGGGGGCATATACAGCAACACCTCCATGGCAGCTGTTGGAGTTGAAGTCAAGGCCTGGTGATGCCCAGGCAAGCCATCCTTTGGATCTTGCCTAGTTTTTGTTTGGCACTGGATTGTGTCACCTTAGGCCACCAGACCAGAGCCGCGTATGTTAACGATGGTCTGACCACTTTCTGTACAGCCAGTGGGCCATACTACGTCTTAGTCCCCACGTTTTTCCATATAGCCGCCTAGTGACGGCTAGGGTAATAACAGCCTTTCGCTGTATTTTTTCAACATGACCATTCCAGGTTAGCTTAGAGTCCAATACGACCCCAGGATATTTTACCTCCCTGGCTATTGGGATGGTTGTACCATATGGAGTGAGAGTTCTGTGGCTCACCCACTTCCTCCTCCTCGTAAACGGTATGACAGTTACTTTCTCGGAGCTCACTCTGAGCCCTTGGCCAACCGTCAACCTTTCCACCACTTTCAGTCTGCATGCCAGGTCCCCCTCGAACCGCCCCATTTTATGCACATGGTTCTTGACGGCCATGTGTCCTATCAAGAGTCCTGTTATGTTTCTGAGCTGTCCTCTGCTAAGATTTAGCAGCTCCACAGCTCTCTTTGCACTGGGTTGCCCAATTAATGACTTCCCGTGTTTGAGCCCTGGACAATCTGCCCAGTATGCCTTGTGCTGTTTCCTGACCCAGGACTTGATGGTTCCCCTGGCCATGCCTTTCGACACGCCCAGGGCCAGTTCTGGTCCCATAAATGGTTCTGCTGACACTCTCTTCACGAGACTGTCAGCTTCTTCATTGCCTTTGACCCCCGAGTGACCCGGCATCCAAATGAGGGTGACCTTGTTCTGCCCAACAAGGTCGCTCGTCTCGTCTCGGCATTCACTTACCAGCCTGGAATTTGCCCGTGTGCTACTTAGGGCCTTAAGGGCTGCCTGGATGTCTGTCGCTATGAGGATCCGCTTGTTGGTGTAGTCCCTCCTCTTGTTCTCCAGCACACAGAGCAGGATCGCGTACATTTCGGCCTAAAAGACCGTTGCATAGGCTCCGAGGGAAATACTATGACTTACCCTCGGTGAACCAGACGAGCGGATTCCGTGGTAAGCCCGGCGTCTTCTCCCGACTTGCCTCGCGGTCGGGGATTTTCACTATAAAATTGTTTTCCCTGCTGATTCGCGAAGTCTGACCTCATTTCAAGCATATGCTCGTTCACGATCTCCTGAATTTTGCAGTGGCCCCTGAAGCCTGGGTTGATCTTTGGTCTACCATTGCAGGCTAGTCTGTATAGTCCTAGCCTGGCTTCCCCCATGATAACTAAGTGTATGGTGGGGGGTCATATACAGCAACACCTCCATGGCAGCTGTTGGGGTTAAAGTCATGGCCCCTGTGATGCCCAGGCAAGCCATCCTTTGGATCTTGCCTAGTTTTTGTTTGGCACTGGATTGTGTCACCTTAGGCCACCAGACCAGTGCCTAGTATGTTAATGATGGTCTGACCACCCTTGTGTACAGCCAGTGGGCCATACTAGCTCTTAGTCCCCACGTTTTTCCATATAGCCGCCTAGTGACGGCTAGCGTCATAACTGTATTTCTCTCACCCCGAGCCCTTGGCCAACCGTAACCTTTCCTCGGACTATGATGGCAACGTCGTCCGCATAGCCCTGTACCTTGTACCCCCTTCCGAGAGCCTCCATAGCAGGCCATCCGCGACTAGGCACCAGAGCAGGGGAGACAACGCTCTCCTGCGGAGACCCCGCCGCGACCCTCGCCAACAGAGTCCCTCCCGCGAGTGAGGTGAACACCGTCCTGTACCTGAGGATGGAACCGATCCACCTGCCGCAGGTGTCCTCTATTCCACGCTCCCTGACAGCTGGCAGTACCGTACAGCTGTTCGACGCCCAGGTTTAGGAAGGAATACAACCCTGGCCAGTCTCCATGCCCTCGGAATGTACCCCAGAGCCAGGCTCATGACGATAAGCGCCGGCGCCAATATGTCTATACCCTGCTGGAACATGATGGGCATTGTGGCATCAAATCCCGGCAATTTGAATGCAGGCCCTCGGGTTCTCGTTGGATCTGGTGTAGATAAGCTTTCCAGCAGCTCCTCAGAGTTCCTTGATCTCTCCTTTATAGGAGTACAGTTCCTGGATGAGGGCCACATCCTCAGAGCCATTAGTAGTCCAGCCGTGGCTGCCCTACTGTGCTGGATGTTCACCTGAAGGAACCTAAGTCCCATCAACCCCGGTTGCTTTCACAGTGGGAGGAAGCTAACCCTTCCCAGGCCCCAGAGTGTCTTGAAGGAGGTTCCTTCAAGGGCTCTGTAAGAAAACCGGTGGATCGAGAAGGAGAGTCTCTGCCTCTGCCTTTCTGCTTAGAACCGACCAGTGTTGTGTCCCCAGTTCAGTGTTCTGGATCTTCAGTCTTCTGATCACAGTCTCTTGCGGGACAGTGTCAGAGATCCGTACGAGGACCTTGCTTCTCTTTGGGAGTTCCTTGGGCTCGACGGCTGTCAAGTCCTTTCTGCGCCCTCCGGAGCTTCTATCTTTGCGCCCCGTAAAGACGCTTGGACTGCCGGGAGAGTCCCTCTACCCCTGCAATAGGCTCCTCACTGGTGGAGGGGCCCTCAGAGTCCGCGGACCACGCCGCGCTTTGGCGGCACCCAGTCTCCAATTTGGGGACAGGTCCGTGGCCGAAGCTACCCCCTGATACCCCGTATCTACGTCGGTCATGAGATCTCCAGAGTTCGCGACGCAGCCGCCCCCTGGCTCGTCTCTGTTTCCGGAATAGACTCCAAGGCACGAGTCTGTAGCCGGAGCCACTCCTCGAGCCTCATTGGTTTTGGTTTCGTTTATGTTTCTCTTCTCCATGTTGTTCCCACTATAATGGGGGAAATACTGTCCACACCATCAGAACCCCCTGTGTGATGCAAGGCGGGTTACTCTGGAGTGTTGTCCAGTACTACAGAGATTCCGTGCATGACACCATCACCCTGGTGCCATCCATCCCTAGGCACGGGTCACGTGACACCGTGGATTGGGCGAGTTTTTTTCGACCTCCACGTCTAGATCCGCCATGTTTAGTTATCAGCAGGGCCACTTCGTGCAGGATGCGGCTCTTCACCGCGCATGACGGTCTTGGGAAAAGCTTCATCGAAAGCTCATGTTGTTTTCACTTCCTCAGTTTGCCCCCTGGAGTCCTTTGGGCCCCGACTCCTCGACCCCTGGTAAATACCTTACTACATACCAAAATTTGACTTTCTAGGTTTATAGAAAATTGAGTTATACAAATTTGGAGCATTTAATGACAATTCGCTACCATAAGGCACTTGCAGCATTCCGATTTTTTTTTTGATAGAATATTGATATGTCACATTAAAATTTCATTTAAAGAGTGGAAAACATAAATTCTATTTAAAACAACATTCAAAAGATAATGAATAAGATAAGATTATTTTCTGTAAATAAAATGTTCAAAACTGTATCCACAAGTAGGTACTAATGAAAAATATAGAAGAATCAGCTGTATGTCATTGTCAAATAAACGTTATTCCTAATAACATAAATCTCTTTTGAAAGTTAATTAAGCAAGTATGGTACATTTAAGTGAATCCCAGCGTATAGAAATTGTAATTTTTGTTGGAGTAGTGATAAAACCAGAACACAGCAAGAAGTGTGCAATGTGTTTAAAGCGAAGTATCCAGATAGAGCTATCTGCCAATCCACTGTGAGTAAAATCGAGAAGAAATTGACGGGGTTTGTCATTTAAGGAAGATGTCGATGACGTCATATTTAAAAAGCAGGAGTAGCAAAAACATAAATCTTATGCATAAATGTGTATTTTTGAAAACTAGAGTTGACGTGTCCGAGCATTTCGTCAAAACACAAATCGCTCAAATTTTAATGAATCTAGTCCATAATTTTGCCGCTCACTTTAAGTCTTCTTCTAGGGGCTGTTGCTCCTTAGGGATGCATTTTAGGAAATAGTCATATAGAATAAACTAAACTTATCTTTTGGTGTACTATATGTCCTAGAAATTTTGGCAGAAATTTTTGAAACACCTGGTGATATATATATCTATATATATATATATATATATATATATATATATATATATATATATATATATATATATATATATATATATATATATATATATATATATATATATATCGTTGGGGTTTTTTTGCTTTTGAAAATAAGTAATCACCTTATTTTGTTGATTAATAGTATATTAATCAATTTACACTAGTTTTAATTTTAACTACAACAAATATTGACAATAACCTTGATATTTAAACAATGGAGTTGTAAACACATCCATCGTCTATCGTTTAAAGTGTTCTACACTGCAATGCCGGATGCTGAATCGTCTCTGCCGGCTCAAGTCACGTGAATTTTAGACCTGAGATCATAAGTGTCCCGAACATGCTCCCCGCCTTGAAAGAGTTGACTTTCAAACCCAAAACAAAGCCATACAAATTATGATTAATGGAATGGACTACGGACTACCAAAAAAGTCAATGGAGATAAATCAGTTTTAAGTTATTCATTGTTTTTATGAACTTCACTGTGTGCACTCACTTCAGCATCTTCTTCATATATAGAAAGCGGACAAATTTCTCTTGATTACCCAACTATCAGTCTTTATTGTAGCGACTCGGGCGATGCCATCACTGCCTGCGTGGGTGGTTTGTACTCGTCCTAACTTCCACTTCGAAGGAGGTTGGTTGTCTTCTTTGATGATAACGAGTGTTCCCTGCTTCAGTGACCCTTGATGTAGCTTCCATTTTGTGCGCTGCTGAAGTTCACTAACATATTCCTTGCTCCACCGGTCCCATAGGTGTTGTTTTATTTGAGTGAGATGTTGATACATTGACAAGTGATTTGTTGGTATGTCCATCAAACTACTCTCTGGAACTGCCGTTAAAGGTCGACCAACGAGGAAGTGTGATGGAGTGAGGGGAGTTAGGTGATTGGGTGAACTGGAGATTAGAGTAAGTGGCCAGGAATTCAAAATTGGTTCGACTTCCGCGAGTACTGTAGTTACTTGCAGTGTACTGTCTTCTGTAGTTATTACTATGTATTCTGTAGTTATGTTAAATCACTTATTTTACAAACCACGCTCTGCTACCAAAATATGTTAGGGTTTTTTTTGCTTTTGAAAATAAGTAATCACCTTATTTTGTTAATTAATAGTATATTAATCAATTTACACTAGTTTTCACTTTAACTACAACAAATATCAACAATAACTTTGATTTTTACACAATGGAGTTGTAAGCACATCTATCGTCTATCGTTTCAAGCGTTCTACACTGCAATGCCGGATGCTGAATCATCTCTGCCGGCTCCTGCCCGGCTATATGAAGCGAATTTCTGGAAGGCGCACCCTGTCCCAACACAAGTCACGTGAATTTTAGACCTGAGATCATAAGTCTCCTGAACACACAATTGCATGACCAATTTTAACTTAAAATAAAACTTTCTACCTCTTTATTCAGTTTACTTATTGTAAAATGAAAAGGTTTTTGGTGTTTTATAATAACAGACAACAAAAAGTATTACAAACGAAATCTTTTTTGTAAAATGAAAGAGAAAATTCAACATTAAAAGATTTAAAAAAATACAATTTAGTTATAAAATATATCAAAAATTTGCCTGAAATCGTTGAGCCTGTAATTTATTAAAGCAAGGACGACACATGCCAGGTTTAAAAGGACAATCCTCACAAAAACTAGTAACCTTTGAGACCTTCGTATTTGCCTCATGACTGAATATGGTACCAGTTCTACGTAAATCTTGATAGCATCCCTTGTAAACTTTCCTTTTTTTTTTCTTCTTCCTGGGCCATATCGTTTTACGAAAGTGTGAACTCTTTTACGTGTTACTTCGGTCGTGGTTTTTGTAAAAGGATATCCAAACTGTTATGCCAGCGTTTTTCTAAATTCAGTGGTTGACATTTCTTTATTAGAAACTTGATTGTAGATAGATTCCAAATAAAAGTTCAAACATTACTTTTCTGTATCATTTTAACCCACTCCGTAATACAGTGTGGTACGAAGACATCTGGTCACTATAATCTACGTCCTTTTTGGCTTTCTTGTAATTTATGACGCACCTAGGGTTCGCAATAACGTCGCCATCTCTAGTTTTCTTCACCGTATGTTGAACATCGCTAATATGTGTAGGATCTGTAGTTAGCATAAGAACTGGACCTTTACCAACCCATTTCAGAATTTAATGCACCCATTCTGCTCACCATGTTTCTTCCTATTTCAATTTTTTTTTTTGAAAAGGTTTCTGAATCCCTTTTCGATTTGCACGAAATGTGCCGCAATAAACTATTTTTTCCTCAAACAGCTTTTTAGCTAAAGGTAAGCCGGTATAAAAATTATCTGCTTAAAGATAGTGCCCTTTTTTATTTTCCGATTTTAGGAGTTCATATACCATTGTTTCTGAATGCTGTTGTCCTTCCACCTTTTCATTTTTGCCGGTGTAAACAATAACTTGGACTGTGTAGCCATCAACAGTACACAACTTATACACTTTAATACCATATTTGTGAGACTTTGGTATATACTGACGAAATAATTATCGCCCTCTAAAAGGGATCATGGACTCGTCAATAACTAAAATTCTGCCAGGTGTTACAACAAATTGACAGTTTATATTGAGCACCCCTAAAGCTTTTCTGAGTTTATACAGCCTGTATATATATATATATATATATATATATATATATATATATATATATATATATATATATATATATATATATATATATATATATATATAGAGAGAGAGAGAGAGAGAGAGAGAGAGAGAAAGAGAGAGGGTGTTTGACGAGTCACGTTTATTAGAAGTTTATGGCCTAGTCCGAACGAAGGAGATTGGGTTTCGCCAGAAGCGATTATGAGGAATCCAATGAAATTACATTTAAGTAAATGGTGGTTCCAGTTAAACCGAAAGTACCATGTACTTTGTTATTTAAAATGGAAAACCCTATATATTATTGCATTTTTAGATTCCGCATCGAATTCTAGATCAAATATTATAAAGGCATTATATGACAAAAATGCGACGTTTTTAAGTTAATTTGATTTTTTCGCAAATTTTCAAAATGTCACTACTGTGTTTGATAAGACATACCTGCGCTCCTAATCAAGAACGTAGATTCTGCCTTGCTGAGGAGACTAAGGAAGCTTGGTTCTAAGTAAAGCGCAGTTGATGTTTTCAGTAACTTATACAGAGCGTTCTATACTAAGTGCCCAACTAGAGCAACTTGCTTCAACCATAACTTCCTCATTTCAAATGGAACACCCTATATTCTTCTACTTTGTCTTATTGCACATTAAAATCTCTTTATGATTTTTTAACACTTCACTATACCCATCTCTTACCATTTCCGAGATATATTAATTTTTATTTACATGCTGTAGATATTCAAATATCTAATCCTACTTAAGTAGTTGCTTATGACTGAAAATGTCAAATAATTTTAACTGGCACTTCCTAGGACGTTCCATTGTAACCGCTTGTGAGTTTCTTGTTATGAAAAGTTTGAAAATTGTAAACTCAGCTAACCTAGTAATAAATAATTAATCTTATTGGAAACTTTTGTTTATTTTTCAAATGACACTTTAAATTGACTCTTACTAGTACACTGCGAATTTAGCAGAATGACTTAAAGGACAGCTTTTAATGGTACATTATATCCAACTTGATCAAATTCTATGTCAGTATATATATATATATATATATATATATATATATATATATATATATATATATATATATATATATATATATATATATATATATATATATATATAAATTTGGATCTATTAATTTGACACTTGGTGTAAAAAAGTGGATTTTTTTAAAGCGTACACGGAACTTTCAGTTTAACAGTCCAACACATTAACCACTAGGTCACTGTGACTACTAACTTGTAATTTATATATTTAAATGCTCAAATCAGTTATAATAAGAATCCATAAATCTATTATCTGAAATATTCATTTATCTTAATAAATTTCTTCAAAATTTGCTGTGGTTGTAAAATAATTAAGCTGTAATCAGTAAAAAAGAAACAAAGAATTGACTATGAACAACAGCATTAATTTTATAAGCTGTTCAAAGAATAATAACTAGCAAATGTAAATAAATGATGGATAGAAGTTTATGGGGAATTTTGAATGTGTTTCCCGTTTCTCTTTAATATATTTAAGTGAGACAGATACTAGGAAGTGTTGGTTGAATTTAACTCAATTTTGGCATTTTCAGTCATAGAAGTCTATGTGTGACCAGATATCTGAATATGTGCAACATAATATGAAGTAAAAATAATTATATGTATCTCGAAAATGGAAGGAAAGAGGTATAGCAAAGTGTCAACAACCATGCTGTTACAATGGAATGTCCTAGGAAGTGCCAGTTAAAATTATTTGACATTTTTGGTCATAGGCAACTAAGTATGATTACATACCTGACTATCTGCAGTGTGTAAAATAAAAATCAATATATCTCGGAAATAGTAAGAGATAGGTAAAGGGAAGGGTTAACAAATTTTAAAGATATTTTAATGTCCAATAAGACTAAGTAGAAAAATATAGGTGTCCTATTTGAAATTATGAAGTTATGTATAAAATAGGTTGCTCTAGTTGAGCACTTAGTATAGAACACTCTGTATAAGTTACTGAAAATATCAACTGCACTTTACTTAGAACCAAGCTTCTTTAGTCTCCTGGCAGAGGCAGAATCTACGACCTTGGTTAGGAACAGATGTGTTACCAGAGTAGTGACATTTTAAAAAAATTCAAAAAAATCCAATTAAATTTAAAACATTGCATTTTTGACAGATAATGCCTTTATAATATTTGATCTAGAATTCGATGTGGAATCTTACAGTGCAAAAATATATAGGGTGTTCCATTTAAAAATAATGAGTATATGGTACTTCCGGTTTAACTGGAAGCGCCATGTACTTCAATGTCATTTCACTGGATTCCTCAACTGCTTATGGCTAAAGCCAAATTTTCTCCTTTGAATTCGGACTAGAAGGCTGTAAACTTCTAATGAACGTGACTCGCCAAACACCTGTATATATATATATATATATATATATATATATATATATATATATATATATATATATATATATATATATATATATATATATATATATATATATATATATATATATATATATATATATATATATATATATATATATATATATATACACAGCAAATTAGTTATTTATTATATATGTGTTTTCATGCACTCTGAGGGTATTGTATTTGCTGAAGTCACCCCAACAATGATCATGGTAATACTGTGCAGGCGAGGACCAATAGTCAAACAAATAGTAAATGCTTGATAGATAGCTTGATTTAGGGTGCTTGTGTTCTTGTATGAACCAGACATATAAAAATAATTTCTAACTGCTATGTTGTACATATTTCATTCCACATATATTCTATCATGAGCTAAACGATATTCAGATTGAAAAATTGCTCCTAGATGTGAAGTGGGTTCTCTAGAATGTACATACAAGTAACTACTAGTAACTGATATGGTGGTGAATTTGCAGTTTACTCCACTGACAGTTTTAACTAAATTGACTGTTGATAAAGTTTGGCATCTTACATGCATGCTCACACTATTTTTACCTTTCCTTGTATTTGCTAGTTATTTACATTACAACTTTTTAAACATTTTGCGCTTATTCAATTGTTTCCCAGTAAGGTTCTGTTCCATGGACCTCCTTCCCCTCCTATGCAATAAAGTTTGAAGTAACTTGACAATGGTATTCAATGGAATATTCCACTCTGCAGGTCTTGTTCTTCTATTGGCTTTTATTACCAGATCGCTTTTAATGTGCAGAGCGGGGTAATAGGGTTCTTAATCATTCATGTGTTGTGAGACCTTATTGCTGAAATTGTGCATTCTTCACCTTGTTTTCTTGTAATGACCTTTATACCTAGTGTTGCACTAGTTGGGATGTGTTGTGATTTCGTGATCTGTTACATATTGTTTGTTTCCTCCATTGTTTCTGAGGAAAATGTGAGGCCACAGATTGTATGCAGCCAAGGGCCATAGACCTAGCTCATTTCCTTGAGATGGAAAAGGTAAGTGTGATGGTCATTTACCCATTTTTTTTAATTTCATTCGTTTGCTAGTATTTGTTATGGTATGTTCTGCTTTAGCTATGCAAACTAGAGTACTTATATTGTAACATCATTTTCCCGGTAATTCTTTACTTGAGCCTGTCCAAACTGCAAAGTCCCCGCGCGCTAGAATTTCGTTATACGCTGTTGCCACATGATATAACTTAGCAAGTAAAACGGAAAATTTAAAAATATACCTATATTGACGCAGCAAGTGTGTTACGGTAATGAATACGAATACAATTAATACATGAGCGCTTTGGTAGGGAGTATGACATACAGAAGCAAGTAAAACGAACAATTTTAAAATATACCATTATTAACGCGCTGCAAGTGCGTTACAGTAATGGATATGAATACAAGCAATACATGTAAGTTATGGTAGGGAGTATGATATAATTTAGCAAGTGAAACAGAAAATTAAAAAATATACCTATCTATTGACGCAGCAAGTGCATTACGATAATGAATACGAATACAATTAATACATGTGCGTTAGGGTAGGGAGTATGATATAATTTAGCAAGTCAAACAGAAAATTAAAAAATATACCTATATATTGACGCAGCAAATGCATTACGGTAATGAATACGAATACAATTAATACATGTGCGTTATGGTAGGGAGTATGATATCATTTAGCAAGTCAAACAGAAAATTAAAAAATATACCTATATATTGACGCAGCAAATGCATTACGGTAATGAATACGAATACAATTAATACATGTGCGTTATGGTAGGGAGTATGATATCATTTAGCAATTCAAACAGAAAATTCAAAAATATACCTATATATTGACGCAGCAAGTGCGTTACGGTAATGAATACGAATACAATTAATACATGAGCGCTTTGGTAGGGAGTATGACATACGGAAGCAAGTAAAATGAACAATTTTAAAATATTCCTATATTGACACGTTGCAAGTGCGTTACGGTAATGGATATGAATACAAACAATACATGTGCGTTATGGTAGGGAGTATGATATAATTTAGCAAGTGAAACGGAAAATTAAAAAATATACCTATATATTGACGTAGCAAGTGCGTTACGGTAATAAATACGAATACAATTAATACATGAGCGCTTTGGTAGGGAGTATGACATACGGAAGCAAGTAAAACGAACAATTTTAAAATATACCTATATTGACGCGCTGAAAGTGTATTACGGTAATGAATAAGAATACAATTCATACAGGTGCGTTATGGTAGGAAGTATGATATAATTTAGCAAGTGAAACAGAAAATTAAAAAATGAACCTATATATTGACGCAGCAAATGCATTACGCAAATGAATACGAATACAGTTAATACATTAGTGCTGAGGTAGGAAGTATGACATAACGTAGCAAGTAAAACTAACAATTTTAAAATATACCTATATTGACGTGCTGCAAGTGCATTACGGTAATGGATACGAATACGAAGAATACATGTGTGTGAAAATTAAGAAATATACCTATATTGACGCAGCAAGTGCGTTATGGTAGGGAGTATGACATAATGTAGCAAGTAAATACACACCCACACACAAATATATATATATATATATATATATATATATATATATATATATATATATATATATATATATATATATATATATATATATATATATATATATATATATATATATATATCCAACTGATAAATCAAAAAGTAATTAACCAATTTTGATGAAACTTGACAGGTACCTTTTTTTATTAATGGCTTGGATGATTTTGTTAGCCCGGAAAATAGGACAAGGTTTTCCGGGAAAATTTTGCGTTTTCTTTTGGAAAACATTTTTAACTCCGAAAATTATAAAGCTATTTTGACAAAATTTCGTGAATATGTTGCATTGGAAAAGGCCTTAACATATACCACAATTCAACTTTCTATGTTTATAGAAAATTAGGTTATTCAAATTTGAAACATTTAATGAAAATTCACTACCATAATGCACTTGCTGCGTCCAGACTTCGTAAAATATATACGCAAAATTTACTAAAATTGGTACGGTATGTATTGTATTAGACTTTAATTTGATTAGGTGAAATGAACTTTACAAAAACATAGTTTTGGTGTAAATTTCTTTCCATTTATTTTCCACCAACATATATCATTTTCTAAGTCGATTTCCTATGTTGACGTATGTCTGCTGAAATCCAAGTTTCTAGACTAGTGGATGAGAGACTGATATTTTTTGCAATCGGTTTCGCCTCTTACAGCATCTTGAGGCATGATAACAATCTCACGCATTATTATGACACAAGAAACAAAACCAGTTGATGCATTTTTCAAAGTGGCACTATTTAAGTGACAGGAGAAACCGTTAATGTATACACTACATACAATGTTAAGTGGGTAAATATATCACCAAATAATCTAATTGTTGTGATACTTTAATACATTTGCTTACTCATCTTTCCTTTATCTATCATTCTAAAAGATATTATTCGCCGTCACAATAAACTTAATTTCTGTATTTCATTTGACAAAATACTTCATGAAAGGTACAGCCTATGTGTCTATCTACGAAAGAAAAAGGATTCGTGCTGAACCATGTGATAAAAGTTGATGATTATGGCCCAACCTTTCTCCTGTGGTCGAGATAAGCGAGATTGTCTGTGACAGACGAAATCTCCTATAAGGTGGCCTACTCAATGCTGAATAGAGTCTAGTAGGAACGAGGTTGACTTTAAGGCGGCATACCAGACATGAGAACAATATTCAAACTGCAGTCATACCTGTGCTAAAAGAAACCCAAGCTTCTTCACTGTTGCTTCAGCAATATTGGAAACAGTTAAATGTCAGCAAAGATTCTCTGTAATAGTTATAGCCAGTGCAGAGGTCGTTGTATATAGGAAACTCGTTTCAGGTCACATAAGGGTCTGCAAAAATACGCTTTTAGAAAAACATGCAATAGTCTTTTCATTGAAGCAACGATATTACTATTTCTCGTTTTAGTGAATTTTCTTATTAAAAATTCACTGATGGGGATATCCCGCCCTTCGAATTTTGAAATTTTTTTCTCAAATTAGCGTGAACTAGGACCCATATATATATATATATATATATATATATATATATATATATATATATATATATATATATATATATATATATATATATATATATATATATATATATATATATATATATATATATATATATTTGTGTGTGTGTGTATCACACCGATAACTCAAAAAATATCGGTCTGATGTTAATGAAATTTTCCTTTTATAAATGACTTGGATACCTGCGTAAGCCAGGAAAATCGAACTAGGTTTTGGGTTTTCTTTCGGGAACAATTTTTCTCAAAAATTAGAAAAGCTATGGTAACCAACATAACGCAGTTGCTGCGTCCAGACTTTTGCTTGATAAATTATACCATACTCTCAACCATAACAGTAACACACTTGGTGCGTCAATATAGGTATATTTTAAAATTTTCCGTATAACTTGCTACATTATATCATACTCCCTACCATATAGCACATGGATGAATTGTATTATCATTTATTACCGTAATGCACTTGCTGCGTCAATATAGGTTACATCAAGAACATACTTGATGTGTGCATCTTTTTTTCATGAATTCTTCGAACTTCTAAATTGTTTCTACTCAGCCTGTGAGTTCTAGCGACGAAATTCTAGTGCGCCAGGACTTTGCAGTTTGGACGGGCTCAGGTAAAGAATTACCATTTTCCCTTCCTCTTTAGGGGTTTCTGGGAGGGTAAACAGTGTTTTAAGGAGGTATAGCTGCAAAATAGTCAGCGTATAGAGGTCCGACTAAGCTGTTTTTTCGCATTTTTCGTTCATCCTTCCTTGGTATCTTGTTCCCCGCCCACCACAACTATTCACTCCTGGTCCAGTAACTTCCTTGAGGGATGTTTTCAAAAAATTTTCTTGTGGTTTGTGCATCAAGAGGGGATAGTACTAAGCATGTTTCTGACATTTTTTCTAAAAACCCTCCGTGGACTAAACTACAAATTTACCGACATGATAAATCACTGCTTTATTTACCTTGTAAGACTGTTGAGCTAAGCTTAATATGTTTCCTAACCATGTAGTCTTAAACTGGAAATTCACACTGTAATTAAAATTATATACTGCATTCAGGATATCCATAATACTTGGCAAAAAACATATGCATTGAACTTCATTAATTTCTGTAACTTATTTCTCAACAACACGATTACTCTCTAAGAATTAACAACACCGTAAAACACACTTATTGCATTAATCATTATTATTGTGGTATTATTATAATAGGGTTGCTAGTTGCTAGCAACAAATAATAAACGAACGAACTTATATTAATATTTTGGTGTTTTGGTTTTGATTTGATTAAATTGACTGGCTTTTGTTAGGTTACCTTCTGCTTCTTCTTCTTTGTTTACTGAGCCTATTTCTTCTAGCAATTCACCAGCTCTTTAGTGTAAAAGATCATAATCTGGCAGGCTTTTAACTCTTAACCAAATTATTGTGACGTCTATTTTTCGCGCTTCTCGTTTATAGTCACTCATCTCTAAATGGTAATACCAATGGTGCGATGGGTTGTTATTTAACAATCTGTTACTTTTTTAACTGTTGCCGAGCCGCAACAGTAACAACCTGTTATGAATATTTAAAAATAACAGGTTACAGGAGGACCAGAAACGCTACAGCAGAAATCCATTTGCGCGTGCGCTTTACACTAAAACTCGGACTTGTATCTGTGTCTGTTCCATTGCAACTAGCTTCGATGAATCAACAGCGGTTTTCATCCGCAACTGTTAAATTTTAACATGATGAATGGACATGAGACTGGGCATGCTAAATATGTATAGGTATAGAATATAAAGCGGACTTTACTTCATAACATAATACTTAACACTTTATACTAGTGTGCTCACAGCTTTGGGAACGTATAGGATTGTCGGTACAATGAAACTGTTAAATTTTAACAGGTTGTTGATGGGGATACGACATACGGACAGGGACACTACTGCAGAGTACAGCTCAATGCTTAACTAATACTTAGGTAGTAAAGAAAATTCGAAAGAAATTCTTCATTGTTGAATAATTTACCAAATTATTATTAGCAAATACTATATAATGACAATACAGGACACTCCGGCTTATTTCGTGTTACAAAAATATCAGCGCCACTAGCGGATAGTACTGATGTTACGTCGTTCGAGAACGTTTAACACTAGCAATTGCTGGTGTTTAAATGTGTATGATTAAGTTTGAGCTGTGTTTTTTACAATGAATGCTAGTGGTTGGGTGTGTGCAATCTATAATTGTTCGAATTATAACGTGCTTAATCTATCATACATTTCATATAGGTTTCCAAAGGATGGCGAAATGTGAATATGATTTGAAGCAGAAGACAAATTTAGAATCACTTTTATGCCAATATATACAGTTCGCAGAAGATAATTTATTGTGTAATATTTACCATCATGTACCTATTTATAGATAAACTTCGTAAACGGATGGTTGAAATGCTTCAATCATAACTTGTGCATAAAAAATATGAAGGCATAAAAAGTTTTGCATTAATAATAAATGGTATAAAAAAACTGTTTTTCTATTTTCTTCTGTGTCCTTTTTTATTTCAGTATGGCATTAATTGTCACATTTTTTCACATTTACAGTTATTTTACTTTGTAAAGGCTTTTAATTATCTTCCCAAGACAAGTTTTCAAAGAGAAGTAGAAATAGCAGATTTAGCCCTATAATAGATTTATTCACGGAAGTAAGAGTTAGTGTCACCTTTCATCTGCACAATTTCCTAATTATATACTAAATATATCAGTTACATATTTTAAAATATTAGATTAATAAAACAGTTTTCATGTAGAGATATAGCAAATTGAGTACTGTGCTACCATTTATACCTAGAACAATTATTTATAGGTGAGTACAAATTGTAACTTAATATCCTCAGAAACAGATTTCAGTATATTCCTATATCTACCCTTGAAATAGTAGTTTAACGACGGTTTTAATGTAGTACTTTAAATTATGATTATTGGTAAGAGAAATTTGCAGAATTATTCATGCTGAATTCATTTAGGTTTCAAGCTGATTGTTGATACAAATTCTATTTATAACTATATAATCAGAAAATTTTCACTGTTTTGTCATGTACAAGTTTTTATATTCATCTATAATAAACCAATTGTCTAAATTAAGAATATGCAGGTAAATATACAATTCAACGCCTTCATTTTTTTTTAATTTATTAATTGTTTTAAACATAAAACATAAATATTTTTTATTTTAAACGTTATAGTTGCATAGTATAGTAAACAATTTAAATTATGTTTCAGAGAATTAGAGATATCTAAAGGTTTTGCTCTATCCACATTGTTTCCTAATTATTTTTGTTTTTTTTTCTTCAAATTAATTCACCTTCACACCTCAGGCCGGATCAACTGATAGTTACATCGCCCGGGGATTGAACCCGTGTAGCAGCGAATCTCCTTTACCCAACTACACCACCGGACGGTTTCAGCTACTATTACTAAGTCTACGTGGAATTCTTAATAATTCATAGTTCATACCGTTATTTTAAACCTGTTATATTTAACTGTTATTTCTAAATAACAGTAACTGTTGCGACCTGTTAAAGCATTGTAACAGTCTTTCCCATCACTAGTTTAAGGTAAAACCAGGGTTGCCAACTGTACGCCATTTCAGTACCTGTACGGTAACCAGCCGAAATACAGTCCAAACTCCTTACTGTACACAGAAAGTACGGTAATTTGAGGATCGAGTATTTCGTGAAAAAGCCGACAAATTACTGATTGATCTCTACAGAAATTTCTAATTTGTTCATTTGTGCAGTACAGTATGCTTAATATTATTTCTGGACGTCATATTATTTCTGAACGTCATAACGTCTGGGTTTGACATGATTAAGGAAAATTAAAAAGGCTTTCACTACCAGACAACTGATTTTATTCTTAAACCCTACGCGTTTCGGCCCATTATTGAGCCATCCTCAAGGGTTTAGACATAGAATGTAAAAAATGGTTGTCAGAAACTATGTTTCTGGTAGGTCTACCATGCGAGTGACTAACACTGCAACTACATAAAGATACAAGGCCCAGCAAAACTAACTGTCAAAATTATGTATGCTTATACCTACGAATGAAGAGTAGTAATAGCCATCTGTATAGAAGGCAGGAGACAGAACCCACGAAGAAAATCAAAACTGTGCTCCAGTAGAGATCTACGCGGTGTCTACTGTGAACAGTTATTTTTCTAGAACTCGGGGATGTGTCAAGTACCAATAAATTCATACACAAAGCAAAGAACTTCTCTTCCTACTTTAAAAATATCCTGCGCTTACGTTTTGCGTTGAGTTCTAGTTTCTAGTCGCTGTCTGACAGTGTGGCGTTTATTACGATCTATTAGTATTTCTTTTATTTCACATTCTATAAGTCAAAATACCTATATTGAATAAAATATATAAAAAATGTTTAAAATACACTATACTTATTATACCCTGATTATCTCTCTCAATTAAAGCTTTAGACTAAAAATATAGTATATAATAGAAATATCAATGCTTAATTAAGGCAATAAAGTAGTTTTTAAGGAAATATCGCTTTTGTAAAGAAAATACAACGTTTTTGCCAAACCATGATATGACAATTTTTTTCACAGAATCTGCTCAAAATCACTCATTGTCTAGAATAGGTATCCAAGAATACGTTTCATAAATTTCAGGCCTTTTGGATTCCAAATAAAAACGAACATCAAACTGAAATATACCTAATATATGACATTAGTTAATTATTTAGTCAATATGTTTGTTGAAATTAGGGCGTGTCGCCACCACCCGTACTTTAGCTATTTTATAAAAGATGGCGCAGTAAAAATTTAATGCAATGACAAAACGTATTTCATCTTCATTCATAAATAAGTCTCATATGAGATCAAAAGAATGACATAAATACTGTAAACAAAATCGGCCCACGCGACTTAACTTTACGGTTAAGACGTTTGAATTTTTAAAACAATTTATTTAATACTTTAAACAATCAATACTTAATTACAAAAAATGAATAATACAATATAATAAAAATATGACGATCAACCTACATGTGATCTAGAGTCTATGCACGCGATGTGCAGAATACTAACTCGGGACAAGAATGAACGGTCTTATCCCTGTGAGCAGCCTCTTTACACACTTCACTCCAGGCGTGGCACTTATTGTCTCTGGATGAAACAAAGGATCTGCTGATGTAGATTCTCATAGTGATATTCCGTCCGACTTGCTGTTTGAGCCTGCATATTTGTTGGCTCCTTTCTGACTACGGCTGACTCAGCGGTTCTTACGGTGGGAAGGCGACATTGTAGCATAACGGGCCATTGTTTGGGCTCCACTTATCTCCTCCCCTTTTTAAAGAACGAAGCTGCTATTAAGGCAGCTATGTATAGTAATATTGTCCACATACTCAGGTGATGGATCGGTATTTTTATTGGTCCTGGCATATTTTGCTTAATTTTTTGAAGTTGGTGTTGGATTTGATTGATGTTGTGTAGCTGTACGTTTTCTAATGATATTTGGGGTATTTGTCCTGGATTTGTTTGATCTTCTGAAATGGGGGTTTATAATGTAGGCAGGTTGAATAGTTGTTGTGTTTCTGCTGTTGCTGGGCCGGTCTTGTAGATTTTATTGCCTAATTTCAATTCGCAATTTGGTTGAAGGTTGATTAATTTAGTACCCTTGATGATGTTGGTCCACTCCTGTTCCTGGCAAGTTATTCTGGCGTTAGTTTCTTCGAGTGCTATAACTATATACTGACTGGTTCCATATCTCGAAACTGTGGTTCTATTAATTTTGACTAATTCTTGATTACAATTGTTAATAGGTTTTTGAAACTTGATTAGTTTTATTTCACATGGGTTTTGATCATTCATGGTTGTTGGATTGTCGTCTTTGCAAAAATATATCTGGTTCTTTAAATTTTGACATTCTTCATTACGATAGGCATATTGTTTACTGCTTAGGATTAGGTACTTGGTTCTAGGAATTATCATGGTAAAAGTGTGTGTATTTACAGGGACAGGTAATGTGTATAATTGATAATAATCATACTCTGATTCATCTACTAGAGATAACTCTATTTGAAATATAATTTGGAAATTGTTTTGAACTGCTTTTATTTTAAATATTTTTTCGTATAGATTTAGATCAGTGCTTGTTACTACTATAGCATTAGTTGCATAATTTTGTATCTTATTGATTTCTTTTACTATAAATTTTGGTTTTAATATTGATGTGTGAAAGATTCCTAATTTTGCAAAAGTGATGGCATTTTCTGTTGTTAATGCTATTTCTCGAATCTTGTTTAATAATTGCCCTAGCTGTATGAGTAACTCTAGAATCTTAATGCGATGGTAATGAGTTATTTGTTCACTTTGCAGGCTATCGACTGTATTACCTAATTCATTTATCCTATTTACTATTGTGTCCTGGTTATGACTCAATCCTACTATTGTTCTATTAAATTCGACGATTGCCTCGAGCATGACCGAATTTTTGGACCCAAAAAGTTCATGAATTTTATTTTGGTCTGTCGTTAAGACTTCTAATGCTTGATAAATGCGTTCCCCATCCTGTGAATCGAGATTCCCTGTGATTGACTTAAATATAGAACCTAGTCCGTTTATTATGCCACATTTTTGTTTATTAATAATATTATTATTTGGAAAAATCCTGTAAAATATATCGTCTACATTGTCTATGGTGAAATTCAATGTTAATATGAAATTATGATATTCTGAATGGTAATCGTTAGTCATATATGTAACGGTGTCTGTGCAGTGTCTTTTTATTAGGTTGTAGTCTTTATGTAATTGTGTCAAGTCATGTACGTGTTTCAGTTTCCAGCTGCTAGTCTCAGTGTATGCGGTGCCTAATTTCTTTGGTAACATGCCTGGGTTGTCCGTCAAGTCTTGTACTTGGGCTGTTATTCCCGTGGCAAGGAACTTGCAATACGTAAATTTCTTAAATGTGTATGTATGTATGATTTATTAAAATTGCTTTGTTATGTTCTAATAGTTAGATTATTGAGTACGGTCCTGAAAATGGGTTTTTATGTTTTTTTATGAAATCCTGGTGGTATCTTTTTGTAGACTATATCCCCTTCTTTGAACGGTTGGTTCGTGTTTTTATTTGTCCGTTGTAGGGTTTTTATTTTTGAATTCTCTATCCGGCTTCTGACTATCTCGTAAATAATTTGCATTAAATCTTTATGTTGTACGTTGAATTCCTGTGTAATTATGACTTCCGGGTCATAGTTAAACATTTCTGGTATGTAGCCAAATATTAAATCAAAAGGTGGTTTTAGTGTATGTGAATGTATTGTCGAGTTGTAAGCGAATATACAGTATGGTATTAAGTCTACGGTTTTCATATTTTTTAATTTCATTTTGAATAATCGATAATGTTCTATGATCATGCTGTGAAATCTTTCGATAGGTCGGTTTGGTGTTGAGTTTTGCGTTGTTGTTATATGTAACTCTATCTGATATGTTTCTAATAGTTCTTTAATTACCTGGTTTGAAAACTCCGTACCTGGGTCTGCGATTATTATTTTACACGCTCCATATTGTGAAAAGTACTTGAATAAGTTCTTTGCAATTTCGGTTGCACTCTTACTTTTTATTGGAAATGCTTGGCCAAATTAAATAAACGGATCTATAATTGTTAGGAAGATAGCTTGTATTTGGAATGTGTCAATGTGTAATATCTCTAATGGTTTTGATGCTGTGTGGGGGTGTTCCAATGCTATTTGTACCGGGTTCCTATTGTATTTGCATGTTTTGCATAATTCGCAATTTCGTACATACTCTTCTATATGTTTCTTTAAGTTGGGATAGTAGTATATTTTCTACATTCTCAGGTAGGTTTCCTCAGCCCCTCGATGGTTACTCTTGCCCTCATGATATTTCATTATTGTATCTGTTAATTCGTCCTCGTTGATTTCATTCCTAATTTCCAGACATATATAAAATTTGGGTGATTCTACGTTTATTGAAGTTTTTATTGATAGCGGAACTTACCAGTTCGTAATCTTGTTCATTTACGAAAATGCACTAATATATCCTCTGTGGTAAACAATATTCTTTTATAAATGTCTCTATTTGATCTGGTTTATTTAAATTAAAGTTTACATATATGAAATTCCTTTTGTCCCTTCTGACTGAGAATATGTCTGGTTTGTCAGTATTTTTAAAAACTATCTGATTGGTTTTGCTGTTCACGATTTCTTCCTCGAGTATCGGTATGCCTGGTGCTGAATATGAGTCCGCATTTGAATTTGCTGTGTCATCATCGTCAATTTCTATGATTTCTTCCTCCTCGTCGATATTATTCGCCATTGATTGATTATCTATATCCAGTGGGTTTATTTCTACTCGGGAAAGTGCATCTGCTGCGCAGTTTAGCTTTCTTTTCTTGTATTCAATTTTAAATTCATATTCCTCTAGTTTTAGTCTCCAACGGAGCAATTTTGAATTTGGTTGTTTCAAAGAAAATAACCATTTTAAAGGTTTATGGTCTGTATAGATAGTGAATTTTCGTCCGTATAAGTATGGTCTAAAATAATTAGTTGCCCACACGGTGGCTAATAATTATTTCTCTATTGTGCTGTATCTGGATTCGGTGTCATTTAATGTCCGGCTGGCGTAAGCTATCGGGTGATCCGCATTGGGTTCGCCTTGGCTTAATATTCCGGCTATCGCTACGTTTGAAGCGTCGGTTGTTAATATAAAATCTTTAGAAAAATCCGGTGGTATAAATACAGGTGAATTCATTAAGATGTCTTTACACGAGTTAAAGGCAGCAATGCATTCTTCGTCGTTCACGTTTATTTTCGAGTTTTTCCTTAAGCATTTTGTTAGTGGTTTCGTAACGTGTGCGAAGTTTTCTATGAATTTACGATAGTATCCAACTAGTCCTAGGAATGATTTAATTTCCTTGAGGGTCTTAGGTATCGGGAATTTCCTTATAGCATCCAGTTTCTTTGAATTCGGACGAATCCCGTCTGGGCTGACCACGTGTCCCAAAAACTCGGCTTCCTTCCTTAGGAAATCGCTTTTGTCTAGCTGGATCTTTAAGTTGCTTTACCTGAAGCGCTCGAATACTAGTTTTAGTTTCTCAAGGTGTACCTGCAACGATGTGGAGAAAACTATGACGTCATCCATATATACAAGGTGTGTTTGTCCAATTAGACCTTCTAATACGTTCTGTATGAGCCTAGAAAAGGTCGCTGGTCCTAGTGTACTCCCAATGGCCTGTATCCGTTGTAAACGCTGTTTTTTCTATGTCCCTGGGGTCCATTTCAATTTGGTGATACCCGGAGATCAAATCGATTGTCGAAAAATATTGGGCTCGACCAATTTTGTCCAATATTTCATCTATTTTGGGTGTCTGTCCGGTATTGTTTTCTCATTTAGTTTCCTATAGTCCACCACAATTCTCCATTTTTGTTCATTTGACTTGTCCATTTTTTTCGATATAACCCAAATAGGTGAGCTATATGGGCTGTGGCTTTTTCTAATAATTTTCAGTTTCAGCATGTCATTAATTTGTCTGTCTACTTCCGGTTTATGTACGTAAGGGTATCTATATAATTTAGAATAGACGGGTATGTTGTCAGTTGTCCTTATTCTGTTTTATCGCATTGGTGTGCGTCAATGGTTCGTTTTTATTCAAAAAGATGTCCTGATATTCCGATAATAAACTAAATAATAATTGTTTTTCCTCATCATTTAAGTCTCCTGTATCTATTTGTTCAATTAAGGCATTTTCATTATTAATTCGTTTTTGATCACCCCCCGTATTGTAAGTGTTTAAATTATTAATCTGAGCTGTATGAAAATTACTATTATGTATAGCTACTGGTTTATATAACGGTTGCATCTGGCTATGTCTGATTTCAGAGGCATATTGTTTATTTAATCTGCTGACTGGCCTATTTCTTACATTATAAGCGTGGCTACTGCTTAATACGTGATTAATTGTCTCAAGTTCGTCATTACGTACGAAATACTGCTGGGTTATTATATTATTTAAATGCAGAGGACCATATTAGGTTGACTAGGCCATATACCCTCAGAATCCCCAGTAGGGATCAGTGAAGGGAAAATGAGGTTGCATTCCAGCCCGCAAGCCTGGTCTGTTTTACCGACGGATCGCGGCTGGAGGATCAACAATCCTCCGGGGGCGGGAATATACATCGATAGCCTGGGGGTGCGCGAGAGTTATGCTTTGGGCGCATATACCACGGCATTCGAAACGGAGGTGTACGCTATCCTGTCTGTAGCCAATAGACAGGATGTGAGGCTGAGCCCCGAGAAATGTGTATACATTTACTCAGATAGCCAGGCGGTCCTCCGGTCACACTGGTTCAGGAGTGCGCTGACGCCCTTAAAAGACTAGCCAGGACAAAGGAGGTGCAACTGGTGTGGGTTCCGGGACACTGGCGTAGCGGGGAATGACTTCGTGGAGGGGCCGGACAGAGATAAAACTGTCTGGCGACTCGGTAGGAGTCGACCTACGCTTCGCCGCATCCTTGGGGATGCAGGTCACTGCGCCCTTAGAAGACACCTCACATTGATAGGTGTCGAGAGGGATCCCATTTGCCAGGAATGCGGCGAGGATGAAGATACGTCTTACCACTACCTGTGTAAATGCGAGGCGTTTGGGAGTCTTCGAGCATAATTGTTCGGTTCGAGGACTCTGCAGAGGAATCAGGTAAGTACCGTCCAATGGAAGACCGTCATGGTCTTCATTTCGAGGGCGAGACGGTTTGGCGACCGAACCGAGGAAGTGTAGAGCATGGTTCCTGGTTTGCCGGGGTTGGCAAAAAGGGCCCTTTGTGGCCTACTTGCCTAGCGTTAGCCTCCCCACCACTGCTACTACCTAAAATACACTAACTTGAAATGCGCGGCACGGTAATTTTGACTCTAGCTGTTGGCAATCCTGGGTCAAATAGAACATCTCACAGCTAAAGGTATGGGATTAGTTTTCTTTTCTTGCTTTATGGTAGATATGTAGCACTCAGGTTATAGACAGAAGGGATCATAAAACGGAGGGAAGTCATTATATATTTATATTATTACAATTTAGAAAAGCACTAAGTACTTATTCTAATAGTTTCCAAATTGAGCTGATTAGGTATTATTTCAATATTAAACGGAGATATAATGCATGTATTCTGTATTTCGTTGTATAAATTTATATTTGGAATTATGTTTATTGGTAATTCTCAGAGTACATAAGAGCCTCGGTGGTTCAATGGTACGAATGTGTGCCTCTGAACCAAAGGGCACTGGGTTGGATTCCCAGTAGGGTTGCCCTTTCACTTTTTCAGTACATACTGTATAAATTAACATGAACAGAGGTTGTGGCATTGTATTTGAGCAATTTGAATGTCTGCATATATATATATATATATATATATATATATATATATATATATATATATATATATATATATATATATATATATATATATATATATCTGTGTGTGTGTGCGTGTGTTCGTATATCAGCTATAATGAAAATTTTCCCTCCAAAAATATACAAAAATATTTTTGAATACGCTATACTTTTTTAAGTATCAGAGTAACTGGAATGAGACTTTACATGTGGCTAGAAATGGTGCAAATAAACCTATGTTGCGAATTTTAAATAATGCGGTGACAATATTTAAAGTTTTTCCAAATTAAAATCCCAAAGACATGTGTTGAAACGACTTAGTGGTTAAAGTCCAATGGAGTGCGTGTCGTTCCACCGACAGCGCCTACATGTATGCAACCCCTGCATACACCAATTCATTTAGGCGGACGTACAATAATTTATTGGTCGAGTGTATTTCATCGCGGTAGTGTTTAAGTTTATGCAATAGGCAATTTGCTAAACACCTTTGCATGTTGATGTAGGATATCTATGATTAAGTTGAAAGAACCCTTGTTTTGGATATATAAGACCATTTTAAAGCAAACCTAAATAGCCAAACAAGCAGATCTTTTCTGATATTTGAAAAAAAAAGGCACCTAATAAGAGTTATCCCATTGCAATAACAACATAGTGTTGACGCAGCAAGTGCGTTTTGGTAGCGAATTTCTTGTGGTAGCGAGTAAAAAAAATATTTAGTAATGTAACACGATGCCTTGGCGTGGCCGTGTGTTTCATCCCCATCGAACCGGCAGGGTGCGGGAATACAGGGGAGCCGACTGTTAAGTGGGCGACAGTTAAGTAGCGCCAAGCGAGAGATATAGACCTTTTTACACTACTTGTTATTTCTTTGTTTTGTCCAAGTTTGTCATTATATTTGTTACCCATATGTACTTGTGTTTTCGGTGAAAGCTATCCACAACCCCGTGTAACAACAACCACCTGTTATACAATCTGGCGCCCAACTACAGGTATTTCATACAAAAAGCAAGTGCATCTAGGACATTCGGAAGTAAACGGAAATAATAAGACGGCCGTCTTATAGATCACTGGATAAATTGGTTTATCGTGCTTTGTTTTGACGCGCGACTTAACTTCACGGTTAAGACGTTTGAATTTTTAAAACAATTTATTTAATACTTTTGAACAATCAATACTTAATTACTTAGTTACAAAAAATGAATAATATATAATACTAAAAGTAAGACGATCAACCTACATGTGATCTATAGTCTCAGCACTCGGTGTGCGAAGGACTAACTCGGAACAAGAATGAACGGTTCTCCCACTGTGATTAGCCTCTTTATAGTCTTTCCTCCAGGCGTGGCACTATTGTCTCTGGATCACAAGGAATCTGCTGATGTTGATTCTCACAGTGATATTCCGTTCTACTTGCACTTTGGACCTGCAAGTTCTTGGCTCCGTTCAGACGGCGGCTGACTCAGCGGTTCTTACCGTGGGAAGGCGACATTGTATTATAATGGGCCATTGTTTGGGCTCCATTTATCTCCTCCCCTTTTTGAAGACGAAGCTATGGTTCGTTCCGGATTTTCAACGGAAATCCGGACTCGGTGGTTCCTGTTTTTGTTCCTTTATCTTCCTTGCGGTTTCTTCGTTTCTTCAACCCCATTCGGACGGCTATCGTTGTGATGGTTATTAAGACAGCTATGTACAGTAATATTGTCCATATACTCAGGTGATGGATTGGTATTGTTATAGGTCCTGGTATATTTTGTTTAATTTTTTGAAGTTGGTGTTGGATTTGATTGATGTTGTGTAGCTGTACGTTTTCTAATGATATTTCGGGTACTGGTCCTGGATTTGGTTGATCTTCTTGAATGGGGGTTTCTAGTGTAGGCAGGTTGAATAGTTGTTGTGTTTCTGCTGTTGCTGGGCCGGTCTTGTAATTTTTGTTGCCTATAGTTAATTGGCAATTTGGTTGCATGTTGATTAATTTTGTACCCTTGATGATGTTGGTCCACTCCTGTTCCTTGCAAGTTATTCTGGCGTTAGTTTCTTCGGGTGCTATAACTATATACTGACTGGTTCCATATCTCGAAACTGTGGTTCTATTAATTTTGATTACTTCTTGATTACAATTGTTAATAGGTTTTTGAAATTTTATTAGCTTTATTTCACATGGGTTTTGATCATTCATGGTTGTTGGATTGTCGTCTTTGCAAAAATATATTTGGTTCTTTAAATTTTGACATTCTTCATTACGATAGGCATATTGTTTACTGCTTAGGATAAGGTATTTGGTTCTAGGAAGTATCATGGTAAAAAGGTGTGTCTTTATAGGGACAGGTAATGTATATAATTGATAATAATCATATGCTGATTCATCTACCAGAGGTATTTCTATTTGAAATATAATTTTGAAATTGTTTTGGACGGCTTTTATTTTAAAGACTTTTTCGTATAGATTTAGATCAGTGGTTGTTATTACTTTAGCATTAGTTGCATAATTTTGGATTTTATTGATTTCTTTTATTATAAATGTTGGTTTTAGTATGGATGTGTGAAAGATTCCTAATTTTGCAAAAGTGATGGCATTTTCTGTTGTTAGTGCTATTTCTTGAATATTGTTTAATAATTGTCCTAGCTGCATGAGTAACTCTAGGACCTTGATGCGATGATAGTGAGTTAATTGTTCACTTCGCAGGCTTTCTACTGTATTACCTAATTCATTTATCCTATTTATTATCGTGCCTTGGTTATGACTCAATCCTACTATCGTGTTATTAAACTCGACTATTGCCTCGAGCATTATTGAATTTTGAGACCTAAAAAGTTCATGAATTTTATTTTGATCTGTCGTTAAGACTTCTAATGCTTGTTGAATGCGTTCCCCATCTTGTGAATCGAGATTCCCCGTGATTGACTTAAATATAGAACCTAGTCCGTTTATTAGGCCACGTTTTCGTCTATTAATAATATTGTTATTTGGAAAAATCCTATAAAATATATCGTCTACATTATCTATGGTGAAATTCAATGTTAATATGAAATTATGATATTCAGAATGGTAATCTTTTGTCATGAAGGTAACTGTATTTGCGTAGTGTCTTTTTATTTGGTTGTAGTCTCTATGTAATTGTGTCAAGTCATGTATGTGTATCAGATTCCAGTTGCTAGTCTCAGTGTATGCTGTGCCTAATTTATTTGGTAACATGCCTGGGTTGTCTGTCAAGTCTTGTATCTGGGCTGTTATTCCCGTGGTAAGGAACCTGCAATACGTAAATTTCTTAAATGTGCTATCGTCTGTTCGTCATTTTTATGATTTATTAAAATAGCTTTGTTATGTTCTAACAGGGATATTATTGAGTACGGTCCTGAAAATGGGTTTTTATGTTTTTTATGAAAGCCAGGTGGTATCTTTTTATAGACAATATCACCTTCCTTGAACGGTTGGTTCGTGTTTTTATTTGCCCGTTGTAACGTTTTTATTTTTGAATTCTCTATCCTGCTTCTGACTATCTCATAAATAATTTGCATTAAATCTTTATGTTGTACGTTGTATTCTTGTGTAATTATGACTTCTGGGTCATAGTTAAACATTTTGGGTATGTAGCCAAATATTAAATCAAAAGGTGGTTTTAGTGTCTGTGAGTGTATTGTCGAGTTGTAAGCGAATATACAATATGGTATTAAGTCTATGGGTTTCATATTTTTAAATTTCATTTTGAATAATCGATAATGTTCAATAATCGTGCTGTGAAATCTTTCGATAGGTCCATTGGATGTTGGGTTTTGCGGTGTTGTTATATGTAACTCTATCTGATATGTTTCTAATAGTTCTTTAATTACCTGGTTTGAAAACTCAGTACCTGGGTCTGCGATTATTATTTTACACGCTCCATACTGTGAAAAGTATTTGATCAAGTTTTTTGCAATTTCCGTAGCACTTTTACTTTTTATTGGAAATGCTTGGCCAAATTTAGTAAATGGATCTATAATTGTTAGGAAGATAGCTTGTTCAATTTGGAATGTGTCCATGTGTAATATCTCTAATGGTTTAGATGCTGTGGGGGTGTGCTCCAAGGCTATTTGTACCGGGTTCCTATTGTATTTGCACGTTTTGCATAATTCGCAATCTCGTACATATTCCTCTATATGTTTCTTTAAGTTGGGATAGTAGTATATTTTCTTCATTCTTAGGTAAGTCTCATCAGCCCCGCGATGGTTACTCTTCCCCTCGTGATATTTCGTTATAGTCTCGGTTAATTCGTCCTCGTTAATTTCATTCCTAATTTCCAGACATCTATAAAATTTGGGTGATTCTACGTTATTAAAGTTTTTATTGATTGCCGAACTTACTAGTTCGTAATCTTGTTCATTTACAAAAATGCAATAATATTTCCTTTGTGGTAAACAGTATTCTTTTATAAATTTCTCTATCTGATCCGGTTTATTTAAATTGAAGTTTGCATAGATGAAATTTCTTTTATCTCTTCTGACTGAGAATATGTCCGGTTTATCCGTATTTTTAAAAACTATCTGATTGGTTTTGCTGTTAACGATTTCTTCTTCGAGTATTGGTATGCCTGGTGCTGAATACGAGTCCGCATTCGAGTTTGCTGTGTCGTCATCGTCAATTTCTATGATTTCTTCCTCTTCGTCGATATTATTCGCCATTGACTGATTATCTATGTCCAGTGGGTTTATTTCTACTCTGGACAGTGCATCTGCTGCGCAGTTTAGTTTTCCTTTTTTGTATTCAATTTTAAACTCATATTCTTCTAATTTTAATCTCCAACGGAGCAATTTTGAATTTGGTTGTTTCAACGAAAATAACCATTTTAAAGGTTTATGGTCCGTGTATATAGTGAATTTCCTTCCGTATAAGTATGGTCTAAAATAGTTAGTTGCCCACACGATGGCTAATAATTCTTTTTCGATTGTGCTGTACCTGGATTCGGTGTCGTTTAATGTCCGGCTGGCGTAAGCTATCGGGTGGTCCGCATTGGGTTCGCCTTGGCTTAATATTCCGGCTATTGCTACGTTTGAAGCGTCGGTTGTTAATATAAAGTCTTTAGAAAAATCCGGTGATATAAGTACAGGTGAATTCATTAATATGTCTTTACATGAGTTAAAGGCAGCAATGTATTCTTCGTCGTTCACGTTTATCTTCGAGTTTTTCCTTAAACATTTTGTTAGTGGTTTCGTAACGTGTGCGAAGTTTTCTATGAATTTACGATAGTATCCAACTAATCCTAGGAACGATTTTATTTCCTTTGGGGTTTTAGGTATCGGGAATTTCCTTATTGCGTCCAGTTTCTTTGGATTCGGACGGATCCCGTCTGGGCGGACCACGTGTCCTAAAAACTCGGCTTCCTTCCTTAGGAAATCGCTTTTGTCTAGCTGGATCTTTAAGTTACTTTGCCTGAAGCGCTCGAATACTAGTTTTAGTTTCTCAAGGTGTTCCTGTAAAGATGTGGAGAAAACTATGACGTCATCCATATATACAAGGCATGTTTGTCCAATCAAGCCTTTTAATGCGTTCTGATTGCTTTGGGGATATCCATACATTAACTTGATCTTTGAAAAGTATTGGGCTCTCCCAATCTTGTCCAATATTTTATCTATTTCGGGAATTGGTTGTTTATTTAATTTAGCATAGACAGGTATTTTATCGGTTGTCCTTCTATGTTTTGTTGCATTTGTGTGCGTCAATGGTTCGTTTTTATTTAAAAATATGTCCTGATATTCTGATAATATACTAAATAAGAATTGTTTTTCCTCGTCATTTAATTCTCCTGTATCTATTTGTTCAATTAAGACATTCTCATTATTAATCCGTTTTTGATTACGCCCCGTATCGTAAGTGTTTAAATTATTAATATGAGTTGTACTCGAATTATTATTTTGTATAACTACTGGTGCAAACGAACTTCTCCTGTTGCTATATCTGGTTTCTGATGCATATTGTTTATTTAATCTGCTGAATGGCCTATCTCTTACATTATAAGCTTGGTTATTATTTAGTACGTGATTAATTGTTTCAAGTTCTTCATTACGTATGAAATACTGCTGGGTTATTATACTGTTTAAATGTAACCGAGTCTCGGGTAGCTTTAAACCATCTGCGTTGGTTTCTGTTTGTCCCGATCGACTTACGCTAAGATCTGTGAATTTTATTGGTATAATATTCTTGCCTATATACAGTTTGTGCTCCTTAAAATCTATTTTAGCTTCGTTTCGTTTCAAAAATTCCATCCTAATCAATCCCGAAAAAAATGTGTTAAAGCTAAACAGGCAAAACTCTTGTACTTCCTCTGAAATCGATTTAAGTTTAATACGTGCACGTTTACAGTGTTTCGAAATGCCATGCACTGTGCGTATGGTAAAATCATGCGTAAATATGTTTTTAGGGAACTTCTCATATGCTACAGCAGGATTTAAAAGATTTTTTGAAGATCCTGAGTCTAACAAAAATTTACCTGATATTTCATTTAATTCTATATACGGTAATTTACATAATGTATTCATATTATTTATATCTATTACGGTTCTCTCGTTGAGGGCCCTGCCGTGGGAAAATTTCGCTGTTGGATATCGTATTCCTCGGCTGGCGAATTTTCGTAATTTAATTCTTCGTTTACATAATTGACATCGTAATTTGTTTCATTTATTTCGTTTTCATTAAATTCTATATTGTTTACGTGAGCTGCTCTCCTTGGTAATGACAGTCTAGTGTTAGAACTATCTACTTCCATTGGTTCGTGATAATTTCTGTTAGCATTATGATTTACATTGGGTCGACCCGGTTGATTATTGAAGTTAGGTCTCCTAAATTGACTCGAAAAATTTTGCCTTGGTACAAAGTGTTGATTTTGTCTAGGCTGGGAATTTGTGTGATTGTTTTGATTATTATGTTGTTGAAATGGTCTAAAGTTATTTTGGAAAGGTCTCTGAAATTGTACATTCTGAAAAGGTGAGTTATTTTGTCTCTGAAAGAACGTACGGTTTTGTCCTTCTAATTTATTACTATTACTGAAATTCTTATTTATTGTTTTATCTCTATAATCGAAATTTTCCTCTGCGAATACGAATTTCAAAGCTTGTTCTATGCTCGTGGGTCCTTGACTGCGCAAGACGAGACCCAACGGATTGCGTATTCCTCCTAAGAACGCTTTTAATGTTTGATTCTGGTATATATCTTTCTTAATTAAGCGCACGCCTTCATTTGGCTCGTTGGCTATTAAACTCGAGATGAGCAATTGCTCTATATGACGGCATCTGTTCGCGAACGACAGTGCGTCTTCAGCATTACGCTGTTTCAAGGTTAACATCTCCGCTAATAAACTATGACTATCTCTTTGGTCACTGAAATTCTGAACAATGGCCTCTCTCAGGTCTGCCCACGTATTAATTATCTTTGTATTTACTATAAGCCGGGCTGTTCCCGTTAGTTTAGTTTGAACATAATTTAACAAGAAGTGATTCATATACAGATTCTAATTTGGCACGTAGAACTGGTTCATGACCAAGTCACATGCTTTTAAAAAGTTGCCTACGTTGGCTGGTTGCCCGTCGAACTCGGGAATAGCTTTTAAGAAAAATTCTTTGAATTGGTCTGTCATATTGCTACTGTTACTACTCTTATTAATATTAGAATGATTTACTGTTATGTTATTGTCGCTAATGCTGATTGATCTAAATCTATATTCTATGTTACATAAACTTTGTGATTCTTCCTCTGAATCAGACATATAACGTTACAATACAACACATATAAAAAATTGGAAGTGTAAAATGGGATAGCAGTAAACTTACCATAATACGATGGTTGCTGCTTCCATTTGACTCTGCTTGGCCACTACTTCTGCTTTAACTTGGCTCTGCTTGGCTCGAATTGGTTATTAGGCGTCGATACGCTTAAAAATCGATATGCTTTCGGTTTTCTAACCAATACTAACGACTGCGCCACTTAACTTCACGGTTAAGACGTTTGAATTTTTAAAACAATTTATTTAATACTTTTGAACAATCAATACTTAATTACTTAGTTACAAAAAATGAATAATATATAATACTAAAAGTAAGACGATCAACCTACATGTGATCTATAGTCTCAGCACTCGGTGTGCGAAGGACTAACTCGGAACAAGAATGAACGGTTCTCCCACTGTGATTAGCCTCTTTATAGTCTTTCCTCCAGGCGTGGCACTATTGTCTCTGGATCACAAGGAATCTGCTGATGTTGATTCTCACAGTGATATTCCGTTCTACTTGCACTTTGGACCTGCAAGTTCTTGGCTCCGTTCAGACGGCGGCTGACTCAGCGGTTCTTACCGTGGGAAGGCGACATTGTATTATAATGGGCCATTGTTTGGGCTCCATTTATCTCGCGTTTTCCTGATTTAGTGCATTAATGAGACAATAGTGAGTGCAATAGTAAGTGTACTGGCTTTTTGTGAAGTTTTAGTCTTAAACGATTGTTAATTTTAATGGTGCAAGTATATGTTTCTGGCTTTTTGTGAAGTTTTAGTCTTAAACGATTGTTAATTTTAATGGTGCAAGTATATGTTTGTCAACCTACATGTGATCTATAGTCTCAGCACTCGGTGTGCGAAGGACTAACTCGGAACAAGAATGAACGGTTCTCCCACTGTGATTAGCCTCTTTATAGTCTTTCCTCCAGGCGTGGCACTATTGTCTCTGGATCACAAGGAATCTGCTGATGTTGATTCTCACAGTGATATTCCGTTCTACTTGCACTTTGGACCTGCAAGTTCTTGGCTCCGTTCAGACGGCGGCTGACTCAGCGGTTCTTACCGTGGGAAGGCGACATTGTATTATAATGGGCCATTGTTTGGGCTCCATTTATCTCGCGTTTTCCTGATTTAGTGCATTAATGAGACAATAGTGAGTGCAATAGTAAGTGTACTGGCTTTTTGTGAAGTTTTAGTCTTAAACGATTGTTAATTTTAATGGTGCAAGTATATGTTTCTGGCTTTTTGTGAAGTTTTAGTCTTAACGATTGTTAATTTTAATGGTGCAAGTATATGTTTGTGCAGCAAAATTCTCGCAATTTGAAGCGTACCCACGCTCATCTCCACACTAGAACTACACAGTTGCCAAATCGTTTAGCGATCAAGGTGTTGAGTTGGAAAGGTTTGTGTAAAATAAATCATTACACAAAAGGAAACTCAGGTAAGACACGCGATTGTTTGAATGTTCATCAATATCTAAAGAGACCTGGATAAAGTATTGTGGAATAAAAGCAAAAAGGATCAAACATAAGCCATATTTTTTCAGAATGGATATGCATTTTTGAACTTTAGCCGCGGGTGTTTTAATTGTAATTAGTTGGATATTGAGAACAAATAGTTTTTTGAACATTTTAAGCCGTACATTTGTGTGTATATGTATACATTTTGAACAGTCACAACTTAACTATTTTTTACTGTCTGTGAACTGTCAGTGTTTTCAGGATATAATTTAAGCCATATGTCGTTATATGTATGCACTTTTTGAACCGATTTATCTTTATTTTGAAAACTATGTGTGATCAGGTATATATATTTTGGACGCTTGTGTTTATGCTAACTACGTAAACGTTGGTGGTGTTTGCGTCACCTATCAGCCATGCAGTAGAGATATGCATGCAATCAAATCGAGCAAAGTTATTTATTAGTCATACACTTATCAGTTCAGTATATACTGCAAATTCTCGTTTGTAAGCCACATAGTGCGGGTGTATGTGCATTTCTGAACAATTCGTGCGGACTGTAATTACGACTGAACTTTATTAATTGACATTTACATTGCTTCGATTATAAGCCACATAGTGTAGGTATATGTTCATTTCTGAACATTAGCGTGGGTACTAATACGCTTTCAGAAAAGTATAGACATTTCTGTGATCGAACTTTGTGCGAACCTAAGTTAGTGGATTCTCAAAAAAAATAAAGTCTGGTGAATGGTGTTTACGCGAAGTGGTGTAGGGACGCACTTTGCCAAAATGTCACAACCGAGGACGGTTACAATGACTACCGAACAGTTCGAAGCGCTATTGGCGAAGATTTCGGGAATCGGTAGCAATCTGCCAAGTAGAACGGAGACACCCGATTCGAACAGTACACCGCCCATGCCAGCTACCGGAAGTTTCGCGAACTGCACCGCGCGTTTTGACGGCTCGGACACAGCCAATGTCGATGCATTCTTGGACTCAGTGCTAACCTACAAAGACTGTCTGTGTGTGACCGATGAAAATGCACTACGCGGGTTTTCCATGTTATTGGAAGGCAATGCGGCTACGTGGTGGCAAGGCGTCAAAAGAACCATTTCCAACTGGGAGGAAGCCGTCACTACAATCACAGAAGTATATTCCAAGAAACTACCCCCTCCGGTAATTTTTCGTGAGATATTTTCACGAGAGCAAGCCGAATGCGAATCGACAGAGTTATTTATATGCCATATTCGATCGCTGATCGCACAGCTACCATACACCCTGCAAGAAGAGGTTCAGTTGGACATAGTTTATGGCCTTCTGCATAGGAAGGTGCGCAAACGCATGCCACGCGCTGAATTCCAGACCTTTCAAGAGCTGGCCAAGAAGAGTAGAAGCATCGAGTCTTCATTAGCAAAACCTCAGTATACAACGCAAAAAGTGGAAAGCGGGGCTTCTAGCAACAAAAAGCGCTGCACATTTTGCAAGTACACGGGACACGAGCGCCCTGAATGTCGCAAGCTTAAGAAGCGGGAAAAGTCCTCAGGTGCTAAGACCAGCCCGGCCCAACAGCAGGAAAAAGAAAAGACCGAGGGTGGTATGTTATGGCTGCGGCGCTGTGGGTGTTATCAGAGCAAAATGCCCAACATGCAGAAGTCAGACTTCGGAAGCAGTAGAGTCAAATTCCGTTGAGTTCTGCGAATCGCTGGAAAATCAACTGGACACTCGGCCAACTCTGTACTTCAAGGTCAACACATTTAAGGGAGTTGGAATCGTTGACTCGGGAGCAACGACTAGCATTGCTAGCTATCAACTATATCGACTTCTCAAGGAGGCGGGGCAGTCATTTTCGCAGCAGAGAATAGCGATAGCTTACGCTGATGGTCGCAGGCGGGAAGAGGACGTTCTAAAAGCGGAAGTTTTGCTTACTATTAATGGGAAAGAATTTCCGATTACGTTCACGATTTTTCCCAAATTACGGGAGAACAGGACTCTCCTAGGCGTAGATTTCATGAGAAAGGCCAACATCGTTTTAGACGTCCCAAACGACAAATGGTTTTTCGCCGAAACGCCAGCTAATCAATTTCAGTTTTACACGCCCGAGCAGGCAAACATCGAGCAATTTAGCAGTGTGTACCTGCGCCCGGAAGAGGGAGCAAGATTGACTTCGCAGCAGAGAGACGCATTACATGAACTCTTGACGCGAAGTCGAGATATCTTCCGGAAGGGGGGAGCACCGACTGAGTTTGCTGTTCATCGTATTGATACCGGTGACCATCAACCAGTATGGGTTCCGCAGTACCCTATGAGCGAACACAAGAAGAAGTTGCTTAGGGAAGAATTGGACAAGATGCTCTCAGAGGAAATAATAGAAGAGCGCGAGTCCCCATGGAGCAGTCCCGTGGTACCCGTTCAGAAGTCTGACGGTACTTACCGACTATGCAATGACTTCCGCAAGGTCAATGCCATTACGGTGGCAGATAGATACCCAATGCCACGAATCGAAGATCTTCTCCATGCTGCGAAGAAAACTCCATACATGACAACAATAGATTTGCAGAGTGGATTTTGGCAAGTTCCCATAGCACCGGAGGACAAGGGCAAGACATGTTTTGTTACACCATTTGGAACTTTTCGCTATTTGCGCATTCCTTTCGGACTTCGTAATTCTCCGGCTACGTTCGTTCGACTTATGGACAAATTTCGTGCGGGTTTGAGTGGCAGGGCTGTGTTTGCTTACGTGGACTATATACTCGTGTTATCAGAAACAATCGAAAAACATTTAGAAGACTTAAAGGCAGTGTTCGAAAGACTTGACTATTTAGCTTGCGTGCGCGTCGCGAGAAGTGTAGTTTTATGCGCGAATCTGTAAAAGATCTAGGTCACATGTTAACACAAATTGGAATCGAAATGGATCCGAACAAGGTGGCTGCTATAAGTGACATAAAGACTCCGTGCTGCAGGAAACATGTGCATACTTTTGTACACACGGTCTCTTGGTATCGGAAATTTATACCCAGATTTTCGGCAATAGCTAGACCGCTTACAAATCTGCTGAAGAAGAATGCCAAATTCCGGTTTGGAGAAGCTGAGAACACGGCTTTTAACATTCTTAAGCAAAAGTTGACTACGGCACCCGTTTTAGTCCAGGCAGACCCATCAAAGCCTTATGTTCTCAGAACAGACGCTAGCAATTACGCATTGGGGGCAGTTCTTCTCCAGGGCGATGTTCAGGAAGAAAGACCCGTAGAATATGCTAGTAGGTTGTTAACAGCTGCAGAAAAATACTTCAGCACTGTAGAGAGAGAAGCCTTATGCGTTGTATGGGCGGTGGAAAAGTATCGTACATACTTGGAAGGAGCTGAAGTGACCATCGCAAGCGACTGCCAACCGTTGAAGTGGCTGTTTTCCGTCAAAACACCATCAGGACGCTTAGCGAGGTGGGCTCTAAAGATCCAAGGCATGAATATGAAGCTGACTTACACACCTGGAAGACTAAACGTGGTAGCAGATACACTATCAAGGCTATTCTGCGACCACCCACGAGAAGACAGCTGTGAAGTATGTCTTGTGTCAGTAACGATGCCAGCGATTCCCTCCACTGACATGCGGGAAAAGCAAGTAAATGATCCGGAATTGAAGAGAATCATCGACGGACTTGAATCCGACGACTCTATGGAGAGCACAAGGTGGTCAAAGAGGGGCTACATCATGTCAAACGTAATCCTTTATCGATACAACCCAGAGGTTGAGTCAGAAGATGCTCAGCTGGTGATTCCAAGCGAGTTGCGACAGGAGATCATAACTCATCATCTGCAGTATCATGACTCACCGACAGCTGGTCATTATGGAGTCGAGAGGACAATCCAGAAGGTAATGGCCAAGTACTATTTCACTGGTTTGCGGAGATACATTACCAATTATGTGAAAGGGTGCTTGGAATGCCAACGGTTCAAGGGCACCAACCTCAAGCCGGCGGGTCTACTACAAACCCCCGCTCCAGCTCAACGGTTTGAGGTAATATCCATTGATCTGTTTGGCCCGCTGCCCGAGACAGGGAATGAAAATCGATGGATCCTCACTTGTTGAGGATGTAGCAACCAAATGGGTTGAATTGTTTGCACTAAAAGCAGCAACAGCTGAAGCTTGTGCTAAATAACTTATTGAGGAAGTATTTCTACGCTACGGTACTTCCAGGAAGATGATATCAGACAACGGAGTACAGTTTGTGAGTGATATCATGCAGAAAGTGACCTTTTGCTTTGGAGTCAAGATGCCCTTCACTCCGCTCTACCACCCGGAAAGTAATCCGGTGGAAAGGAAGAACAGGGATCTGAAAACTCAACTTTCCATACTAGTCCAAGGCAAGCACAACGAGTGGGATGTGCATCTGAGCAGCATCAAATTTGCCATGAACACGACTACTTGCGAGTCAACACAGCATACTCCGGCCTTCTTTGGTCGAGAGATGCGAGCTCCCCATGACACCATTTATGACTTGAGAAAGGTAGTCGAAGCAGAAAATTTTGTCCCACGCATTACACCATATCTAAAAAAGCTGACAAAGACACTATGTGAGGCTCATGAAGTTATGCTACGCAAGAAGGACTACCAGAAGAATAGAGTTGATGCGAATAGGCGAGATATTAAATTAAACGTGGGCGACATGGTTTTACTAAAGACTCACCCTCTTAGCGTTGCTGCAAGGGGATATACTTCTAAGTTTGCACCTAAGAGAGATGGCCTCTACATTATCGAAAAGGTGGTTACTCCAACTACCTACGAGCTGAGGTGCTACCAGGATAATCGAGTGATTGGAAAATTTCATGTTCGAGACTTGACGCTGTTCCAGGGATCAGTGGGAGGTGTTCCTAATCCAGTAGCTCCGAAAAGAAGACGAGGTCGACCCAATAAGAATGTATCATCTACTTCTACCACTCGTAAGAGAAGAGGACGACCCAAGAAATCTCCAGCTTCTAAACTCCTCTCGTCTCCTCCAGAAGTTTAGAGGGGGGAGAGTGTAACACGATGCCTTGGCGTGGCGATGTGTTTCATCCCCATCGAACCGGCAGGGTGCGGGAATACAGTGGAGTCGACTGTTAAGTGGGCGACAGTTAAGTAGTGCCAAGCGAGAGATATAGATCTTTTTACACTACTTGTTATTTCTTGGTTTTGTTAAAGTTTGTCATTATATTTGTTACCCATATGTACTTGTGTTTTCGGTGAAAGCTATCCACAACCCCGTGTAATAGCAACCACCTGTTATAGTAATCAAATAGTAACTAAAAGTATTAAAAAAAGTTTTTCATTCATTTCAAATCTTAAATCCTTCCCATTCAGCTAGAATCTTCAAAAATCTTGATACATATATAGTGAAGCCTTCAGAAAAGCACACATTTATTGGGATACTTGAGAAAAATAAATAAAAGGCACTTAATAAGATTTGTCGATTCGCAATAACAAAAAAGTGTGGGCGCAGCAAATACGTAATGCTAACAAATTTGCATAAAAAATTCCTGTTGTTAAACAGTAAATATTTGTTAAAAAAACTTGTATGCAGCAAGTTACTTGTGGTAGAGAGTTTTATTTTAAAAAAAGGTAAATAGTTAATAAAGGTATAAAAAAGTCTACATACAGCAATTACTTTGTTGCAAAGAGTTATAGAAATATTTCAAATCTTAATAAGCGATAATCTTGAATAATCTTGATGCATATATAGTCACACCTTTACAAAAGCACACATTTATTCTGATATATTTGAAAAAAATTATAAAAGGCGCCTTAATAAGGTTTGTCTATAACAAAAAAGTGTGGCCGCAGCAAGTGCGTTATGGCAGCGAATTTTCATAAAACACACTTAAACTAACATAGTAAATATATGCCCAAATTGTAAGTAAAATTTTTAAAAGTTTTTGAGACCATTTCAGTTCAAACCATAGACATATAAAGAATAGAGATACAATTATTTACATTTTAAAGCAATCAGAGATCTGATAACATATTAATGTATTCGGGCGATTGTATGCTACACTGTATAATTTTACTACGCTTTACCTAACACTGTTGCCAAACGTTCGTTCACGCCCAAATTTTTCAGATTATGACACAAAATTTAATTTATAATATTAAATAATAAAAGCGTCTTGTCCCTATTTCATAGTGAAGCTATTATTTATAACAGTCTCCTATAGGTACAATAAGTATGTCAATAGAGCTGCTGTATCTGATGCTTGATAATAAATATAAAATTTATGAGGATGCGGTAATGCTAGAATCTCAATATCAAGCGGCAACCCTGTTCACTTCTTCCAGTCAACATTTCTGTCATTAGTCGTTAGTGATGGGAAAAACTGTTATATTGCTGTAACAGGTCGCAACTGTTACTGTTATTTCGAAATAACAGTTAAATATAACAGGTTGAAAATAACATTATGAATTATTAAGAATTCCACGTAGACGTAGTAACAGTAGCTGAACCCGTCCGGTGGTGTAGTTGGGTAATGTTTAAAATAAAAAATATTCTTGTATTAGGTTTAAAACAATTAATTAATTTTTTATAAAAAAATGATGGAGGTTTTTTTTGGGTATTCATCACTGATAATAATTTGGTAAAAAATTCAACAATGCAGAATTTCTTTCAAATTTTCTTTACTAATTAAGTATTAGTTAATCACTGAGCTTGAAAACCTCTATAGCCATCTTTTCCTTGAAAATGAGACTTATGAAATACATGAATTATTGTAAGCAAAAAAAAAAAAAAATAAATAAAAAAAAATTAAAACTCATTTTTTTCTCTCTACCTATAGGGCGAAGTGTGTCTGGTTTCAACTATACCGGGTACAGGGAATATTTTTATAATTTCATTAAAATTGGTACTGTTTCTGAGATTTTTTAAGTTTCCGCGATTTTTTATTTTGCAGTAGTAATAAAAAAAGATGTTTAAAATCGGACCCATTTCTTAGATTTCCAAAGTGAAAAGTAAAAAGGAATATTGATTTATTAGTTACATAAGGCAAAGAAGAATGAGGAAAGAAACTACCTAATATAATATAATACCTAAGGACTCATGTTAAAGCATAACTGTACATTTGTATACATATCAGTAACGTAACAGACTTTCGTCGACCAAAGTCAGTCAAATAATGTTCATCAACAAAAACTCAGAACTTTGAAGTGTTTTGTTAGAAAAGTATTTTTTTTGTGTAAGACAATTTTTCTCAAAGAAAAAAAGAAACATCGTTGATTTTATTTACATTTTTCAGATTTTGTATTTGTTTATAAATTGTAAATATATGTGTGTGTTTTGTGTGAATCAACAACCTGTCAAAATTTAACAGTTCCATTGTACCGACGACCCTACGTTCCCAAAGCTGTGAGCACACTAGTATAAAGTAGTATGTTATGAAGTAAAGTCCGCTCTATACTCTATACCCCATTCCCAGTCTCATGTCCATTCATCCTGTTATAACAGTGGCGGATGAAAACAGTAGTATGTTATGAAGTAAAGTCCGCTCTATACCCCATTCCCAGTCTCATGTCCATTCATCCTGTTATAACAGTTGCGGATGAAAACAGAAGCTGCTTCATCGTAGCAGTGCAACAGAAACAGATACGACAACAGAAACAGATACGACTCACTGCCTCACTGCGGAACAGCATCCCCTCCACTGTACCTGTTATTTGTATATATCCATAACAGGTTGTTACTGCTGCGGCTCGACAACAGTTAAAATATAACAGACTGTTAAATAACAACCCATCACTATTAGTCGTCGGCCGCCCAATTTTACAACTCTTCTAGGCGGTGTTGCTAGCAGTCGGAATTTTTGTATTAGTGAGTTTTTGGTAAATTTGCAGTTTAACTCACGGACGATTTTTAAATTTTTCTCTTCAGAAACGTGCCTAGAACCCCCCCTGGACGCACAACCCACAAGAAAAATTTCTTGTTCTCACCCCCCAAGGAAGTTACGGGACCAGGAGTGAAGAGGGGTGCTGGGCGGGGTAGGAAGTGAGGAGGAAATATGAGCAGAAAATGCGAAGAAAGCGGCTTGAAAGCAGTCTCTTTCACATCCTGACGCCATATCCCCCCTAAACCCTGCCTACCCTGCACATCACTCCATTTCACGCCAGGTCCCGTAACCTCCTTAGGGGGTATGAACAAGAAATTTTTCTCGTGGTTTATGCAACGGGGGTGGTTGTACGCACGCGTGGGGAGAAGGAAACCCCTACAGCGAAGCACCCGGAAACACACCCCAAACCCCCCCTCCTCCGAGAAAATGGCGACCCTTAAGTAGGCGGGTTCCGTCATTTCATTCATCGCGAGAGCGGCATTGCCGGATAGTGCTTATTGCTGTAGGGGCCTGCCTGACCTGACCTTCCTGACCTACAGGGCAGGTCAGGCCAGGTCGGTGATGCTTGAGCAGACGGATCCGGTCCATGCATCACGAGAGCGTCATTTCATGCTGCATTGGGTCCTCCCTGGCCTGACGTTTCTGACCAACAGGGCTGCCTGCCCTGACCTGCCCTGTAGGTCAGGTCAGGGAGTCCTGTTGGTCAGAAACGTCAGGCCAGGGAGGACCCTAGAGCCATAAGCACAGTCCGGCAATGCTGCATGAAATGACGGGGCCCGTCTACTTAAGGATCGCCCGAAATTTACACAAAAGAACAACAAATTTACACAAACTTACCTTAACATCTCAGGAAAATGATGTAGGTCCGGCCCTTGTGTAGGCAACCTGACCTGACCTTGTAATTTGACGGCCTCGACTTGGCAATTTCCTCGCCACAAAAACAACATAGAAAACAAATAACGCGTCACCGACCAAGAAAAGGGGCCACACATACAGCTTATAAGCCACTATAATATCACTGGTCATCAACAGAACAAGGTAAACAGCACACAATTTCAGAAAAAATGTTCGTAATACAGGAATGCATGAGAAAACGTCCAAAGCGTACTGGTACTAGCGCCGTACTGAAAGCGATGTGTAAACTGTCAGTTATAATGACAATTTCCCATATTCTGATTCCAGAATATTCTAGGGATTCCCAAACACAATGGACACCTTATGCCAAATGTAATGTTTAGGAGGGAATGAGACGGCACGTGACAGGACCGTACTAGGAAATTGTTAAAAAACTGTGTAATGTGTAAACAACTTTAAATGCGAATAACTCGGGAAATAAGGGAGAACAAAAGGTAACATTTGCGTCAGCGTGTATTTAAGACACCAAACTTTATCTATCAGCAGTCGATATTTTTCAAATCGTCCGTGAGTTAAACTGCAAATTCACCCTATATTATATGCCAAAATTGGCATATAATACCCAAGGTACAAACAAAATACGTAATATTTGAAAAAAAATAATTATTTTTTTATTTCAACAACACACCATGAGGGCTCACAGCCCAAATACTATCGCACCGTGGGTGTCGACAAGGAGGAAAGAGGCAACTTGTGAATTCTGGACTTTAAGGTTTGGAGGAGAAGGAAAACATGTGCCGGCAAGGAATTCCACAACTTGGAAGTCCTCGGGACAAAAGAGCGGGCATAACAAGATGTTCTATGTCTGGTGACCTGGACAGTAAAAGGGTGCATTCGCTCTGTTCCCCTGGTAGATCTGTTGGGGGCAGCAGGTGGAGGAACTATGGAAGAAAGCTCCTCTGAGCAGTGCCCGTGCAGTTATCTATCAAAGAGAGAGAGGTCACCAACGGCCAACCAAATGGTGGCTCATGCATATTTCTTAATATCTACCTACGAGATATAATCATATTTTAGTAACAGAAAATGGCCTATTGAAGTAGATGGTTAACTTGATTTTTAAAGGTCCAAAAAATATATCGGGTACCCATGTATTTGCTATTTACATATATTGGGAGTATCAAAAACATACTATGAATGAGATTTTTATTAATACTTCATACAATTGATAGATTTTGATAGATTGATAGATATTGATTATTATATGGCATAGCTAATCTAGTTTGCTTAAAATGTGGGCAATATTTGTGGTTTGTTGGACAGCTTTCTAAGTAGATAACATTTATAGGTAACATGGAGGATTTATATGTGAATCGTTGAAATATGTACCGGCAATGTACCTATAAAAAAGAACTTAGGAAGTAATGAAAAATAAAATGTTCTATGCAGTTACATATTAATTCTGAGATAACTTTTAATAGTCGAAATTTAAAAAAAAACAGTAAATGTTAGTAGCGAATTCTTTTTTACATAGTAATATATTCTAGATTTCCCACTAATCCTGAAAGAAGAAAGCTGTGGTTTTGTATTGTTGGACTGAATAGTGACATAGCTTTGCCTAAACATCCAGAAATATGTTCAGCCCATTTTGATCCTACCGATATTGTCATAAAAGGAAATGGTCTTCGATATATTAAACCTGGAGCCATTCCCCAGCCATGGGATCCCATTTTCCGTCAGACTGAAAAACACAGGTGAGATATTATGTTCTATTTATATGTGATAGTCAATATTTGTGCATATGTGCATTTATTTCAATTCATAACTAACTTGTTTTTTTTTTTCAGCTCCGATTCCACGACATATGAAACTTCTCCGAGGAAATCAGGGTATGTTAATTCATGAAAAACATTTACCACATTAGGCTGTAGAATACCTAATTTAAAGGCACAGAATGTGAGACTTGTGTAAAGTGTTTCAAATTTTTATGATTACAATGGTTCCGGAGAACCTATAAGAGACAGAGCAAGTCTACAATACAGGTCCAAAACCTTTCTTTTTAATTTAAATCATCCTTTACATATAAATAAACCTTTCTATTTATATTACATAAATACTCTGTTCCTGCAATAATTTTAATCAGGTAGTGGGTAAATCGTTTTCGTTTATAGAGATTAACTTTTATTATGTTGTAGAAATAATTATAATATTTGAACAGTAACGAACACCCCTGTTTTAGATTTTTCACAATTTTATTTGACAGAAATCCCTGACAAATTATGTAAATTACAACTGACACTTTCTTAATAACAATTAACGCTTTTTGAATTACAACGGTAGTGAATTTTCATAGAAATGATTTGACACAAAATATTTTTTATAACTTTTTTTCTTGGAACATAGAAATCTAAATTTTGGTGTATAGTTTACTTTTTATATCGTAAACCTACCTACCGAATTTTTTATTTTTTTTTATTTCAACAACACACTACGAGGGCTTACAGCCTAAATACTATCGCACTGTGGCTGTCGACAAGGAGGAAAGAGGCAACTTGTTAATTCTGGACTTGAAAGTTTGAAGGTTCGGGGGAGAAGGAAAAACATGTGCCGGCAACGAATTCTACAACTTGGAAGTCCTCGGGACAAAAGAGCGGGCATAAGAAGATGTTCTGGTGACCTGGACAATAAAAGGGTGCATTCGCTCGTTTCCCCAGGTAGATATGTTGGGGGCAGCAGGTGGAGTAACTATGGAAGAAAGCTCCTCTGAGCAGTGCCCGTGCAGATATCTATAAAAGAGAGAGAGAGGTCACCAAGGGCACGTCGATGGGCAAGGGATGGCAGCCTTTGGGTGAGGGTAGGGTCACCGATGAGACGTATAGCTCTCTTCTGAATGGAGTCCAGGATAGCGAGTGTAGAAGCGGCAGCAGCACCCCAGATGTGGGAGCAGTATTTGAGGTGTATTCTTATTTGTGAAGTATATAAGGCATAGAGATTAGCTGGTGAAAAGTATTTGCGAGCCCGGAAGAGGAAACTTAATTTCTTAGTAGCCGCTTCTGCAAATGCCAACAAGTGAAAAGGACTCATTACTGTGAATAACTTTGTTGTTCATTGTGATGGTTCTAGGGCTGGTGTATCTCTTATGAGAAAGAAAGCTATACTGTGATTTGGTAGGGTTGAATTGTACAAGATTTCTACTTCCCCATTCTAATATTTTTTGGCGATCCACTGAGACAGAACCCTTCATGAGTCTGTGATCCTCACCTAATTGGGCTAAAGAGACAGGCTGAGAATATTGTATATTTGAGTGGAGGGTGTTGTCATCCGCGTAACTGTGAACTGGGTTGGATGTGCTAGAGAGGAGGACATTGATGTGGAGAAGAAACAAAGTATTTTTTGGAGATCCATGGAGACAGAACCCTCCATGAGCCTGCGATCCTCATGTAATTGAGCTAAAGAGACAGTTTTAGAATATTGTATATTTGAGTGGAGTAGTTGCTAGGAAGCGCTTTGGATCCTTTCTTGGGGACGGGTTGTGCTTGAACAGTTTTAATTACTAGGAAATATGCCTCTATTGTAAGATGTCTGAAACAGACTAGTCAGGACAGGAGCAAGTTCTGGTGCACATTATTTGAGAACAATTGCTTGGATCTCGTCAAGGCCAGAGGTTTTCCTGGTATCAAGAGAAGAGAGCATCTTTCGTACCTTTTTAGTTCTGGAACTGATATCCGTCATTTTAGGCGTGACATTGGGGAATGTTGGTGGTTGAACATTTGGAGGTGGGTTGAGAGTAGAATTGCCGACGAACAACGAGGCAAAAAGTTCAGCCTTGCCCAGGGCGGTAGAAACAATTTCATCCCCTGAGACAAGAGGTGATAACGTGCTCTTGCAGAAAATATTCCCAATAGATTTAGCAAGTCCAAAAGGGGTTGCTGCCGCCCGACCTTAAGAGGACTGTTCTTGATGTGGTTATTAAACAAGTTTTTTGCCTCAAAAAGAATGCGGACATAGCGGTTTCTTGTGTCATTAAATGCTTGTCGGTTTTCTTGACAAGGATTGTGTAGAAGCGTTTTGTAAGCTTTGACCTTTTCAAGTCTAGCCTTGTCACAGGATTTAGAGAACCAGGGCTTTTGAGTGGCTGCAGAGGTTTTCCGTGTACGTGAGTAGATAGTCGGGCACCTGGGCTCATCCCCTCCACTTGCGCATGCGCTGACCTGCGCAGACCTGTGACAGTTGGCAGCTGACCTGTCAGATTTGACAGGTGTCAAATGTCACTGACCTGACAGCTGTCAGCTGTCAGCTGTCAGCTAACCTGACAGGTGTCAACGTCAAATGTCACCTGACCTGTCAGATGACGTCACAAGCATTCCAAGATGGCTGACCTGTCATAGACAGCCACAACCCGGGTCTCTATGGAACTGTCTGACCTGAGATGACGTCACAAGCATTCCAAGATGGCTGACCTGTCATAGACAGCTGCAACCCCGGGTTCTCTCTATGGAACTAACCTGTGATGACGTCACAAGCGTTCCAAGATGTCTGACCTGTGTGTCCATAGATATCTACAAGTCAGGTCTCCATGTGTGTTTGTCGAATACCAGTTGTCTGATTGTTTATTAAGGTTATGTATTTGTTTATTAAGGTTATGTTCACACACGTGTTGATTACCATGCATCTGTTTGTTTATTAAGGTTATGTTTTGTATTTTGTTTATTAAGGTTATGTTCGTAAACACAGCTGTTTGTTTGTTTATTGTGTTGTTAAGGTGTATTTTGTTTATTAAGGTTATGTTCGTAAACACAGCTGTTTGTTTGTTTATTGTGTTGTTGTTAAGGTGTATTGAAGTTTGTTAGGGTATTTCGTTTTTGGCGGGAAATTTGAATTTGTTTGAAAATTTGTGTCTGTTGTGTCCAGAGATATGACTCATCGAGCTAGAGAACATTCTATGTGTAAAGTTGTAGAGTGAGAGAATATTCTCTAGCTCGAGGGGAGACATCTGTTGGACACAGTCATTCGGTTTAGTCACACACATACATATATGAGGAAGATATTGAGCGGGTAATTTGAAATCGAATTTTAATTTGAAATATGAATTTTGAAAGAAAAGCGTTCGCCTGAAATTAGATTGAATTAGATTTGAACCCCGACCATACAGCTTACTAAGATATGCAAACGTCCCTAAACCGATCATGCTATTCAGACATACGATGAAAGTTTGTTCGCAGTGGTATATATAAAACAAAAACCTGTTACATAAAACGAGTTTATCAGGCTGATGAGTTTGTGTGTGTGGGCAGGGGTGGTATCTCTATTACATACCAATTGTAACCTAATAGGAACTGTAATTTAAAAAACAATTGTATATTTATAGTAAAAAAAAGATATTTAAAGACCTTCCAATTTACCTATCTAATATCATTTAATAACAAAAACGTTTGAAGTAAACTATCAATAATATCAATAACAAAATGTATTTACATCTAGATATGTTAATGAGTTTTGTTTTTAATGAGGTAATAAAACTCAGACCTGGTTTTATGGAGGTTTGTTTATGTTAGTGGTTTATATCACAGTGAATCTAAATTTATATAGGGAGTGATCAAAAACACACAAGTAACAAAACTCAATTTAAAACATCAAACTAAACTTTGATATACGAGGATTGTTTGATAAGTATTGTTTGTATACAAACATAAATAATATAATAGTATACTTACATACAGCAAGAGACGTCATACATGTTTCACGGTTTAACACACACACACTAACGTATGTTGAGGTCTTGAATGGGGCCCGTTATAGAAATAACACAGTTGTTTAATGACATCCACTTGAACCAAACAAAACATATAGACGTTGTTGTTGATTGTTAACACACACACACGTCATGACAGCTCGAAGTCTTTGCTTAGACTGACAGAGCTGTGTAATAAAAGACAGACAGACAGCTGTTTAACAACAGTTAGAGTGTGTAACACAGGTAAACTGAGGAAACAGACAGACAGACAGACAAGTGATTGCCCAACAAGTATCATATAGAACCTTGTTTGAGCTTGTACAGCTGTTTAACAAACACGTCATGACAGCTTGATGTCTTTACTTAGACTGATGCGTTTGTAATAACAAACAGAGAGACAAACAGCTGTTTAACAACAGTTAGAGCGTGTAACACTGCTAAAACGTATCAAAAAAATAGCCAAGTGTCTCCTGTGTTGAGGAAACAGACAGACAGACAATTGATTGCCTAATAAGTATCATATAGAACCTTGTTGAAGCTTGTACAGCTGTTTAACAAACACGTCATGACAGCACGAAGGCTTGGCTTAGACTAATGGATGTGTGTAACAACAGACATACAGACACTACATTGCCCCCACAAGTATCATAGATAATCTTGTTTGAGCTTATACAGCCGTGTAACAAACGTGTCATGACATCTCGATGTATTTGCCTAGGCAAACAGAGCTGTAATAATAACAGACAGACAGACAGACAGACAACAGTTTAACAACAACAACTAGAGCAAGTAACACAGGTAAAACGTAGCAAAAACAGTCATGTTCTTTGGTTCAAGTGTCTTCTGTGTTGAGGAAACAGCTGTTTAACAAAACGTTGTCTTTGGTTGAAGTGACAGAGCTGTGTAATAACAGACAGACAGACAAACAATTGAATACCATTGTTAGAGCTTGTACATGTTGTTTGAAAGGATATAACACACGTCATGACAGCACGAAGGCTTTGCTTAGACTAATGGATGTGTGTAACAACAGACATACAGACAATAGATTGCCCCAACGAGTATCATATGGAACCTTGCTGAAGCTTGTACATGTTGTTGTGACACACACACACACGTCATGACAGTTCGAAGTCTTTGCTTAGACTGATAGACATAGGTATGTAATAACAGACAGACAGACATACAGCTGTTTAACAACCGTTAGAGCATGTAACACAGGTAAAACTGAGGAAACAGACAGACAGACAGACAATTGATTACCATAGTTAGAGCTTGTACAAGGTGTTTGAAAGGATATACACACAGGACAGCTTGATGTCTTTACTTAGACTGACAGACAGATGTGTTTGTAATAACAAACAGACAGACATACAGCTGTTTAACAGCAGTTAGAGCGTGTAACACTGCTAAACGTATCAAAAAATAGCCAAGTGTTTCCTGTGTTGAGGAAACAGACAGACAAACAACTGATTACCATTTGTTAGAACTTGTACACGCTGTTTGAATGGATATAACACACAGGACAGCTTGATGTCTTTACTTAGACTGACAGACAGACAAACAACAGTTTAACAACAGTTAGAGCGTGTAACACTGCTAAAACGTAGCAAATAGCCATGTTCTTTGATTCAAGTATCTCCTGTGTTAAAGGAAAACAGACAGACAAACAGACAATTGATTACCAACAAGTATCATATAGAACCTTGCTGAAGCTTGTACACGGTGTTTTGAAAGGATATACACACAGGACAGCTTGCTGTCTTTACTTATACTGACAGATGCGTTTGTAATAACATACAGACAAACAGGTGTTTAACAACAGTTAGAGCGAGTAACACACAGTGTAAAACGTATCAAAATAGCCAAGTGTCTCTTGTGTTGAGGAAACAGACAGACAAACAAATAATTGATAGCCGTTGTTGAAGCTTGTACATGTTGTTTGAAAGGATATAACACACGTCATGACAGCTTGATGTCTTTACTTAGACTGACAGAGCTGTAATAACAGACAGACAGACAGACAGACAGCAGTTTAACAACAACTAGAGCGAGTAACACAGGTAAAACACAGCAAAACAGTCATATTCTTTGGTCCAAGTGTCTCCTGTGTTGAGGAAACAGACAGACAGACAATTGATTGCCGTTGTTAGAGCTTGTACACGGTGTTTAACAAACACGTCATGACAGCTTGATGTCTTTACTTAGACTGACAGAGCTGTAATAACAGACATACAGACAGACAGATAGCAGTTTAACAACAACTAGAGCCAGTAACACAGGTAAAACACAGCAAACAGTCATGTTCTTTGGTTCAAGTGTCTTCTGTGTTGAGGAAACAGACATACAGACAATTAATAGCCATTGTTGAAGCTTGTACACGGTGTTTGAAAGGATATAACACACACACACACACACACACACACACACACACACACACACACAGACACACACACAGGACAGTTTGATGTCTTTACTTAGACTGAGAAGACAGAGGTATGTAATAACACAGACAGACAGACAATTGATTGCCCCTAACAAGTATCATATAGAACCTTGTTGTACAGCTGTTTAACAAACACGTCATGACAGCTCGATGTCTTTGGTTAGACTGACAGATGTGTGTAACAACAGACAGACAGACAATCGAATGCCAACAAGTATCTTAGATAATCTTGTTTGAGCTTATACAGCCGTGTAACAAACGTGTCATGACAACCTGTTGTTGTCTTTGCTTAGACTGACAGAGCTGTAATAACAAACAGACAGACAGACAGACAGACAGCAGTTTAACAACAGTTAGAGCGTGTAACACAGGTAAAACGTAGCAAATAGCCATGTTCTTTGGTCCAAGTGTCTCCTGTGTTGAGGAAACAGACAGACAGACAATTGATTCCCCCTCAACAAGTATCATAGATAATCTTGTTTAAGTCTGTACCTGGTGTTTAACAAACAGACGTAAAAGAGTGAGGGGCCTACAAAAGGATAAACAATGTTTTACAGTTTGTTAACCTTGATTCTGTTTGAGCTTGTCTGTGTATCTGTTTAATATACGCAAGAGAGAGGCTCGCTTAGGGGTAAACAACCTGTCAGTTGATAACCTTGGCGAATGTTATCTTGTGTTATATCTGTTCAATTACCCCATTATTCGTGTTTGAGCTTGTCTAGAATACAAATATAACCGAAAAGATGACATCATCTCATTATTTGTGTTTGCAGAAAAGGCCCCTGCTCACACCTTAAATCGTTCCTATTTCTCATAAGATTACATGTATTTTTATCTAATATAGAGCTTTTGATACGTTTTTTCCATAAGAAACAACGTATTTGCAGACACACATGAAACAGACCAAGGATTAATATATCGATATCAGTTGCTTATAACACGTACACGATATGTTTTATATGCTATAGTTGATGAAATAAGAGAAAGACACGCAACAAGTGAAAAACAGAAGGCTACAGCAAAAGGATTCAAAACAAATTTTGTTCATAACTGTCTAAACACTCCCTGTATCTATCTATGTTAAAGTAAAGCAAACAACGGCTGATTCACTTAAGCCCGAGGCGGTCCAACCTCGTTCATTCATAACAACAAAACGAGGCTTTTGTCCCCTGCTCAAAAATACTATTACGATAAGTTGAGATACTAGCGATTATTATTCAGCGACTTTATTTTTGTTTTCACATGCTCTTGTAAAACAAACAGACATATATGTGGTATCTAGTAAATATAAATAGAAATAGACGTTACAGCTTAGAGATGATTAAATTTTATGGAGAAAGCAAGGTCAACATGTTCAGCTTTTCGCTCTTTTTAGTAACGTAGGGGTGTTATCATGAATATTTATAGAAAATTAACGGTAAATATTAGAAAGGAACACAGTCATACAACAGGTACTGCCCACACACACACTCACACACACATACTTGTAGCTCTATAAAAGAACTCGCGAAACCGATCTTCACCACTTACGTCAAGCAGTTGTTTATACAGGTATTTATGTTTTTGGGGTTAAAAATTAAGCCATATTTAGATTATTAAACATTTTTCGTATAATTAAGTGTATAGTTAAACTTGTGTGTGTGTGCTTTTAAATATTTTTGTGCTTATATATAGTTAGCGGGCTTAATATTTTATATAGTTAAAACTTGTGTGTGTCTACTTAGTAAACATTTTTGGTGCGTATATATAGTTATCGGTTTAATATTTTATTTAGTTAAAACTTGTGTGTGTGTGTGTGTGTGTGTGTGTGTACTTAGTAAACATTTTTGTGCTTGTGCTGGTGTGTGTGCGTGTAACAAAAACTTTTTAAAACTATTTCCCGGCTTTGTGTTTGAAGAATAATAATGGCTTTCACCATTGTACGGGACTTTAGCAAATCTAACCAAAAGTATAGAATGCAACAGCACTGCATCGAATTCAGGCTAAACCCCCTTGATGCTGCTGTTCAAGAGCCTGAACAGTGGCTTAAACAGGGGCTACGGGGCATTTACGAGCATATAGTCGAGAGTTTGGATGCCGAAAGCAAGGTAGGGTTAACGTTTACGGCCGATGGACTAGACACAGACTTCCACATACCCTTCAAACCGGTGCCAAGTTTGAAATTTGACGACTTGTGGAAGCTGTTGGACTCTCTGTACCAGAGCAAAAAGGAAGCTGTAGCTGGTGATACATTTAAAATTATTACCACAAGCTTCCGGCCGTACAGAGGGTCTGGTCGACAACACTCGCCCTACATGACCTTCCAAGAGGAGTGTGCAAAGAAAAGGGGTGTTGTTACGATCAAAAACAAGGACAACCTCTGCCTTGTTAGAGCTCTCGTTGTTGCCCTGGCATATGTTATGAATGCCCCGTATATAAAACAAGTACGACAAAATATAGGGAAAAGGCAGGACCAGGAAGCGATGGAATTAATGCAGAAGGCTGGTGTTGATATTCCTGCTAATGGTGCCGGTGTCGAGCAAATTCAGCAGTTTCAACAACATCTCAAAGACTGCAAAATTACCGTGTATGAGTACGGGTCTAGAGGAAGAGATGTACTGTATGAAGGACCCGATGCCAAGTACAAGTTGAATTTGCTGCACCATAGGAATCATTTTAATGTCATCACCAGCCTTACATCAGCTTTCTGTAGCTCATATTTTTGTCAACGTTGCCACGTACCATACAACAGTAAAGACGAACATAGGTGTCTAGGTCAGTGTCCATGTTGCCGGCAAGAACCACCGTGTGAGAAGGTTGTTAATGAAATTTTGTGCTCAGATTGCAATCGTAAGTTCAGGGGTCAGAGCTGCCATGACCAACACAAGTCTTCATCTTCGACGCAGGGAAATACCTTGTGTGAGCGTGTCCGAAGATGCAATGATTGCTTAAAAACAATTAAAGCAGACAGAACACACATATGTGGGGAGATCTTTTGTAATATCTGCAAAAAGCACCAACCTTCAACACACCAATGCTACATCCAGGTGGACACTGGTAAGCCAAAGTTAGATAACACCTTGTTTGTCTTTTACGATTTTGAGACCAGGCAAGATGAAGAGAATGCCCGTGGTGAACACGTACACAAGCCTGTTCTGTGTGTTTACCAGCAACGATGCAGTGACTGTTTTGAGCTAGGCAGTGAGGTGCCTACATGCCAGAAGTGTGGAGTGAGAAGGCAGGTTATATCAGCCGACGACGTTATTCAACCGTTTCTGCAACAGCTATTCATCAGCAGCAAGAAATTTAAAAGTGTCATCGTCTTAGCTCACAACGGCCAGGCTTATGATCACCAGTTTATTCTACGTCATGCACTGGAACAAATGACCGGTCTTAAGCCTGAGGTTATTATGCGAGGGAGCAAGATACTGATGCTGCTCCTTGGGGTGTTGAAATTCGTTGACAGCATAAGCTATTTTTCTCTGAAATTAGCCTCCCTTCCTAAAGCTTTCGGTCTGAGTGAGTTGAAGAAAGGGTATTTTCCGCATCTGTTCAACACTCTTGCAAATCGTAATTATGTTGGTCCGTTGCCCCACATGAGGTTTTACAATCCGGATGCTATGAAAGAAGCCGACCGAACAGCGTTCCTCAAGTGGTATGAGGAGAATAAACACAAGGAGTTCGACATGCAGAAGGAAATGGTTGAATATTGTATTAGTGACGTGGAAATATTAACCCAGGCCTGCCTTACATTTCACAAGATGGTTATGGAACAGGGTAACGTGTCACCGTTTACCGAAGCCATAACCATACCTGGGGCATGTAACAAACTGTTCCGTCGAAATTTCCTAAAACCTCAAACCATTGGCATTATTCCGAAGAACGGCTATAGGAACAGAGACAGACAATCAAAGATAGCCACACAATGGCTCATACACGAGGAAGAAAGAAGAGGTGTAGACATCAGACACTCTGCCAAACAACGGGAAGCAGTCATTGATGGTGTTAAAGTTGATGGCTATTGCGAGCAAACTGGAGAAGTGTTCGAGTTTCACGGTTGCTATTTCCACGGCTGTCCCAAGTGTTTCACCACCACCAACAGAGAGGACCCCCTACACGAAGATCCAACAGACACCTTGAACGCTCGCTACGAACGTACTGTGAGGAAAACAGAACGGCTTCGACAGCGAGGTTACACAGTACATGAAATGTGGGAACACGAGTTTAGACAGCTGTTGGAAAACGATCAAGTGCTCGAACACAGACTGAATAGCCATCCTCTGTTAACATACCTGCCACTTAATCCTCGGGACGCCTTCTTCGGTGGTAGAACAGGTTGTGTAAAGAGTTATTACAAGGTGAAACCAGGAGAGAAAATACGCTATGTTGATGTTTGCAGTCTCTACCCATGGGTTTGTAAATATGGAAAGTTTCCCATGGGACACCCCACAGTACACACAACCTGTTCTAATATAGATAACGTGAATGGACTCATTAAATGCACCATCTTACCACCGCAAGACTTATATCACCCTGTGTTGCCGGTGAAAATGCATAATAAATTAATGTTTGCCTTGTGCAGAACGTGTGCCAAAGATATGAACAAGGGTGAGTGTTGTCATTCAGAAGAAGAACGGGCCTTCACTGGTACTTGGGTGGTTGACGAGGTTCGAAAAGCTCTCGACAAGGGTTACAAGTTGATGGAAATACAAGAAGTTTGGGAGTACACCATAACCCAATATGATAGGTCTTTAAACACTGGTGGTCTTTTTGCTGAAATGATGAATAAATTTATTAAAATAAAGCAGGAAGCATCAGGTTGGCCTTCAGACTGTTCCAACAACGAGACCAAAGAGACCTACGTCGAAGCTTTTCTTGAGAATGAAGGTGTCCAGTTGGAGTTTGCAGCCATCACCAACAACCCTGGTTTGAGGTCACTAGCTAAACTGATTCTGAACAGTTTTTGGTACGTTTATATGTTTTATTTCATGTGTGTGTGCATGTGTTTTATTGTTTTTCTCTCTATTGTTTCAGGGGCAAATTCGGACAGCGAGAGAATCAGACCAGAATGGATATAGTGAGACAACCATCTGAATTTTATAAACTAGAAAACAACCCGGCCATTAACGTAAAACACGTAACAATCATTAATGAAGATGTGTTGCTAGTTAGTTGGGAGTACAAGGATGAAGCCGCCGACAGCACAGCCACCGTTAATGTAGCCATTGCTGCCTACGTCACAGCCCAAGCCCGTTTGAAGTTATATTCATATTTGGAAAAGTTGGGTGACAGAGTGCTGTATTATGACACTGACTCTGTCATTTACGTGTCCAGAGAGGGCGAATGGGACATTCCAACAGGTTCCAGCTTGGGTGAAATGACTGATGAGTTGGCTGCTTATGGAGCTGGTAGCTATATTATGGAATTTGTGTCGGCGGGGCCTAAAAATTATAGTTTTACCGTGTACTCTCCCACAACCGGAGAGACACAGAAAGTGTGCAAAGTAAAAGGGTTTGCTCTCAACTATAAAGCATCACAACACATTAATACCGGGGTTATGAAACAGATGGTTGAGAACTCTAGTGCGGAACCGGTCGTTGTTCACTTTGATCAGATACGGAGGACACAAACACACGAACTGGTAACCAGATCGGAAACCAAAGTGTACAAACCGTGTTTGACGAAGCGTAAGTTCAACGACGATGGCAGTTTCGACTCTACTCCATTTGGCTTTAAAAGACACAAAACAGAGTGACTAAGTGTGTGTGTGTAGTTTAGGTTAAATCTTGTATATAGTTTTTTCTTGTATATCTATAGCTTTAGGTTAATGAATTGGTGTGTGTGTGTGTGTGTGTGTGTGTGTGTGTGCGTGTGTGACTATTTTTAGCTTTTATCTCTGTTTTATACAAGACATACACGTTGAGAGTGTTTCTTAATATTTCCATAGGTTACTGTGTTTTAGGTTAAAATGAATAGGGTATCTAAAATATGTTAGTTTTAAGTTTTTCCTGGCTAATTTTAGTAAGAGGGTGTACTTTTGTTTTGTAGCTTTCTGTCTACACGATACATGTTTGAGTATTTTTCTTTGTTAAGATTAAACTGTCTTGAAAATAAGTATTGTACTTTTCTCAAAATAGCTTATTAGGGTTATTCTTGTTAGCTGAATTTTCAGTTTAAAAGACATATTTTTGTTTAGATTAAAACTGTCTTGAAAATAATATTGGAATTTTTTCAAATAGCTTATTAGGGTTATTCTTGTTAACTGTATTTCAGTTCAAAAGACCTATTTTTGTTTGTATAACAGATTAAAACTATCGTTAAAACTAAGTATTACTTTTTCTCAAAGTAGTTTATTAAGTCTTTATTAGGTTAGTGTTTTTATCTGAATTTCGGCTTTTCTGGCTATATTTAACAGACAGTGTGTATTTTTGTAGCTGTCTGTCTACAAGATATATTTTTTATAATATAGTATTATTGTTATTATCTCAAATAGCTTATTAGGGTTATTCTTGTTAACTGTATTTCAGTTCAAAAGACATATTTTTGTTTGTATAACAGATTAAAACTATCGTTAAAACTAAGTATTACTATTTCTCAAAGTAGTTTATTAAGTCTTTATTAGGTTAGTGTTTTTATCTGAATTTCGGCTTTTCTGGCTATATTTAACAGACAGTGTGTATTTTTGTAGCTGTCTGTCTACAAGATATATTTTTATAATATAGTATTATTGTTATTATCTCAAATAGCTTATTAGGTCTTTACTCAGGTTGTTTGTTTTTAACCTAATTTCAGTGTAAGAAGACATATTTTTGTATAACAAATTAAGACTGTCTTGGAAATAAGTATTGTAATTTTGTATTTTAAAGAGAGAGTTTACTATTTAAAAATGTTTGATTAATCTTTTTCACAAGAATATCAGTACCAAATAAAAATGCTTTTTATATTGAATTTTGTCTTTATTTAAATATAACTCCTTGTATATGGTAGTTGTTTGTAAACACATATGATTAAACGAAATCGAAAGTAATTTAAAAACATTTTATTACATGAAACGGTCCTATACATGTTCAATAGAAAATTTAAAAATAATACGGGCTTCTTTAATGTTCTCCTTGATTGTGTTGTGGGTTCAACAAGCTGTTAGACTGACTGACTGAAAAATGAAACAAGTTTTAGTCTATAAACATTGAAACGAGAACAAAAAAATTCCGTTGACTGTGTAAAGACAAAGATGAAACTACTTGATATTATGCTGCCATATGACCTTTCATGCTGTAAGCCAGAAAAAATGCAAAACAGTAACAGAAAAGAAACCTGTCAAAAATATTTGATGCTAAGAAAAACAAGTATACAAAAGGCAGATTTCTATATCTAAAACTGAAGTAGAGCTGAAACAAGTTACAAACATGCAGTTAAAAACAAACCCCCTTACAAATTATATAACAAAAAGGTTTCACAACAAAAATCTATTTTACTATTAATACAATACACTAGAATTAAAATGCATGCTGAAAATAATATAACCATCAAGTAGTAAAACAAATACAAATATTACCTTACAGTGAAGATACCTTCATTACCCTTCCAATACTGTACTAATCTGTAAGTATTTTTTGAGCAGATTATACGTCTGTATCAAACGTTTTGGGTTTACACTGAAAAAGCAGTACAATAAAATCAAACACAGATATTTTTTAAAAACGTTTATTATTATATATATTTATAAATATATATATTTTATTTATTGGTTGGGGTTTGTGATGTCGCAGACTGAAACAAAAGAAATGAAACATAAATTCCTGTATCCAAAACGAGGGCAATGGATATTACCTTTCGTTCTCGAGATCTACAAGACGTAGATCTCGAGAATTGCACCCCCTAAAGGTTGGGGTGGGGCTTGGAATATCAACCCCACACCCCAAGGGGCTATATACCCCACCCACACCAGGGTGGAGTACTGTTGCGGAGAGGGCAGCTCCCCCTCTCCAGCAATATATATTGCTATTATTGGCTAAAATAAAAACAAATCTTTTATAAACTAAAAGAACCATTTTAAAATTACTTACTGCGTTTCCCACAAACAACCCGTTGATAATATTAAATATTTCAGCTAGAACAAACAAAAACTTTATTAATAATTTCACTCTAAACACAGAGAGACAGGACATACCTTCCATTATGTTTGTTGTTTGCTAACTGAAAGTCGAAACCTGCAGAGAAGCTTTTAAAGTAGAGTCTCACTCATGGGTATGTCAAAAAAAAACTGCAAACCGATAAAAATGTCTTGGTCTTCGACTATAAACACAAGTTAACCCTCGAAAAATGTTATATATAAAATTGTTTATTGCCTGGTTTAAAACAAAAAAAACACGCTAAGGACTTGAAGACAACGACTCTGTTTTATTACCAAATTAAAAGTGTATCTGCATTACAGGTGATAGAAAAATGTTATATATAATTGTTTATTACCTGGTTTGAAAAACACGCTAAGGAATTTGAAGACAGCGATGCTGTTTTATCACCAATTAAAAATTGTATCTGGATTTTATAGGTGTCGGGTTTTTTTATGATTCATTACCTAAAATCAATCTTGAGTTATCAGTGGTGTTTGTCTGATAACAGAATGTATGTAGGTAGATGAAAACTCAGGAAAAGCGGGTTTTTAAAGACCAGGGGTCTTTCAACCTACGCTTTCAAACCTGATTGGTTGAACCCTTATATATATACGTTCTTATCAAAGCTCTACCCCACAGTATAAAATCAGAAACAACAACAACAACCATGGCGTTATCATCAGCATCAGTGTTAGTTGATTTAAATCGTGAGGGCCTTTGCGAAGCGTCACCTGTAATTAAAGCTGCAGACTTGTTGTTAAACACCCCATATAACATATTAGGGGGTGAAAAAGTGAAAACCCGCTATGGTTACCGAATGTTGATGAAATTGGAAAACGGGGTGGTGTTTCTACCGAGACGTATGCTGCCAACTGACGCTCGAGTCGTCTTTTTCGAGTCTGGGAATGCTCAAGCGATCTATAAAGGAGAAAAAAAATTAAAAAATGGTATGTATACCAGTACATTCCAATTTCAAGACAAACGAACCAACACCATCGACGACTTGTAATATACCAGAATAATCAAACGTATACAGAGTAGTTAAGGAGATAAACTATCAACATCAACTTATGAGAGGGGTTTTCATCGTAAACTACCAACCATATGTACTTTAGAAAAAAACAACAACAGCAGCAGTAACAGTAACAAGTATGAACCATTGTGTGAAGTGTTTTTTTATAATGGAGCAGTTAAAGCATATCACTTTTATCAGCAGGGAATTAAAACCAAACTTACAAACACCAATTGATCAACTAATTCTGGACAGCGTGTTGGCTGATATGGAGTGGTTTGAAACCGAGAAAAAATTTTGTTGTGTGCTAGGAGGTTATGCTTTAACACTATACGGTACAGAACAACATTATCTTATAATTCGTTTAATAATATCTGGAGATAAGTATGACTCTTGTAATTTACCTAATATGCAGGGTTATCATAGAATTTCGAATGGTTTTATGTTTTACCGTAATTTTCTAGATGAGAAGAAAGTGTGGTATAGTTGTAGGTTTTTGTCTGAGCTGCTTATTCATAAAGAACTTTTTATACTCAAAATATTTCAATACTATAAATATAATTTAGATAATCGTTTTGTTTTTTATAAAGCAGAAAAGACTAAAAAACTTCTTCTTGTTGAAAACCCAGTCAGTGTTTTAAATTTTTGGCGATCTTATAAACCGCAAACCTTGCAATCATTATGTATGGGTTCGTTAGCTAACCAAATCTAGAGTATTATTTTTTAGTTGTGTTTATAGTAAAACTGTTGTATTTTAGTCTAGTGTTTGTACTAAATTATATTGTATTTTTGTATAAACTGTACTTTTGTGTAAAAATAATTGTAACAACCAATATAAACTCCACAGTATAGTGAAAAACTCTGTAACAATATATCAAAGTATATTATTAAATAAACCCCATTCATAGTTGAACTTGTGTGTTTTTAAAATAAAACCTATAAATGTGAAAGGTAAACACATCTTTACAAAAACAAACATAAAAAAACGTAATCTAGAACGGTATACTACGTTATATGTATTAATGCAATACCTATTAGTGTTGTATTATTAATGAGAACATGTTTTTACGATTATAAAATAACTCATTAAGAAGCCTGAGGCAACTGGAAACAGATAGAATATTAGTCACCGATGAAATCGTTTTTACTAGCGTTTTATATTTTACAAATATTTCTAGTTGCTTTGGCGTTCCGTATACAGGGAGTGTTTAGACAGTTATGAACAAAATTTGTTTCGATTCCTTTGCTGTAGCTTCTGTTTTTACTTGGTATATCTCTTATTTCATCAACTATAACATATAAAAACATATCGTGTACGTGTTATAAGCAACGGATATCGATATATCAATCCTAGGTCTGTCTGTCTGTTTCATGTGTGTGTCTGCAAATACGTTGTTTCTTAGGGGAAAACGTGTCAAACACAAATACTGTACTGATGTCTGTATTCTAGACAAGCTCAAACACGAATAATGGGGACTAACAAACAGGGGCTGGTGTTTACATACTTGGAATAACAGATAGATGATGTCATACTTTTAACGACTGTATTCTAGACAAGACCGAACAAGTCTATTGAGGGGGACTAACAAACGGCAGGTGTTTACATACTTGGAATCAAATAAAAAGTATTTTGTTCAAATTAATGTGTTTTTATTTTGTAATACAATTAAAAAGTATGTCTTAAAGCAACAACATCCTGAACAAACTTATCTTGTGCTACATCAGCTATATGTAGGTTGTTTCTATGTGCTGTAAGGTATTTCACTTCAGTCTTTATTCTTTTAAAGAGATTTACTGCATTTGGATCGTACAGTATGTTTAGAATCACTTTGGCATTTGGGTGTTTATTTTTAAAGTTCCTCACAGCTCTTGGGAAACTTTTCTTTTGTGTTCTTACCGCATGATATGGATAGGGGGCGCCTGTCTCGTTTCTTGCAAGTAAACCAAACACACTTATTTTCTCCGTTTACTTGGCTTTTGGGGGTTGTATCCTCAAGATGTTCTGTGACTTTAGCGTTTGTTTGTCGCACAAGCTGTACCTCATCATTTATCTTCATTAATTTTACTTCAATCGCATTTAGGTTGTCCTTGTATTTCTGATCAAATTTGTTTAGGAAGAAATCAAAACATAATTCGATTGCACTTATCATAGAACTGAATGGATATCCAGCAAGTCAGATGTAATAGCAAATCTTTACACACATATGTACCAGATATCAAATTGTTTTCAGCATCTGTTCCATCAAAGTCCACCACATATGTAGCTGTTGTTGGTATTACTTGAGCTGTTGCGTTCGTTTTTAGGGGGCTAGTAGTCCGGCTCCCTTGCGATAACTCTAAGTGGGCTCCCTCGGTTGAAACACTTGTCATGTCGTTGTGCTGAAACCCTAACTGTTCCTTCAGTCGATTGTTGAAATAGGTAATCAACTCTTTGGTTTTCTTATTTTCCATCCAATGAGACATTTTTTTATTTCTAGTTTTACACAGTTTAGTTGCATTAAAATAGCCAGTGTTCTTATCGATAATAAGTTGAAAATCTCCAAATAGACCATACCAGAAGTTGTCTTTAATTTGTTGGTAACACACATCACTTAATGTAGCCATTTTGAAACAGATTTGGGTTAGAGCAACTTGAAGCAAGTCTTTTCTCAACAACAACAGACTTGTGAATATGTTTAAGAGTGTGTGTGTGTGTGTGTGTGTGTGTGTAGCCTATTTATACATATTACCCACAGTAACCGTTTTAAACTGTATTTGTTTTTTTTTTACATGGATGATGTCATACTTCTAACGACTGTATTATTCTAGACAAGCTCAAACACGTATAATGGAATGATTCAACAGATATAACACAAGGTCATCAACTGACACGTTGTTTACCTTTAAGAGGACCTCTCTCTTGTGTATATTAAACAGATACACAGACAAGCTCAAACAGGATCAAGGTTAACAACTGTAAAACGTTGTTTATCCTTTGTAAGGCCTCTCTCTCTCTCTCTCTTACATCAGTTTGTTTCCTTAATACAAGAGAGAGAGACACTTGTTCAGTATGTGTTAAGTCGTGAAACAAGGATGACGTCTCTTGCTGTATGTAAGTACACTCTTCTTATTATGTCTGTTTGCATTCAAATAACAAATACAAACATAACCTTACTAAACAATCAGATGATTGGTAATCAACATATATACGAACACCTAACCTCATATGTAAACAACAACTGGCTTTTGTTTTATATATACAACTGCGAACAAACTTTTAACGTGTGCGTCTGTGGAGCTATTGGTTTAGGGACAGTGTATATCTGAGAAAGCTGTCTATGGTCGATTCGAGGTTCATGGGTTCAAATCTAAGTTCAGGCGAATGCTTTTCTTTCAGATACACATGCATCTGTCAGTCTAAGCAAAGACTTTGAACTGTCATGACGTGTTTGTTAAACAGCATGTACAAGCTTTAACAATGGCTATTAATTGTCTGTCTGTCTGTTTCCTCAATACAAGAGACACCTGTTCAGTAGTGTGTGTATTAAGCTGTGAAAGAAGGAAGACGTCTCTTGTTGTATGTAAGTACACTCTTGTATTATCATGTCTGTTTGCATTCAAATAACAAATACAAACATAACCTTACTAAACAATCAGATGATTGGTAATCAACACGTGTGTGAACATAACCTTAATAAACAAATACAGACAGCTGTGTGTACGAACATAACCTTAATCAACAAATACAAACATAACCTTAATAAACAATCAAAATGGCTTGGTAATCAGTCTGTATACGAACACCTAACCTTAATAAACAAATACATACATAACCTTAATAAACAATCAGACAGCTGGTATTCGACAAACACACATGGAGACCTGACTTGTAGATATCTATGGACACAGGTCAGACGGAACATCTTACGTCATCACAAGACAGTTAATACCTAACCTGGCTTGTGGCTATCTATGGACACAGGTCAGACATCTTGGAACGCTTGCGACGTCATCACAGGTCAGTTAATACCTAACCTGAGGCTGTAGCTGTCTATGACAGGTCAGCCATCTTGGAATGCTTGTGACGTCATCTCAGGTCAGACAGTTCCATAGAGACCCGGGTTGTGGCTGTCTATGACAGGTCAGCCATCTTGGAATGCTTGTGACGTCATCTGACAGGTCAGGTGACATTTGACGTTGACACCTGTCAGGTTAGATGACAACTGACAACTGACAGCTGTCAGGTCAGTGACATTTGACACCTGTCAAATCTGACAGGTCAGCTGTCAACTGTCACAGGTCTGCGCAGGTCAGCGCATGCGCATGACGTCACGCGCATGCGCAGAAAAAAGTGGAGGGGATGAGCCCAGGTGCCCGACTATCTACTTACGTGGAATAAATAATTCCATGCCAGCTTGGCTAATTTCGGTGACGTTTTGTGAGATATCAAGGGGGTCGGGATGAGAGAAGCAGACAGACGCCCATGGAAATGAGGAAAAGTAATCCCGCATTTCGTCACAGTTCGCGGAGTTGTAATGCCAAACGATACGTGGGTGTAATGACTGTGTGACCTCGGGCTGCATCGCACAGGAAGCAGTGACCATGTCGTGGTCTGAGCGACCATGGAGGGCGGCGACTGATATTTTATAGCAGTCAGGATTTGTAGTAGGAATGAGATCCAAAGAATTTGAGCGTTGTGTTGGGATGGGAGGAAAGTAAGTAGTTTGCTGAACCATATTGGCTAAAGAATTGCTGACTGGAAAGACATTCTCTGCTCTTCCTTCTAGATTGGTTTTTGAAGATCCTAGCCATTCCTTATTATGAACATTGAAGTCACCAAGAATAGTGACCTCGGAGGAAGGATATTCAGAAATCAGATGGTCGGTTTTTTGCAGAAAGGTAGTCGATGAGCTGGACAAAGTTGTTGTCAGAAGGTGACCGGTAAATGCAACAGATGAATTTAGTTGCAGCCCTGAGAGAGAGTTTTATCCATAGTATGTCTTTTCTTCCAGCTTCTAAATTGGGGAGTCTGGTGCAGTGTAGATTGCTACGGGCGGACGCGCACACGCCTCCATGCAATCTAAATGAAGTAAGGAGCTCTTACTCCGGGAAATTAAGGTGATTAGTGGCTGTTTTGGCACTGATTTGAGTTTCGGTGAGGAAGAGGAGTTGGGGCCTATTAGCCTGGAGGAAATGGTGGACGGAGTTCAGGTTAGAATTTAGGCCACATATATTTGAGAAAGATATGTTAAATCTTGATGCTGAAGCTCCCTGTACACCCCTCTACCGGAGATCCGAATGGTGGGGTATTTTACCCCCGGAATCTTTTGTACAAGGAGGAGCCATCATCATTTTTGTTTATAACGGAAACCGACTCAAACACTAGAACTGGAAACGTCCGTTGGGACTTCACCGACCCCTTGATTTAGGTGGTGGTACCTCCTCGAGCGTGAAAAAAATCCTTTACTATCACATAAAGGAAAAGTCCACTACCACCTTCCATATTGCAAGTATACCACAACAGCCAACTATTAAAGAGCTGACCAGCTATATAACTTGGTTATCATAGTTTTTTTATTTTTTGAGTTATTGGTGTGATACATATATATATATATATATATATATATATATATATATATATATATATATATATATATATATATATATATATATATATATATATATATATATATATATATATATATATATATATATATTAACACACATATAAAAATTAAATCTGACGCTGGATATGGGTTCTAGGGGTCGGAGTCCGCGCTCATTTGCAAAAAAATTTTCAACATTCAAAAGTCGGGATCTCCGTGTTGGTGAATTTTTTCTACGAAAATTCACTTAAAACTAAAATCATGCTTTTATAGCAGATCGAACTAAAAAGTATAAAATAATATTAATTTAAAAAATTGTTGCCAACAGTGATAGATAGAAAGTTAACTAAGTAAATAAAATTAAATACTTTTTAGAGTGTTTAAAAGAAGAGTAAAGTTATAAAAAAATTATAATTTTGGGCTGTTTATAAGTAAATGATGTTTGATTATAGAATGCAAGAGAATCTTCAAGAAGAATCTTCATCCTCAGCTAATTTTACCGCTTCTGAAGCTGAAATTGAATTGGCAAAGTTGCAAACCACGACGCAAGTAGAACGAGAACATAAAACGCCTCCTCCAAAAAGAAAAGGCAACAAGAGGATAGGCTACATAGGAGACTTGGAAAGTATTGATTTTTCCACTCCTAGGAAACGTAGAAAAAATCTTGTACAAGTGAAGCAAGTTGTTAGAAGGCAAAGAAAAAGAATTCATTCCCTACAGATGACTGTCAGAAGGCTGAGACTGCGGATTACTTCTCTGAAATCACTGCTTACCTATTTAAAGAAAAGTCCCTTATATCAGAGTCGTCAGAATCAACAATAAGAGTAAGTATCATATTTAAATCAATGTTATTTGTTGTTATAAAATCAGCGTAGATTTTATAAATAAAATTTATAAAATCGATGATTGACCTAAGTACTAAAAAAGTGCCATTCCTCATATTCCTCTAAAAGTGTAACAAACAGTAACCACTATCTCCTTACAGGCATCACTTTCGGGACCCGCTGTTGACATCTTTGAAAGATTGATAAAAGGACCTTCAACACAGAAATACAATCCTACACTACGATCCTTTGCAATGACCTTGTCATTTTATTCTCCAAAAGCATATAGTTTTGTGAGAAAAACTTTCAATCAAACTCTACCACGTTTAGGAACGATATCTAAATGGTACAGAGCAGTTGATGGAAGTCCGGGATTTACACAAGAAGCCCTTACTGCTTTAACTGTGAGACAAAGAGATTCATCTCAGCCACTTTGATGAAATCTTGTTATGGACGAAATGTCGATCAAGCGCCAGATAGAATGGACAGGGCAGAAGTTCACTGGGTACGTGGATATTGGTACCAACATTGATGAAGATTCGCTTCCTGAAGCCATGGAAGCTTTGGTGTTTATGCTAGTTGCTTTAAATGGCTCCTGGAAAATACCAGTGGGATATTTTCTCGTAAATGGGTTACCTGCTTTCACAAAAGCTAAACTAATAAAAAAATGTTTGGAATTTATTCATGTCAGTGGAGTCACAGTAACATCGCTTACTTTTGATGGTGCACCTGCAAATATCACAATGGCAGAAAAACTGGGTGCATATTTCTCTGACCCACTAAATTTAAAAACCTCATTTAAACATCCTATAACAAATTCGGACATATATATATTTCTGGACGCATGCCATATGATTAAACTTGTGCGCAATTGTATGGCATCCCAAACTGATATAAAGAATGCTGGTAATTCAGACATAAAATGGAAGTATGTAACCAATTTAGTTGAAAAACAGAATATAGAGGGTCTGCATGAAGCAACAAAAATACGTTTGCGCCATCTTCAATGGACAAGAGAAAAAATGAAAGTGTGTTTGGCCACTCAGACCATAAGCCGAAGTGTTAGCGATGCAATCACTTATCTCCGAGAAGATTATAAATGTCCAGAATTGAAGGAATCAGAGACAACATCAGACTTTTTATTAAAATTCAACAACATATTTGACATATTCAATTCAAGAAACCGTTTAGTTAAATATTTGTACAAAAAACCTCTCTCATCAAATACAGCACTTAATATTTTTGGTTATATGGAGGAAATTAAAAACTATATACTTAGTTTTGACACTGAAAGGCAGACCAATAATTAAGTCAAACAGAAAGACTGGATATTTAGGGTTTTTAATATGCATTGAGAGTTTAAAAAAAATGTACGATGATTTGGTTGTTGAAAAAAAGTTGTTAAAATATATTTTAACTTATAAATTATGCCAAGATCATTTAGAATTGTTTTTTGGTTCAATCCGAAGTAGAGGAGGTTATAATAATAACCCAACCGCCAGACAATTTGAGGCTGCTTTTTTTTGTTCCCTCAGGGTTCGTCCGCGGCCTTGCCGCCCCGATAGCACCGCAACCCTTGGTTGATTGTGCATACCCTTAGTCTTACTCCACCCATTCCAACATCACTGTGCCTTGAACTAGTCTGCACAGCGATTGGTAGGGTGAAGTTTTATATTGCTCTGTCTCCGGTCTAGAGTGACCGTAGATCAGTTGTCTTTTCCGGTCCAGAGCTATACACTCACACAAGATGTGCTGGGCTGATTCCTCCCCCTCGCCGCAGAGTCTGCATGCGAGGTCCCCTTCGAACCGCCCCATTTTATGCAGGTGTTTCTTGACGGCCATGTGTCCCGTCAAGAGACCTGTTGTGTTTCTGAGCTGTCCTCTGCTAAGGTTTAGCAGCTCCACAGCTCTCTTTGAACTGGGTCCGTCAATTATTGACTTCCCATGTCTGAGCCCTGGACAGTCCGCCCAGTACACCTTGTGTTGGTTTCTGACCCAGGACTTAATGGCTCCCCTGGCAGTGCTCTTTGACACGCCCAGAGCCGGTTCTGGTCCCATAAATGGTTCTGCTGACCCTCTCTTTGCGAGACTGTCAGCTTCTTCATTGCCTTTAACCCCCGAGTGACCCGGCACCCAGATGAGGGTCACCTTATTCTGCCCAGCCAGGTCGCTCGTCTCGTCTCGGCACTCACTCACCAGCCAGGAATTTACCGTGGGCTACTTAGTGCCTTAAGGGCTGCCTGGCTGTCTGTGGCTATGAGGATCCGCTTGTTGGTGTAGCCCCTCCTCTTGTTCTCCCGCACACAGTGCAGGATGGCGTACATCTCGGCCTGAAACACCGTTGCATGGGCTCCGAGGGAAATACTATGACTTACCCTCGGTCCTTCCGAGTAAACACCTGCCCCCGTCCCACGCTCCCCGCCAGATCCGTCCGTGAACCAGACGAGCGCGTCCCGTGGTATGCCCGGCGTCTCCTCCCGCCATGCCTCGCGATCAGGGATTTCCACTGTAAAGTTGTTTTCCCTGCACATTCGCGGGCTCGCGAAGTCTGACCTCATTTCAAGCATGGGTTCCTTCACGATCTCCTGAATTTTGCAGTGGCCCCTGAAGCCTGGGTTGATCTTCAGTCTACCATTGCAGGCTAGTCTGTATAGTCCTAGCCTGGCCTCTCCCATAATAACTAAGTGTAGGGGGGGTAGATCCAGCAACACCTCCATGGCGGCTGTTGGGGTTGAAGACATGGCCCCTGTGATGCCTAGGCAAGCCATCCTTTGGATCTTGCCTAGTTTTTGTTTGGCACTGGATTGTGTCACCTTAGGCCACCAGACCAGTGCCGCATATGTTAACGATGGTCTGACCACCCTTGTGTACAGCCAGTGGGCCATACTAGGTCTTAGTCCCCACGTTTTTCCATATAGCCGCCTAGTGACGGCTAAGGTTATGACTGCCTTACGCAGTATTTTTCCAATGTGACCATTCCAGGTTAGCTTAGAGTCCAATACGACCCCAAGATATTTTACCTCCCTGGCCATTGGAACGCTCCTACCGTATAGAGTGAGAGTTCTGTGGCTTTCACACTTCCTCCTCCTCGTAAACGGCACGACGGTTGCTTTCTCGGGGCTCACCCCGAGCCCTTGATCAACCGTCCACCCTTCCACCACTTTCAGTGCAGTCTGCATACGCTCCCACACTGCCTGTGTGACCTTTCCTCGGACTATGATGACAATGTCGTCTGCATAGCCCTGTACCTCATACCCCCCTCCCGAGAGCCTCCCCAGCAGGCCGTCCACGACTAGACACCAGAGCAAGGGAGACAGAACGCTCCCCTGCGGACACCCCGCCGCGACCCCCGCCAGCAGAGTCCCTCCCGCGAGTGATGTGAACACCGCCCTGTCCCTGAGCATGGAACCGATCCACCTGCAGCAGGTCTCCTCTATTCCACGCTCCCGGGCAGCTGCCAGAACCGATCCGAACGAGGTGTTGCTAAAGGCCCCCTCTATGTCTAGGAAGGCCCCCAGCGCCACCTCCTTGTTCTCCAGCGTATTCTCCAGTTTCAGCACCAGTTGGTGCAGTGCTGTTTCTGTTGAGAATCCTGCTCTGTATGCATATTGTCCGCAGTGTAGAGGATATGCTTCCAGTACACCGCCCCTAATGTGCCGGTCGAGCAGTTTTTCCACTGTTTTCAGCAAGAAGGACATGAGACTTATTGGCCTCAGGGACTTTGCCTGGTCTGTTGGACGCCCAGATTTAGGAATAAATACAACCCTGGCCAGTCTCCATGCCCTCGGAATGTACCCCAGAGCCAGGCTGGCCCTCATAATGAGGGTAAGCACCGGCGCCAGTATATCTATCCCCTGTTGGAGCATGATGGGCATTATTCCATCAAATCCCGGCGATTTGTATGGCTTAAAGCTGTTAATGGCCCATCTGATTTTGCTCCAGGTAACCACCTCTTTAGCGACTGTCCAGTCTACTCTAGATGCCCGCCTATAAGGCGCCTCTATTTCTGAGTGTTCCCAGTCCGGAGGTGATTGGTTTATTATGTTACAGCCGGGGAAGTGCGTCTGGAGTAAAATTTCCATAGTTTCCTCCCCCGAGCTTGTAAAGCCTCCCGTGGGTGTTCTAAGGGAGCCTATGTTAGTCTGAGGGCCCTTAGACAGGATCTTGTGTAGTCGAGCACTCTCGGACGTGTTTTCCACTTCTTCGCAGTGCCTCCTCCACGACTCCTTCTTGGCGTCCCTCAGTCTTTTGTTATAGGTCGATAGGGCCTGTCTATATTCATCCCATGCTCCCGACCTTTTGGCCGCGTTAAATAGGTTACGAACCTGCGTCCTCCTTTGCCTGAGGTCCTCGTTCCACCACGGGACGTTCCTGGTGGGCACCCTCATTTTCAGGGGGCAGTTGGCGTTATAGGCCGAGGTAATTGCGTCTCGCAATTGGACTGCTGCAATCTCGAGGTCTATTGAATTTTTTTATGGTACTCTTAACCCCCCGCAGTTCCACAGCCAGGTCTGCCCTGTAGGCTTCCCAGTCCGCCTTGCGGGGGTCCCGGTACCATACCGTTTCTCTTTCGACTTTGGCGATTTCAAACCGGATGTATCTGTGGTCTGAGCTACTCACTTCCCCAGACACAGCCCAGCTTTTAACAAAGTCACCCAGAAACTGGGTGGAAACTGTTAGATCTAAAACTTCCTCACGCCGTGTTGTGACGAAGGTCGGTTTATTACCTCTATTCAATATGTCTAAATTAAATTTCATAAAGAATTGTAAAAGTGCCTCACCCCTAGAGTTTGTGTCCGAGCTACCCCACAACTCATGGTGCGCATTCGCATCCATGCCGATGATGGTCTGCCATCCACCTGCTCTGATACCCACCATCAGCTGCTCCAATTCGTTGGGTGGAGGAGGGTCCGTGCTGTCCCCTGGCAGATAGGCTGACGCGACAGTAATGTCCCTCAGCCCATCCGCTCCTCCACATCGGATTTTGATCGTTGCCAGGTCCCTGGAACAGAAATTCATTAGAGGGAGAAACTCTATCCCTTCCCTGACAAAAATGCAGGCCCTCGGGTTCTCGCTGGATCTGCTGTAGATGAGCTTTCCAGTAGCTCCGCCGAGTCCCTTGATCTCTCCTTTATAGGAGTACGGTTTCTGGATGAGGGCCACATCCGTGTTCCTCAGAGCCATTAGTAGTCCGGCCGTGGCTGCCCTACTGTGTTGGAGGTTGACCTGAAGGAACCTAAGTCCCATTAACCCTTAGTTGCTTCCCCAGTGGGCGGAAGCTAACCCTTCCCATGCCCCAGAATGCCTTGAAGGAGGTTCCTTCAAGGGCTCTGTAAGATGTCGGGTCGATCGAGAAGGCGAGCGTCTGTCCTTTCTCCTCTGCCTTCCTGCTTAGAACCGACCAGTGTCGCGTCCCCAGTTCAGGGTTCTGGATCTTAAGTCTGCTGATCACCGTCTCCTGCGGGACGGTGTCAGGGATCCGTACGAGGACCTTGCGTCTCTTTGGGAATTCCTTGGGCTCGACGGCTGTCAAGTCCGCCCCCTCCCAAATCTGACCGAGGCCCCCGATCGTTTTCCGCAGCCAGTCCCGCGACTGCGGGCCGGCACAGGTTGTCCAGAGGATGCCCCCCGTCAGGCGCGTCCGGTGGAACTGAGGCGGGCTCTCCCCTTCCTGAAGAGAGTCCACTGCAGCTACCACCGCAGCCTGGATCAGGTCCGCCTTCCTCTGGTCTAGCGTGACCTCAGGATGGCGTCTGTCAATCACCGCCATCCCGAGGCCCTCCGCAGCCTCCCTGTAAGAGCCAGTCTGCGCCGGTGTTCCGGCCTTGGTTCCTTTGGGAGGTCTGTCTGTAGTAGGCGTGCTAGAGCCAGAGCGCGGCGTCTTCCGACTCGCACTCTCCTCTTGCGCCTTTACAGGCACCCTGGCCCTTTTGGAACGTCTGTCTGTAGTGGGCGTGCTAGAGTTCGAGCGCGTCCTCTTCTGACCCGCACTCCCCTCTTGCGCCTTTACAGGTTTCTCGACCGTCCAGGTCCCGGCCGCCATTTTTTGCGCCCTCCGGAGCTTCTTTCTTTGCGCCCCGGAAAGACTCTTGGACTGCCGGGGCAGTCCCTCTACTCTAACAGTAGAGTCCTCACTGGTGGAGGGGCCCCCGGAGTCCGCGGAGCTCGCCGCCCTCCGGTGGGACCCAGCCTCCAGCTTGGGTGTCGGGGACAGGTCTCTGGCCGAAGCTACCCCCTGATCCCCCGTATCTACGCCGGTCGTGGGACCTCCAGAGTCCGCTGCCGCCCCCTGGCTCGTCTCCGTTTCCGGGATAGACTCAAGGCACAAGTCTGTAGCCGGAGCCACTCCTCGAGCCTCATTGGTTTTGGTTTTGTATGTGTTTATTATCTTCATGTTGTTCCCACGAGAATGGGGGCAATACTGTCCACACCATCAGAACCCCCTGTGTGGTGCAAGGCGGGTTACTCTGGAGGGTTGCCTGGTACTCCAGAGGTTCCGTTCACGACACCATCGCCCTGGTGCCATCCATCCATAGGCACGGGTCACGTGACACCGTAGATTGGGGGAGTTTAGTTCGACCTCCTTGTCTAGATCCATCATGTTTAGTTATTAGCAGGGTCACCTCGTGCAGGATGCGGATTTTTACCGCGCATGACGGTCTTGGGGAAAGCTTCATCGGGAGTTTATGTTGTTATTTCCACTTCCTCAGCTTGCCCCCTGGAGTCCTTTGGCCCGCGACTCCTTAACCCCTTGAGGCTGCTTACAAAAGACTACTAGTTCATAGTCAAATATCTGCACCAGACACAGGAAATGCTATCAATTTAGAGGAAATGAGTATCCTCGCCTGTGGCTCTGGTAGTCTTACTACAACAGAAACTGGAGACGATTTGGAAAGCACAGAAGTAGATAGTCCGCCACCTGGGCTCACCCCCTCCACTTTTTTCTGCGCATGCGCGATGACGTCATGCGCATGCGCTGACCTGTGACAGCTGACCTGTCAGATTTGACAGCTGTCAATGTCATCTGACCTGGGTGACAGCTGTCAACGTCAGCTGTCAGACCTGTGTGACAGATGTCAAATGTCATCTGGCCTGTCATATGTCAGATGACGTCACATGCGTTCCAAGATGGCTGACCTGTCATAGACAGCCGCAACCCCGGGTTAGGTCTCTATAGAACTGTCTTATGTCTGACCTGAGATGTTCCAAGATGGCAACCCCTGTCCATAGATAGCTGCAACTCGGGTTAGGTCTCTCTATAGAACTGTCTTATGTCAGATGACGTCAGATGTTCCAAGATGTCTGACCTGTGATGATGTTCCATAGATAGCCACACAGCCCCAGGTTAGGTCTCTATAGAACTGTCTTATGTCACATCTGATGACGTCAGACGTTCCATAGATATCTACAAGTCAGGTTAGGTCTCCATGTGTGTTTGTCGAATACCAGCTGTCTGATTGTTTGTTAAGGTTAGGTGTTCGTATACAGGCTGAGTACCCGCCATTTTGATTGTTTATTAAGGTTATGTATGTGTTGTATGACAGAAGCATGCTTATTACCAATCAGCTGATTGTTTATTAAGGTTAGGTGTTCGTATACATGTTGATTCCTCCGCTATCTGATTGTTTATTAAGGTTAAGTTTGTATTTGTTATGTCGTCAACGTGCTATCTGATTGTTTATTAAGGTTATGTTTGTATTTGTTTATTAAGGTTATGTTCGTATACATGTTGATTGCCAGTCATCTGATTGTTTGTTGAGGTTATGTTTGTATTTGTTATTTGAATGCAAACAGACATAATAATAAGAGTGTACTTACATACAACAAGAGACGTCATCCTTGTTTCACAGCTTAACACACACACTACTGAACAGGTGTCTCCTGTGTTCAGGAAACAGACAGACAGACAACTGATTGCCATTGTTGAAGCTTGTACATGCTGTTTGAAAGGATATAACACACGTCATGACAGCTCGAAGTCTTTGCTTAGAGTGACAGATGCATGTGTATTTGAAAGAAAAGCAATCGCGTGAAATTAGATTTGAACCCACGAACCTCGAATCGACTATACAGCTTTCTCAGATATACTATCGCTAAACCAATAGCTCCACAGACGCACACGATAAAAGTTTGTTCGCAGTTGTATATATAAACCAAAACCTGTTGTTGTTTACATATGAGGTTATGTTCGTATACATGTTGATTACCAATCATCTGATTGTTTAGTAAGGTTATGTTTGTATTTGTTATTTGAATGCAAACAGACATAATACAAGAGTGTACTTACATACAGCAAGAGACGTCATCCTTGTTTCACAGCTTAACACATACTGAACAAGTGTCTCTTGTATTGAGGAAACAAACTGATGTAAGAGAGGGGCCTTACAAAGGATAAACAACGTTTTACAGTTGTTAACCTTGATCCTGTTTGAGCTTGTCTGTGTATCTGTTTAATATACGCAAGAGAGAGAGGCCCTCTTAGAGGTAAACTACGTGTCAGTTGATGACCTTGGTGAATGTTATCTTGTGTTATATCTGTTGAATCATTCCATTATACGTGTTTGAGCTTGTCTAGAATACAGACATAACCGAAAGGATGACTGGGAAAAATAAGTGTGTTTGGTTTACTTGCAAGAAACGAGACAGGCGCCCCCTATCCATATCATGCCGTAAGAACAAAAAAGAAAAGTTTCCCAAGAGCTGTGAGGAACTTTTAAAATAAACACCCAAATGCCAAAGTGATTCTAAACATGCTGTACGATCCAAATTCAGTAAATCTCTTTAACAGAATCAAGACTGAAGTGAAATACCTTACAGCACATAGAAACAACCTACGTATAGCTGATGTACCACAAGATAAGTTTGTTCAGGATGTTGTTGCTTTAAGACATACTTTTTAATTGTATTACAAAATAAAAACACAGTAATTTTAACAAAGACTTTTATTTGATTCTAAGTACAAGTATGTAAACTCTTGCCCTTTTGTTGGAATACATTTATAGAATTATTAACATTAGATGGTTCAGCGTTGCGTTGGTGCTGTTGTTGTTGTCGTTGGTGCCTCTTCATGGCTGTGGGTTTACTAGGTGATAACACTAGCTTCTTTTAGTTCTTCCAAGATTGACTGAATTTCGTTGTTATGAGCATTATTACCTGCAACTTGGGAAGCCACTAAAAGTCTAAGTCTGTCAACCAACTCGTTTATGTCATTCCAATACACATAGGCTATTTGTTTGTTATTTTGTGTCATATAGTTGTTGGTGCTGATGTTGTTAGGGCTCATGCCGTTGCTATCGCTGCTCTTATCACTCTGAGTTTTAAGTTCAGTCTTTTGTTTTTTGTTAAGATGTCTGACGTTGCTGTCGTCATCCTCTTCCTCATATGTGTAACCAAAACCTTGAGGAGTTGACGATCTACGACCTCGTGGATTTATCACTGGTTTTATTAGAGTCAGATACTTTTCACAGGAACAACCCTTGGTTCGGGCGTTAGGATCATAGTTCATTTTATGAACACTAGTTGCTTCTAGAATATCTCTATAGTGTTGAAGATCATCATAAGTATACCCCCGGGGTCTTTTCATAAATGACAATTCTAGCAAACCTTGTGTTTGCGGGTATCTCCTTTGGCCCAGTTGAATCTCAGCATCAGTAAAGTCTAAGTGTTTGTTACCAACACTCCAGCTACCGGTATCTTTAGCGTAGCGAGCACCATACGTTTGATCAATGGTAGTGAGCCTTGGTGGTTCAGTAAAATACTTGTCTACATAATATCGAACTCGTTCAGGATATTGCTCCAAAAATTCTTGATATGCAGGGTTAGATGTGACAGTTTGTAGGTCTGCCTCAAGCTCTTCAAATGTTGGGATATCCTCATCGGAACTTGTCTCCTCAGCCTCTTCCCTTGGTTCAGCTTCAAAAACTTCATGGTCTTTAAGGAACTCTACTTGGGGTTTCGTTTCTGGTATATCGACTTCGTCTTTGATTTGTTCAGCCTTTGGTGGTTGCGGCGGCTGCTGCTGCTGCTGCAGTGCTGATGTGTTTCTAGATATTTCACTTAGGGGCTCAACAATTGGTTTATATAAACGTTGCAGAGCATCATCATTCTCGGCTCTGTTAAGTTTAAGCATTAAATGTTTTTTTCGAATATTGTCAGCAAGTTGTAAAATCCTTTTCTTAACTTTTCGCTCTTCCTTACCCAGCACTTCCATTGTGTTACAACTGGTCGGTATTACCAGCTGGTCTAATCATTTGTTTGAGCGATACAGGTTGTGTGGTGGTTTAACATATACTGACTCCGTCATGGTACATGTCTTCTTATTTATCACGATATCCGTCTGTCTTGTTAGAAAGCTGTGTTAGACAGCTGTGTTAGACAGCTGTGTTAGACAGCTGTGTTAGATAGCTGTGTTAGACAGCTGTGTTAGACAGCTGTGTTAGACAGCTGTGTTAGACAGCTGTGTTAGACAGCTGTGTTAGACAGCTGTATGACAGCTGTGTTAGACAGCTGTATGACAGCTGTGTTAGACAGCTGTATGACAGCTGTGTTAGACAGCTGTATGACAGCTGTGTTAGACAGCTGTATGACAGCTGTGTTAGACAGCTGTGTTAGACAGCTGTGTTAGACAGCTGTCAGACAGCTATCAGACAGCTGTATGACAGCTGTGTTAGACAGCTGTCAGAAAGCTGTTAGACAGCTGTCAGACAGCTGTTAGACAGCTGTATGACAGCTGTTAGACAGTTGTATGACAGCTGTGTTAGACAGCTGTGTTAGACAGCTGTATGACAGCTGTGTTAGACAGCTGACTGCCCTGTCTATCATTGTTGTGTTAGAATAATATATATCTATCGAATCCTTTTCTATATCGACCTTTGTGTACATCGTTTTCCTTCACAATCACCAACACACCATACTTAGTATCTTTCCAGCATTGGTAGCAGATAGTTTTAAATTGTTTAAAGTCCATATCAGTGGTCACATGATCGTCGTACACGTGTTTTAAATTGGTTTCATCTTGCTTGAATAACACAATAACATTGGTGTTGTCACGTACCAGATGTTTGGGTATTCGTGTATATGTTTGACAGAGATAGAATGAATCAATATTCTTATGTCTGCCCATACTGAAGTATGCTCTTATTTTATCTTGTTTGTCACAAGCTACATCATCAAATATATACACAGAGTTGTCCTTGGCATCTTCCGGATCTAATATTTCATCGTTTTCTCTATAAGGATAGTAACCAACACCTTTTTTTTGCATTCATCACCTCCTTTAACATCTTGTATTTCGGTTGATACAGAGACTTTGAATACACATACACGTTATCAAATTTTAAACCGTTTGCTTCAAACAACAAACTCAGCATGACATTAGTTTTACCACACCCACTGGGACCACATATGATACAGCGAACGGTGTTTGGAAAGAGAGGACCATGCCTCGGTTGTTGTTGAGCTGTGTCCGTAACAACATCGTCTATATTTGTAATGGGTAAGGCAGAAGCGTGTTTGCTGGTACGCATCTTAACTTAAACTAAACTATATTTTTTGGGTGTGTATATATATGAATGCAAGTGAGACAAAGGCATGTATCTCAAGAAACAGCGCTCCGGTTATGGGTTGTATCTGCAAAAACCATTGCAATAAAAGACTCAAACAGTAGCCTGTGTGTATCAGTCATGGCGCACACCTTTGTGTTGAAAGACCGCAGCTCCCATCTGTCGTCAGACTACCATCCACCAATTGTTTTGGATGGTAGTTATGCTGTTGCCTTGATAGGCTTTCACACCTACAACAACATACCCAACATCTATGAAGGTAAAAACAAATTTCATGTAAAAGAAGGAACCGGTTGGCGAACCATCACGATACCCACCGGTGCTTATGAAATAACACACTTGGAAGAGTTACTTCAAAATGAACTTGTTGGTGCTACGGCAACACACGAACAAAAGCAACAGGCTCTGATTCTGAGACCTAATCCGAACACCATCAAATGTAGACTAAAGTGTTATACAAATGTCAGTTTTGAATTTGATGGTTCGATTGGGCGAATGTTGGGCTTTTCAAAACAAGTTCTTCAGCCGGACACCTTTTATGAATCTGATTTACCTGTTGAAATAGTGGATGTTAGACAGATTCGCATAGAAACCAATATTGTGTCTGGTTCCTATTATAACGGACAACCCTCACATACGCTGTATGAGTTTGCTCCGATGGTTGATCCTGGCTACGCAATCGACATAGAACCTAAAAATTTAATTTACTTGCCGGTGAACAAGCAAGAGATTTCCAATATAAGCATCGACATCGTCGACCAAGATTCAGTTCCTGTCAACTTTCAAGGTGAAGACGTGTCTGTTCGCTTGAAACTTATAAAAGTTGCTTAGTATGTTGGTCTTTAAGGATATAAAAGCAAGTGCATCTACCACAACAAATTCAGTTGAGTCAGACACGTCAAAGGGTACGCTTCGTCCCAATAATATTGAGTTCCTGAAAAGCCTGGGTTATCATGTCGTCAAAACTAGAAATATTCAAAGACCCAGTGTTTGATGATGCCATCGATCGAGAAGAGCTGCGCTCTTACTATTCACCAACTAAATCGTTTGGTAACAGCGATGAAATTGAAATAGCCATCAACCAACAAGATGCGTTCGTATGTCTGGCCGAGTCAGCTCTAATAATCGAAGGTGCTCTGGAACCTGTAGCAATCCAAAATGCCACTGGTGCTTGTTATCTGTCAAATAATGGAGGAGCAGCTCTGTTTGAATCAATGACCTATGAGTTAAATAACAAGGAAGTGGAACGAGTGCGAGACCCATACACCACAACAATCATCAAAAGTCTGCTATCGTTCAGTAAGAATGAAGCCCAATCTCTTAGCAACGCCGGTCTGAATGTGTCGTCGGAGCACATCACCTTAAATGATAACAAGTTTCACATGCTCATACCTGTCTGGTTCCTCTTCAGTTTCTTTCATCATTTCAAAGGAGTTCTCTGTGGCAAACATACTTTCCGCTTTACAAGAGTTCGAAACGATTCCAACGGCTATTACAGCACAGGTACGGCACGAGCAAAAATTACCGTAACCAATATGTTTTTAAAGGTAAAACATGTCTTTCCCAATGATAAAATGAAATTGGAACTAATGGATAAAATAGCAAAAGACACATCTATATTTCTCGCATACCGCAAATGGGACATATATGAGTTACCAGCACTCAGAGATATCAACAGAGATGTGTGGGCTGTTAAAACTGCAACCAACTTGGAAAGACCTCGATATGTGATTATAGCATTTCAAACAGATCGTAAGGACAACGTGAAGAAGAGGCCAGACTATTTCGATAACATTGGTATGTTGGACCTCCGAGTGTTTCTAAATTCAGAATGCTACCCTTATGAATCTATGAATATGGATTTTGAGAAATCGAAATATGCAGAAGCCTATAACATGTATACAGATTTTCAAAAAAGCTTCTGTTATAAAAACATGTCGGAGCCTATCTTGAATTATGACGAGTTTAAAGACCGAGCTCTATTTGTGATTGACTGTCAGCACCAGAACGAGTCAATCAAGTCTTCAACGGTGGACATTAAGGTGGAGTTTATGAGTCACGCCAACTTCCCTAAAAATACGCGTGTTTATTGTTTGGTTATTCATGACAGTGTAATGGAATATAAACCTCTAACGGGCATCGTTAGAGCCATTATGTAATAATAGTATGTTATTTATGTATCAATATGTACAACTTAATTAATCCTAATAAATTTTTATTGTATGTAAATCAGTTGTTTTATTTTTATTTTGTTGCATTTTGATTAACCCCTTTCTGTCTGTTAGTCTAAGCAAAGCCTTCGTGCAGTCATGACCTATGTGTGTGTGTTCTATGCTTTCAAACAACGTGTACAAGCTCAACCAAAAGACCAAATTCATACACACCTGTTTAGTAGGTGTTAAGCTGTGAAACAAGTATGACGTCTCTTGCTGTATGTAAGTATACTCTTATATTATTTACCAATATGTTTGCATTCAAACAATACTTATCAAACAATCCTCGTATCGTAAATCGAGTTTTGTTACTTGTGTTTTTTTGATCACTCCCTATATAATATTGTTTGGATTCACTGTGATATAAAACACTCACATAAACAAACGCCTACGTAAAAACTGCTATTAGTTTTATTACCTACTAAACAGGTTGATTAGCATATCTATATGTAAATACGTTTTGTTATTGATTTAATAGTTTACTTTAAACGTTTTTGTTTTTAGAATTTGATATCAGATATGTTAATTGGAACGTGTTTAAATCTCTTTTACTATAAAATATATTTTACCAATGTTTTTAAAATTAACGTTCCTATTATGTTAAAATTGGGATGTAATAGAGATACCCGCCCACACACTCATCAGCCTGATAAACACGTTTTAAATTATCATATGTAACAGGTTTTTGTTTTATATATACAACTGCGAACAAACTTTATCTGTGAGTCTGTGTAGCATGATTGGTATAGGGGCAGTACATATCTGAGTAAGCTGTATGGTCGTTCGAGGTTCGTGGTTCAAATCTAATTTCAGGCGAATGCTTTTCTTTAAACAAAATCATATTTCAAATTTTCCGCTATATCTTTCTCATATATGTATGTGTGTCTATACCGAATGACTGTGTCCAACAGACCTCCCCCCTCGAGCAAGGGAATATTCTCCCACTCTACCAATTTACAAATAGAATGTTCCCTTGCTCAAAGAGTCAGATCTCTGGACATAACAGATGCTAATTTTCGAACAAATTCAAATTTCCCGCCAAAAACGAAATACCCTAACAACTTCAATACAACACATCTTACCAACACAATAAACAACAGACAGCTGTGTGTGTACGAACATAACCTTAATAAACAATCAGATAGCACGTTGACGACATAACAAATACAAACATAACCTTAATAAACAATCAGATAGCGGAAGAATCAACACGTGTGCGAACATAACCTTAATAAACAATCAGCTGATTGGTAATAAGCATGCTTCTGTCATACAACACATACATAACCTTAATAAACAATCAAACAGCTGGTATTCGACAAACACACATGGAGACCTAACCTGACTTGTAGATATCTATGGAACATCTGACGTCATCACAGGTCAGACATAAGACATTTCTATAGAAACCTAACCTGGGGCTGTGGCTATCTATGGAACATCTGACGTCATCAGACATAAGACAGTTCTATAGAAACCTAACCTGTGTGCTGAGTGTGGCTATCTATGGAACATCATGACAGGTCCCTGTCAATCAGGAACGGCCATCTTGGGGCATTTGACGTCATCAGGTCAGATGTGACATAAGACAGTTCCATAGAGACCTAACCCGGGTTGCGGCTGTCTATGACATGTCAGCCATCTTGGAACGCGTTTGACAGATATGACATTTGACAGGCCAGATGACATTTGACATCTGTCAGGTCTGACAGCTGACGTTGACAGCTGTCAGGTCAGATGACATTGACAGCTGTCAAATCTGACAGGTCAGCTGTCAACTGTCACAGGTCAGCGCATGCGCATGACGTCATCGCGCATGCGCAGAAAAAAGTGGAGGGGGTGAGCCCAGGTGGCGGACTATCTACTCACAGATGAATACATGACTCTTTTACAAAACATTAAATCAAACATGCAGCAGTATTACTACTCTTCCTCAGCATGGGACCTCACTGTATATGTAGAAGATGTTGTCGCCTATATATCAGGCTTTGTCGTCAAAAGCTTTAAAAAATGTGTTAATTGTCCTACATGTCTCTGTATACTAGAAGCTAAAGAGACTACTTCACTGCTTCAAAAACGAAAAAGTTATGACAAACTAACTAAGGCTAGTAAGCTCGTTATAGATACATGTAGGACAGCAGAGAAGTATTTTAGGTACTTTAACAAAGTTAACAACATTTTTGACACACGCATAAAAAACGTCAGTCTAGTATTAGTAAATCAAACGAAGCAAAATTTACCACTCTCTATTTACGATGCCTTCGGAGATCACTTTTTTTGTGGGGATTTTGCCTCGGAAAGTCACCCCTCATTACTAATAAAATTAATTTTAAAACAATATTTTAAAATAAGGATTCATTAAGAGACCTTAAAAAACCTAGATAAATCCAAACAAAACAGAACCCGCAGCATATATACCAAGACAATACTTTTTAGAAATGAATAATATTTTCTGTACTACACAATTTGTGTTTAGAAAAGGCTTTTCATCAGTCGAAAATGTGAGTCATTTAGTGTGCGATGTCAATATCTCATTTACCAATAAAAAGTCAGCAGTTGCAACCTTTCTGGATATTTGAAATGCATATGATGCTATTAACTTATAAATTTTACACAACAAAATGATAAAGGTTGGCTTGCCAGATACTTTAGTCAACAAAATTATATCGCTTTACGAAGATAGAAAACTATACGTACACACAGGTCGGACCATTGTGGGCCCTAGAACTACCAATGTAGGTATCCCACAAGGGAGTATTTTATCTCCACTGTTGTACTTAATATATACTAAAGATCTACAGAAGTGGGTTAATGACGTGGAGATACTACAGTTTGCGGATGACATTTGCGTTTATACATATAACTGTGAGATAGAAGACGGCATAGACAAGCTAAATAGATCAATGACTAACCTATTAAATTGGACAAATAATAACGGATTGGACTTATCTGAGTCCAAATCAAAAGTGTGTATCTTCACCAGAAAGAGAAGACCATTACCTAAGACCATAACTCTCGCTGATATGAAACTTGAAGTAGTACCTGTAATAAATTATTTAGGAATGCTAATGGACACCACCAAACTTCTATGGAAAGAACACATTGAAAAAATTTGATGTAAAACAGAAAAAGCAATGAATATCTTGAGATCCGTTTGCCATAGCAAATAAGGCGCAGACCCAGAAACGTCTCTTTTACTGTACAGATCATATATAAGGTCAATTATAGACTATAGGTGTTGCCTATATAACCAATCAAGTCAAGTGCATTTAAACAAGCTTAATGTTTTACAGAATAAAGCGCTCAAAATTAGTCTCGGAGTATTAGGAAGCACACCTACAAACAACTTACTGGAAAGCATGCGTACAACCTCTGCAAAGAAGAAGAGAATAATTAACATCAAAATTTGTAACGAAACTTTTATCAAAAGACAGCCCTATCGTAACAAAACTCCATCAGCTATTCTTAATGACATTGATCTACACCTTCTGGAAAAAGAAAAAAAACACTAATGATAGACAGCTATGAACATCCTATTCCTTTCAGAAACGATATTTGGTCAAATAAAGTAGACCCATACTATCAGATAGATCCTTCCAACATCGGGGTACAGGTAGCTTATACTGAAGATTATACAAACTTTACCGCACCAATAAGATACACCATGTTCAAATACGATTTAAATCAGATACTGAATAAGTCGTACCACATATACACTGACGCGTCGAAAAGCGAAGAGGGAGTTGGATGTGCTTTTTATGATCCACAGAAGCATATTTACCTCAGAAATTATAGCAATTCATAAAGCAGTCCGGTATACTGATACAATAGAAAACAGTGAGATACTAATCATTTCTGACAGCAAAAGTGTTCTTCAAGGAATTTATAGCGGTTTCCACAAAAGAAGCAAAAACAATTATCTCATAACTCAAACAATATATGGCATATAACATTCAAGAGCACAGGGTAAAATATTGTACTGGTTTGGACAAAAGCACATTCTGGAATACAGGAAAACGAAATAGTGGATAATCTGCCCAAGCAAGCGGCAACCGAAGGAATTACCAAAACATACAAAATACCAGTGCAAGATTTCTGGGTGTATCTCAGCAAACAATCACATCAAAAATGGGAAGAGGAATACAAACAAAATACAAAAGCATTATGCTATAAGCAAATACAACCAACACTACTGGTGAAGCCATTGTTTGCTAACTTAAATTATAAAAAAAAGGGAAATTTCCATTATTTGCAGATTACGCTTTAATCATATAATGGTACCTGTTTATATGCATAAAATAGCCTTAAGAAACGACCCACTTTGTCAGTGTGGAGAGCTGGGGAGCACTCAGCACATGCTACTGGAGTGCAGATTAAAAAACCGTGGAATACATGAATTCTGTAATCAAGTGCATGTTTGGGCGGGTGTTGATTGCCCCTTTAGCTTGCCACAGTTGCTACAAACAAAGCAGAAAAACATATACGATTGGTTGTTAAAACACAAAAAAATTTAAGCTACAACCCTAATGTGATAAAAACACGCGGCATTTGTAAAGATAGACATAGAAATAGTAGTCGTATATGTTTGGGTATTTATGTATTTGAGTATGTGGGTCGGTTATAGATGTATGTATGTGTATAAATATATATGTATGGGTATATATAGTTGAGAGGTAAGAAATACTATATAAATTAACAATAATTCGGATTACGATGTGAACAGTATATGTGTAATAATCATTTGTTAGTCATTTAAGTAAATATTGTAAAGATACATTTGTAAAGCTTAGTTTTAAGATCCTTTGTATCTCCCATTTGTTTATACCTTTATTCAAACCTTGGCCCAGTCTGTGTGTGTTTTGTAAGCCTTGAAGGGTCCCCAGGCCATTCTTGTCCCCGTGTATACCCAACTGATTGAAAAAAAACTGAACAAAAAAAACTTAAAATAAAAAATATATATTAAAAAAGCTGTAAAAAAAACGAAAAAAAAAATAAAATAAAAAAAGGTATAAAAAAACAGTGAATATGTTAAATGGTAAGAATATTGTTGTAGTTAGACTAGTTAATTATATTAAAAAAAATAATAATAAAAAAGACATAATGGTTGGAGCCGCGATGAAATATTGTATAGAAAAATACGGATGTGCATGACCTAACGCTCGACCGAAAAATTAACTCGGACAATGGGCTAATGGATAATTATCGGCAGCCTAAAAAATCGCGAACAACAACAACTGTACTTTATTAAACATTATTTTTCGTAATAAAAGTTTTACAAATAAAAGTGTTTTTAATCCACCCCTGTAATATGAAGTTTCATCTAAATGTTTACTAAACACATAACTATACCTACCTATGTAGTTTCATGTACAAAGGTATGTACATAAGTATATTAATATACAGGGTCCGGCAAAAGTTCCCCATAATCACAAAAACTTTTTAAATCTTATGTTTTTTTGAAAAATGTTCTTAACAATAACAATATTAGCGAGCTTTCAATGAAATGTACTCTTATTAACGAGTATAACGTACACCTAGCCTTTTCCATTCTTTAGACAGTGATCTTTTTATTTTGAAAATATATGGCACATATATCAAAGTACTAGGAAAGTACATATAATGTATTTTTACCCGGAAAATTCAAAATAAGGTTCATTTGGCTTGTACTCCCTTAGTGACCTGTATGTTTTGTTTTTAGTGAATTTTCTTTTAAAAAAAATCACTAATAAGGAGATTCAGACTTTTAAATTATAAAAAAATTCCTCAAATGAGCACTAATTAGGCCCCCTAGAACACATCCGGGGTCAGTTTCGATATATATATATATATATATATATATATATATATATATATATATATATATATATATATATATATATATATATATATATATATATATATATATATATATATATATATATATATATATATATATATATATATATATATATATATATATGTATCCCAGGCAACACAATTGTGATATTCATATCGCTGAGATATTATTTTTAAGTAACCAATGCGACATATCCTGATACATGCATGTCATGTTTCTGGGATGGTTTTCTGTTACCTATGATTTTGCGCGTACACTGGTACATGCTAGCGATGTTAGCTGTTACTTTTGAGATACATGGCTAACCTTTACATGCCAAGTATGTAACAGCGACATAGAAATAATTTACATTTCAGAAGTTAATTTTAATGATATGCTAGCGATATTATAAACTATATCGCTGTTACTTCAGAAAAATAACATGCTAAGCATGTAATTAACACATGATGACCGTTACTTTATAGATTCACAGTTCATATTAACGCCACACCGTTTGTCATCGCTGGAATCGCATTGACACTTGGTTATTTTTTAACTTTTATTGTGTATTGTGTGTGACATGTGACGCACGACAATGGCATACAAGAGTTCAGTGTTTTGTTGTGGATCTGGATCTGGATTAATTATTGCAATTTAGCTTTTAGCAAGAAGTTTTTTGTGTTTGTAGATTAAGCATTATCCTGCAATAACAATTACGAGGTAAGTACCTACCTATATAGAATAATCTATTACCCAGTAAGTACATTTCCTAGGTTAAGTGTACCTATACCTACTTATTATATGATGAACATCTAATATGTTTGGCAAATCAAATCGATTATTTACAAACAATACAGCATTTGTGTGCATGGCAGTAGGCAGTAAGTAACAGTAAAACCGCCACAGAAAATTATCTGCTTAAATCGCAAATCTAGACAAAATGTTTACTGCACCTATCTTTACTGTGTCACTGGTTTTGTCAAGAGTTAGCGCCAATTTTTATTAATCCGCATTTCATGATCAGAATTACTTTTCTGTTTGCACAACGTAAGAAACAATTGTTATGCTGAGGTGTTTATGTTAACTATTTGAGTTAGATAATTTTATTGTCGTCCATTTCTTAATGTAAAATGTCAAAAGGCAATTTCACTGATTTCATATAGACAAAAAAGACGCGAAACCTAAAAGACAAAAAAAAATTAACAGTCATGTTTCATTGCCATACAGGGAAATAATTTTAGATTGCAATAAAAATAATATAGGGAAGTTGCAACTTTTCCACATGTCGAGCCGAATTCGACTTCCTCTATTAATCAATTCCCACTACCTAAAAATATTGTTGATGATGCATTAGTAGTATCATCATTTATGTCTTTAATATTATCATCCATACATATCCAGTGGACTCAAAGGTTGACACAGTGTTTTAATAAACCAACAATAAAAATAATACGAATTTTTCTAACAGCTCGTTTTTGAAATTTCAGATGTAATTCTGCAGAACAACCAACTAAAAGAAAAAGGGTATGAAATTTCTGGTCCGGAGTGGTTCCATCAAGCAAGACAGCAGAAACAGAGAAATGACAAAAAGCATATTTCACTAAAAAAAAAATGAAAATTTACAGCTTAACTTTTAATTTATATAGACAATATGGGATCATTGTTGTTTCTATGTTTACAAATTCCAGCAAGTTTATGCATATGTTTTAAATTCATTTTTATTTTTAGATTTGTATTACGAGAATTTGGTTTTTTATTTAGTGTTTAATGAAAAAAAAATATTGTTTTGTGGTCCATAAAATACATGTTAACATTTTTTAGAAGTTTGCATTCACCTACACCTTTGGAATTCATTTTTAGTTTTATATTTATATTATGAGACTTTGTTTTTTCTATAAATGTAAGGTTAGTTGGAAAATGCATTGTTTTGTGCTGCATTAAATATATGTTAAATTTTTTAGAAGCTTCTATTTATGCATATATTTAGAATTCTTTTTCTTAAAACTATATGAGAATTTTGTTTTTTCTTCATTTACTGAAAATGTTATAGTTTTTTATGTTGTATAAAATATATATTTCCATTTTCTAGAAGTTTATCTGTTGTTTTTATTGTCCCATTCATTTTTTTAATAAATATTTTAGGCTCAAGTCAGATGCAGATTGAGTTTACTATTACCAATAATTATTAGTAACTTAGTGTATATATATATATATATATATATATATATATATATATATATATATATATATATATATATATATATATATATATATATATATATATTATGTATGTATATAATTTACATGACAGCCATGAAGTATGAATTATATACTGGGAATGTATCATAGGACATCTCAAGTACATTATTTAGTTACATGCTAGAGATAAGTCTAGATACATGACTGAGATATTAGTAATTACATCTCCTTAACAGCACAAGTGATGTCTTCAGCATGTTAGACTGTGATGTCCCTGCGATGTATTGTCAATGTTGGCAGTTGCTGACATTTCCTAGCTCTGGTAACTTGCATAGACCTTACAAAGTACATCTCTGCGATGTACAATGTCGCGCTGTTACATGCAAAATACATGATTGTTATGTAGTTGTGTTGCCTGGGATGTATGTATGTATGTATGTATGTGTGTATCACACTGATAACACCTCAAAAATGAATCGGCTGATTTTGATTAAATTTGGTAAATACCTGCTTTTTGCAAGTGGCTTAGCCAGGAACATCAGCCCAGGTTTTCCCGGAAAATTTTGTTTTCTTTCGAAAAAAATTTATATCCGGGAATATCAAAGTAGGGGCAACTTAATTTGGTATACGGGTTTATATCACTATATGTAAATCACCTACCAAAACTTTGCTATGTAGGTCGAAAGACAAAAAAGTTACAGGCGTATAAAGAAAAATAAATTGGGGTTTTCCTCGAAACGTCAAAAGTCGCAATTTAAAGCGTCAAAATTGGCAACATTTATGCAAAGAACCTGAAAGTAATACGAGCTATGGAAAGAAAATGTCTCAAGAGAAATGTTTTATAAACCCTGAAGTCTTAGCTTCAACCATCATTTTCCTTCATTTCACTAAAATGTTTTCAGGAAATTCATTTCAAATAGACCCTTTCTCTGATGCTTGACAGTAGTCTTAGCTATAGAGTTTATCGTTTAATGGTATATAATTTTTGTCGAATTTTTAAAAAAAATTAATAAAGCTCAATATATCCGTTATTATACAACATATGAAAAAAATTGTATACATTAATTATAAGGTGTCTTGAGCTACATCTTAAAAAATATTTCTACAATTACAGGATGACCCATCAGTCAGTGATACAAATTGTCTTTTTTTTCTTTTGTCGAACACGCCTGTTATTGCATTTTTGCATTTTCCATCGAAATATAATGCATGATTGTAAGAAAAGATAATCTTGACGCAGAAAGTGCATTATGGTAGCGAATTTGGATTAAATGCTTCATATTTAAATAGCTTAATTTGCAATTAACCTATAAGGTTGATCCTAGATTTTTCAGGAACACTTTAAGTTTACTTTCAAAAATTTTTGTTCATTTTCAACCAAAAAATTTATTTTGACGAAACATGGCACATTGTTTTTACTATATAGGTTATACTGGTAACCAAATTTGATTCCTGCTTTCTTTAAAAAAAAACAGGTATTTGCTATTAAAAACATTTTTATGAAAATTCACTGCCATAACGCACTTGCTGCGTCCAGACTTTTTTCTTTTAACCTAATATCATTTATTTTCTATATAAAATTGTTTAATAAAATAATTTCTTATACAATTAAATTTAGTACCTAGATGCTAGATGTGTGAATTATTCAATGTCAAAACTACAAACTACATGTATTTCAATACCTATTTTACGTAATGCCTTTATAATATATAGAAAACTTCTACATAACACTTTAGTCGAAATATCGAAATGTTTGATCTATGTACAGTTCCATTTTGTATTCTATTATTATTTATTAACTCCTTTAAAATCGTACACCACTGGTGGCATAACAAACACGAGTCGGAATTATTTGCGACGTTGTCGAGAGTCGGAATGTTATGTGGTCTCTCTCTCTTGCATCTCTTTCCCACTTATGCTAATGGTTGTTACAAAACAAATGGCTATTTATGAATGAATAGTCGAGTCTCCTTTTATTATAAGTCTATGGTTCAAACCAAGGGCGGCTCCTCAATAAGTGCGCCTGTGCGCGCGCACTGCCACCTGCCGTGGAAAAAATAATATTTTTGCTCTGCTATATTTAAAAAAAAAAATTATTTACTTTTTACCTCCTGCATTCAACAAACAAAATCAGTATATCGACGATCGCAGAGTCGGCAGCCATTAATACAGAATCAGAATAAGTATAGTGTTAATCGTTATATACATCCATATACATATACATCAGTCGCGCGGCGGTGTGTATTTTTCGGCGCTCTGAGGAGATGCGATACTTCAATGCGAAATGATCGCCTATCTTCGTCGAAAACGACCGAATTAGCACTCTGGTTGTGCGCTGTAAAATTCCACACTTGCAGTTTGCAGTGGACTTTTCGTAGAGCGTGTGTAAAACGAGTAAAGACCTTCCTTAGAAATTCTATGTCGAATGATCGACTTAATGCGCTAGCAATGTTGGCAATAAACAGGGACTTTGTATTTGAAATACCGAACTTTGATGAAAGAGTTTTAGAACAGTTTGTGGCTATCAAAAATAGACGTATGGATTTTTCGTTTAAGGAATGAGTATATGTTTGTTATGTTATAACTTATAAACTAAAGTGAATGCTGAGTGTTGACAGAATTGTGATTTGTGTTAATTATCAAAGGATAGGACTTTTTAACTACTATAACCTATAACTAGAGGAAAATTTGGTAAGTAGTTAATAATTATTAAGCTTAGTTAGTTTAGTAAGTAGGTTTTTATAATACATTTTCGGGAAAAAAGAGGCGAGCCCTTCATTTTTAGTGAATTTTTATTTTAAAAAAATTAACTAATAGAGAGGTATCGATGGAGAGACTGCAATTTTTTTCAAATGACCGCGAACTAGGACCCCTAGAACCCATATCCGTCCAGCTAACCTTTAATGCTGGCCCAGTATTGGCGTCATAGCCGGTACCCGGCACTTGCATTGCTGGAGAAGTGCTTGAATACAATGCTGGGCCGGTAACTATAGGAAACTCTGGCCAGCATCCGGCCAACAGTCTCTTAGCCAGCACATACATTACAGGTCAGGCACGTTACCAATGCTACTGAGTTACTTGATTTCAATATCAAATCTGCATTTCTCAGGCACTTATATCAAGTGCTCAATTTTAGGTGGTCCACTACTTCTACTATGAAGGACCAGCACTACTCTGCATATATATATATATATATATATATATATATATATATATATATATATATATATATATATATATATATATATATATATCAAATGGTCCAATACTGATCAACATGATTTAGGAATAAGTATACATAAGGAACCTATCACCTTGTTAAACGATTATTGGTAATTTATAAATATAACCCACCAATACAGACCATTATTTTCATCGATATTCAATTTTGTAGACCTAGATTATATTATTACAAAAAATAAATCAGAATATTGAAACGGTTTTCTTATATTATAGGACATAGGAAAAATGAAATAAAAACCAAGTACCTATATATATATATATATATATATATATATATATATATATATATATATATATATATATATATATATATATATATATATATTAGTTTTAATGTCATAAAAATAAAATAGTAACTTTTGCAATTACCAATAAATAAAGTATAAATGTGTCAAAATTAACAATAATGCTAAATAAAATATCAATAAAGAAACTCATAAATGAAACAGTAATTTGAGAATCCATTTAATTAACAATATATGAATATCAATATTTTAGTAGATACATATACTTTCATATGGTCTGAATATCCATGTGTACTCAGCACATGTGCACTCGCATAAACAAACTTAAAGAGATGAAACAGGACCTGTATAATATTTATAGCTAATAATTGGTGAAAATAATAACAAGTGAATATTTGCGAGTATGTACACTTGACTGCACGAACAATTCCCTAAGATGTCTTTTTCAAGAGACTCTGTATCATATCTGGTTTGTCCACTAATTGAGATTTGAAATTTCATCGAAGGTGAACACTAAGTAAATATTTTAAAACTGTGATAAGCACTGATAGGTACACTTTTGGAGACCCCAATTCACCACAGCACATTTTTAAAGATTTGACGATCGTTTCACTAACAAGGTTAGCGTCACCAGAGGATGTATTATCTTTTACAACTGTAAGCTACTTAAAACATTTAATCTAGCACTTGAGTTATATTTCAGGCTTAGCTTACAATATTTTTCCTAAAACATATTTTTGTCTCCTATATTCTTCACTGTCTGCTGCATTACGAAGGCAAAACTTTAATGAGGCACCTTTTTCATCTTCACACAAAGGGTTCTTGCTCACTGTTCCTGAAAATCAGACACTATATCAACGAAAAATGTTCGATTTTTCCACAATGCAACATTTACAAATAATAAGTTTGATAATATTGGTCCAGGCGTAGTACTAGTTATATTGAATTAATCAATCTCAATAATGTTACTTCCTTCCCATAATTATGGAGGAAGAATGGTGAATAATACAAGAGGTGACACACAAAATCAGTTACCAATATTTGCGTGATTTACAAACAAACTATACATTCAAGTGCTCATGATTTGCATACTGTGAGAATACTGCATTTAATATAATGCGATAAGACTATAAATAAATTAAAAAATAATTAACTTACCTATTGCCTTGCGACAGATAATTTCTTGCGTTTTATCAGTTATCATTTTACTTTAATTAAGCTCAAACACACAGCACACAGCACTACAACACATAAACAAACGCCATGTTTTAGTTTTAATGTTTTCTTTTGTGCTATCGCCATGGACATGCGCCAACACTATCGGCTCACGATGATAGACGAGCAGACGAGGACTATTATGGCTACCCTGCACTTCTCCAGCGTTTTGCCGGTACTATGAAAAAGCGATAATTCTCACCGCATAGCCAACATTGGTTAGGTACTGCGGAATATCGTAAATATTATTTGCATTTTGCCAATGCCAATGCCAATAAGGTAGGGGTAAAGTGCCTTTTCGTCGTTGCCGTTACTGCGCACAGGCGGCATTATCCCGGCAGACAGCCGATGGTTGCGTGTTTGCTGGGCGGGGTCAGTTTCAATATATATATATATATATATATATATATATATATATATATATATATATATATATATATATATATATATATATATATATATATATATGTATCCAACCGATAACTCAAAGAATAAGCAACTGATTTCAATGAAACTCGGCAAGTGCCTTTCTTTTATTAATGCCTTGGATGAGTTCGTTAGTCAGGTAAATCGGATAAGGTTTTCCGGGAAAATTTTGAGTTTTGTTTTAAAAAAAATCTTTTTCTCCGAAAATTACAAAGCTATTTAATGAAATTTGGTGGATATGTTGCCTTGTAAAAGGTCTACATACTAAAATTCAACTTTCTACATTTTTAGAAAATTGAGTTATTCAAATTTTGAGTTTTCTTTTGAAAAAAATTTTTTTCTTCAAAAATTAGAAAGTTATTTTGATGAAATTGACCTGTGTAAGACATTACTATACCCCAAAATTCAACTGTCTAAGTTTGTAGAAACTTGAGTTATTCATATTTGAAGCATTTAATAAAATTTCACAACCATAACGCACTTGCTGCGTCCCGAATATTTTTTTTCTTGCGCACCCCCAATGCATTAGAGCCGCTACTGGTTCCAACCTTATTTATCTGTCAGTTTGTTATTAATAACCGGACAATTTAATTTGTTATTAATGAATATTATAACACACACACACACACACACACACACACACACACACACACACACACACACACACACACACACACACACACACACACACACACACACACACACACACACACACACACACACACACACACACACACACACACACACACACACACACACACACACACACACACACACACACACACACACACACACACACACACACACACACACACACACACACACACACACACACACACACACACACACACACACACACACACACACACACACACACACACACACACACACACACACACACACACACACACACACACACACACACACACACACACACACACACACACACACACACACACACACACACACACACACACACACACACACACACACACACACACACACACACACACACACACACACACACACACACACACACACACACACACACACACACACACACACACACACACACACACACACACACACACACACACACACACACACACACACACACACACACACACACACACACACACACACACACACACACACACACACACACACACACACACACACACACACACACACACACACACACACACACACACACACACACACACACACACACACACACACACACACACACACACACACACACACACACACACACACACACACACACACACACACACACACACACACACACACACACACACACACACACACACACACACACACACACACACACACACACACACACACACACACACACACACACACACACACACACACACACACACACACACACACACACACACACACACACACACACACACACACACACACACACACACACACACACACACACACACACACACACACACACACACACACACACACACACACACACACACACACACACACACACACACACACACACACACACACACACACACACACACACACACACACACACACACACACACACACACACACACACACACACACACACACACACACACACACACACACACACACACACACACACACACACACACACACACACACACACACACACACACACACACACACACACACACACACACACACACACACACACACACACACACACACACACACACACACACACACACACACACACACACACACACACACACACACACACACACACACACACACACACACACACACACACACACACACACACACACACACACACACACACACACACACACACACACACACACACACACACACACACACACACACACACACACACACACACACACACACACACACACACACACACACACACACACACACACACACACACACACACACACACACACACACACACACACACACACACACACACACACACACACACACACACACACACACACACACACACACACACACACACACACACACACACACACACACACACACACACACACACACACACACACACACACACACACACACACACACACACACACACACACACACACACACACACACACACACACACACACACACACACACACACACACACACACACACACACACACACACACACACACACACACACACACACACACACACACACACACACACACACACACACACACACACACACACACACACACACACACACACACACACACACACACACACACACACACACACACACACACACACACACACACACACACACACACACACACACACACACACACACACACACACACACACACACACACACACACACACACACACACACACACACACACACACACACACACACACACACACACACACACACACACACACACACACACACACACACACACACACACACACACACACACACACACACACACACACACACACACACACACACACACACACACACACACACACACACACACACACACACACACACACACACACACACACACACACACACACACACACACACACACACACACACACACACACACACACACACACACACACACACACACACACACACACACACACACACACACACACACACACACACACACACACACACACACACACACACACACACACACACACACACACACACACACACACACACACACACACACACACACACACACACACACACACACACACACACACACACACACACACACACACACACACACACACACACACACACACACACACACACACACACACACACACACACACACACACACACACACACACACACACACACACACACACACACACACACACACACACACACACACACACACACACACACACACACACACACACACACACACACACACACACACACACACACACACACACACACACACACACACACACACACACACACACACACACACACACACACACACACACACACACACACACACACACACACACACACACACACACACACACACACACACACACACACACACACACACACACACACACACACACACACACACACACACACACACACACACACACACACACACACACACACACACACACACACACACACACACACACACACACACACACACACACACACACACACACACACACACACACACACACACACACACACACACACACACACACACACACACACACACACACACACACACACACACACACACACACACACACACACACACACACACACACACACACACACACACACACACACACACACACACACACACACACACACACACACACACACACACACACACACACACACACACACACACACACACACACACACACACACACACACACACACACACACACACACACACACACACACACACACACACACACACACACACACACACACACACACACACACACACACACACACACACACACACACACACACACACACACACACACACACACACACACACACACACACACACACACACACACACACACACACACACACACACACACACACACACACACACACACACACACACACACACACACACACACACACACACACACACACACACACACACACACACACACACACACACACACACACACACACACACACACACACACACACACACACACACACACACACACACACACACACACACACACACACACACACACACACACACACACACACACACACACACACACACACACACACACACACACACACACACACACACACACACACACACACACACACACACACACACACACACACACACACACACACACACACACACACACACACACACACACACACACACACACACACACACACACACACACACACACACACACACACACACACACACACACACACACACACACACACACACACACACACACACACACACACACACACACACACACACACACACACACACACACACACACACACACACACACACACACACACACACACACACACACACACACACACACACACACACACACACACACACACACACACACACACACACACACACACACACACACACACACACACACACACACACACACACACACACACACACACACACACACACACACACACACACACACACACACACACACACACACACACACACACACACACACACACACACACACACACACACACACACACACACACACACACACACACACACACACACACACACACACACACACACACACACACACACACACACACACACACACACACACACACACACACACACACACACACACACACACACACACACACACACACACACACACACACACACACACACACACACACACACACACACACACACACACACACACACACACACACACACACACACACACACACACACACACACACACACACACACACACACACACACACACACACACACACACACACACACACACACACACACACACACACACACACACACACACACACACACACACACACACACACACACACACACACACACACACACACACACACACACACACACACACACACACACACACACACACACACACACACACACAGTATTCAGATCACTACACACGTGTTTTCGAGTACGGGGTTCTGAAGTGTAAAATTTAGTGGTTTCTAATTTGCTTATAAAATTTCTGGTTTTAAAACGGAAATTACTGCTACTTCAAGTAATCATAGTGAGTTGAAAAATTCTACTAGATCAGCCGTAAACAGGTATTTGATTGAATATCTATAACAGTTAATATTAATTCTCTTCACCGTACGGTGAGGAGAATACCGTATCTTATCACGTTGGTGATATCCCAATACCTGAATTACTGATTCCTTTATTTCGCTATGAATATCAAGAAATATATATCACATATTGGAGCCGGAATAAGCCTGCAAGGTTATAGGCACGTACATAGTTTTAGAAGGCAAGTGTATATCACTCTAGACGATCAACAAACGATACCTCCTACGTGTCTCATTAGAGTTAAGGACGAAGAGTATCGAATTTTCATTTCAGATGAAACCTTACGTTGTTTTAAATGTAAACAGCTTGGACATATAGCTGCCAAGTGTATGTCTGAAACTAATGAAGCTAATGTAGACAACATAGATCAACAGACAAATTCACAAAATAAAAGACCACACCCACCAACAACTCCGACAGAAGATTCAACAAGTATCACAACTGATATGGAAAACAATACGCCAGAAAACACCACTGAGGAAATAAACACATCAGGCGCAATTCAGATTACTACAGAGCAACAAGCCGAATCAACAGCACAACTTAAAGATATATCACAACGTACAAAGAAACGAAAATTCGACACTGATAGCTACAATGATCTACAACCAATGTGGAGCGAAGACGCAGACAAAGTTTTAAGTTTTGTTGATTTTGTTGATTTTTTACAAAATGTGAAAGGAAAAGACAACCCACTTTCTATAGCGAAAAACTACACTGCTAATGTTAACAGCTTGATAACATTAATCAATGAAGCCAGACCCATGGCAAGACATCGCGCGTTAAAGGAGATACTAAAAAGACTGATGACATCACTTTTGAAAGGACTTCGAAATGAAGGCGAATCAGTAATAACACCACTAGGCTCACGCAGTTCATCACAACAGTCTCTGAGTAGATCGTTATCTATAGAAAGTCAACTTAGTAACATAAGTAGTACCTGATAATTCTACCAAATAATAAATAGCATTTATGCAACACAAACAAACATTAAATATAACGACGCTAAATGCCAAGAGCTTACGAACAGATTTTAAATGGAACACAATGGAAAACTTTTTGAAACATACAAGTCCAGATATCCTTCTTCTTCAAGAAACAAATATTGATAACCTTCTGGCCTGCAGCAATAATCTATATCAATATCAATTTTGTATTGACGCATGCACATCTGAATACTCAGGAACACTGATAGCTATACGCAAGAATTCAAGTTTTAAAATTGTCCAGACAAGTATAATCCATAGATCTTATGCACAAAAAGTTGTGGTCAAAGATTCTAAAAATAACTGGCAGATTTTCTGCACACATATTCCAAGAAATCAAACTTTGGCGCACGATGTACTTCAAAAGCTAAAATTACACTGCTTGCAACAAATAAGGGACCACCCCGATCACTATATTATATTAGCTGGTGACTTTAATTGTACAACAAATCCTGCATTAGACAGACATATCTCAAAAGAAAGAGACTCAAAATTGTCACAAGACCTGACCAAGTTTATCAACGAATCTGAACTAGAAGATTGCTGGAGATTTTTTCACAGAGAGAAGGGCGGCTTCACCTTTATTTCACAAACCTCACCTAGATCAGCCTCTCGTTTAGACAGAATATACTGTAGCCGAAACCTACTGCAAACCTTAAAAACCTGCTATACTCAGTTGTCATTCTCAGATCATTTGGCAGTCACAGTCGAGTTTTAGAAAACATCCAGTACACAAAAAAATGTCCGTACTGGAAATTTGACATAACTTTACTAGATGATTTAGACTATACTGAATACATGGAAACATTTCTTAAAAACGAAATAAAAAATTTAACAACCACTCATTTGGTGGATGAGTGGGAAAAATTAAAAATAAGAGTTAGAGATATAACAGTATTATACACTAGGCAAAGAAAACAGAATGAGACATATGAACTTAAATATTTGCAAAAACTTGTTTCGGATTTAGATTATCGATATGCAGAGGTTGATCCAAAGCTTGAAGATTTATACAAGTTACAACAGAATACCAAAGATGTATACAAACGAAATACAGAGAAGAAGCTTTTGAGGTCAAAATTTGAGAGGCTCGTAAGTCAGGATATCCCTACAATAGACAATTTTCTAACATTCGATTCATATAAATCCATGACACATCTTCGAACACCCCATGGCATTGTGACCGATATCCGCCAAATATCAACCGAAGTTGTTCGACACTTCGAGCAGAAACACCAAGAAAGTTCTTCTTCCAGACTTAGTGAAGGCAATATTCTGTACACCAACATACAAAAAATATCAGACAGTGACAAACGAATTTTAACCGTTTTTAAACCGTTTGACGAAGAGGAGATACTTGCGGCCTTAAAATCGCTTAATAAAAATAAAGCCCCAGGTATAGATGGAATAACATCGGAATTTTACCTCAAATTTTGGCATTTGCTTAAAAAATGCTTCTTCAAGCTAATACATGAAATACACCAACAAAATGAACTACCCAAATCTGCAAGAAAGGCAGTTATCTCACTAATGTACAAGAAAAATGATCCATTTGAATTGGAAAACTGGAGGTCAATCTCCCTCATGACAACGGATTACAAAGTTATTGCAAAAGTTTTATCAACAAGACTATCTTCTGTTATAGCTTCCGTGATTGAAGATGACCAAAGCTACGGAGTTCCTAAGAGAACAATCTACGACTCACTGCATCTGCACAGAGATATTCTTCACTACGCTAATGATCAACAGTTGCCCTTAGCACTGCTTAATCTTGACCAAAAGTCCGCTTTTGACCAGGTTAATCATCAGTATCTATTCCATATTCTTAGCTTAATGAACTTTGGAGAAACTTTTACCAACCTAATTAAAATCCTATACACTGACAGTATTAGCCATGTAAGAATAGGTAACATATTAACACGAGAATTTAAATTTTCTAAAGGGATTCGCCAGGGATGTCCTCTGTCAGGATTACTGTACATAATATCAATGGAACCCTTCCTGGCATTATGCAGAAATAACCTAAGTGGCCTACGAATTCCATCGTCTTCTAGAAGTCTTACCACCACCGCTTATGCTGATGACGTCCCTATTTTCATTTCTAATGAAGGTGATTTTCCCCGCTTTAACAAAATATTTAATATATATATATTCAAATCAGAAAGGCGCAATCCTTAACAAGAAGAAATCACGAGGATTTTGGACGGGCTCTTGGAAGGGGAGAATTGACAGACCACTGGGATTTGATTGGTCAACTAATAGAATCAGAGTTCCTGGTATCACCTTGTCACACGATTTAAAGCAAGACGTTGATTATAATTACGAACTTGTGACGCAAAAACTCTTACAAAAGGTACAAAAGTGGTCGCTAAAAAATACACTGTCTATAATCGGACGAAAAGTAGTAATTAATCAGTATGTAGCACCTATTCTGTGGCATACATTGCAAATTATCCCGTTTACGAGTAAACAGCTAGATAGTCTCCAAAACATGGTAACTGACTTTATATGGAACGGAAAACATTGGGTCTCAAAAAAGGATCTATGTGTTCCGATAAAAAATGGTGGGTTAGGTTTGGTACATATACCTTCAAAAGTGAGAATGTTCCGATGCTAGTTACTTAATCGATTGATCGAAGCAGACAATAAACTCATGTGGTCAAACATTTTGAACCATCTAATAGAATCAGGCAATACCCTTGGATTATCATGGCAATATTTGTTTGTAAACAACATGAGACAATATTCCAGAGAAACAAGTCCATTTGTACAGTCGCTTGTTGAAGCTTGTGAAATTGACGTTTTGAAAATTACGAACTATGGAAATTCCATAGAAGATATCAAAAATATGCCATTAGTCATGTCAAAACTAAACGACGTGGGCATTAAACCTCATATTTTTATCGCTAGATGGGTACAGTTGGAAGCTAAACTAATGGGAGATCTTATCCAAAACGGCCGATGGATGTCAGAAGAAGCTATACAGATCAAATTTCTTTCAGGTAGTTCACTTATTATACAGGAAAATATGATGGAAAAATATCGTCTTATAAAAGAACATTTTCCTTTACCGGCAAAAGACAACACAAATCACACACACTCCAAAACAATTAAATTCTCTGAAGATGGCCAAACTGAGACACAGCTCAACAAACATACCAGGAGAAGATTTCAAACAGTACTGACCATGAACAACCTGAAACTTAACCTTAGTAACGCACTTCCAGGAGCCTGGATTGATTAAGAAATCAATTGGAATTAATGTTTTAATTCACTCACCCCAGGCTTCATAGGAGATGTAAGATCGAGATGTTGTAAAAACCGCCTCGCAGATCCTGTTTTCCTAAAAAGGGCAGGTTTTTTAGCATCAGACAATTGTCCGTTTTGCACGACAACAAAAGGGACGGCATGGCACATGATCGTAGACTGTATTAAGGTACAATAAATATGGGGCCTGCTGGAGCTTATGCTATGCAGACTCTTGAATAGGCAACGTATAGAAGTTAAAGACATTATTTGTGGTTTTCAAGGCAACGTATAGAAGTTAAAGACATTATTTGTGGTTTTCATACAAGCTGTAGAGAAAGTGTACTTGCCAACTTCTTGTTAAATCTCACTATCAGTACCATATATAGACTCTTGTTAAACTACCTAAAACAACAAAGCAGCCTACCGTCATATAAAATGGTTTTTGTAGCAAGAATCAAAGCAAGAATTTTAACCGAATATGCATGGTACATGGGAAAACACAATCTCGCCAATTTCGAAAATAAATGGTGTGTTGATGGTATTCTATGCTTTCTTCATCAAGATACTCTTGTTTTCGTCTCTTATGGAGTAAATAAAAACTAAAAACAATAGTGCGAACATTTGTATAAAGTGTGTACATAAAAAGGTATAATTCTTGTATAATTAATTAATGTAGATGTATGTGTATATATATATGTATGTATGTATGTATGTATGTATGTATATATATATATATATATATATATATATATATATATATATATATATATATATATATATATATATATATATATATATATATATGTGTGTGTGTGTGTGTGTGTGTGTGTGTGTGTATATGTGGACAGACTGTGATTCTAGTTAGTAAGAAAAGTAATTGTACTTACATGAAAACCTCTGCAGGAGATTAAATTATTGAAAAATGTATAGTTTTAAATAAAGAATAATAATAACACACACACACACACACACACACACATATATATATATATATATATATATATATATATATATATATATATATATATATATATATATATGTATTTTATAGTAAATGTATTTATTATGTAAATATGATTTATTTTAAGTGTTAATAAATGTTTATTTTAGTATTTAATTTGTAAATATGTGACTCTTTTTGTATTTAATTAAGTTGGACGCCTTTTGTTTTACTCAAAATAAATGTAATTTTAATTTACCAACAGTGACTCTTTGTTTTAGGACACTCGTCATATACCTTTACAGCAAAACTGATATTTCTTTTAAATGTCAAATTATTATAGCTCTTAGTCTATGGAATTTCATTTGAGAAAATATTTGATGTATTAAATTTAAATGTATATGTAATCCATATATGTTCTGAGAAAATAAATATTTACCTATTTCCATTCTGGTTTATTTACCATGGCTACCTTCGAGTAACTTCTCCTCTACAGGGAATATTTTATTGTTGGATTCCTAAGATTAAACTGTCTAAGTTTGTAGAAACTTGAGTAATTCATATTTGAAGCATTTAATAAAATTTCACAACCATAACGCACTTGTTGCGTCCCGAATATTTTTTTGTCTTGCGCACCCCCAATGCTTCATTCGGCAGCCGGCGTTCGAGGTGAACGGTAGTTAAGCGAATACGTAGTGAAAATCGTGTTAAAATACGAAGTGTTTTGGTGTTTTTAAGTGAAAATGTATACAAATAAAACAGGCGAACCGCCTGATCGCGGAAGATTAGAATCTAATCCTGCAAAAACAGATTGGTATGAAAAAACACAAGAAATGTCCCAGGATATAGAGATGAATTACGAAACTAATAAGGTAGGAACAGAAAATCAAAATAAAGCCATAGGCGAAAAAAAAGTTTCAAATAATATCAATAAGGATTTGGTAAGTGAAGTTTTTAATTCATTAGTAGAAACTTCAAATAAAAATGTAAATGAAAATATATGTAAAAATCCAATAAGCGATAAGCCGACTACAGTGGTCGATAAACAGTATAAAGTTGTGGATAATTTTTATGATAACAAGCATAGCGGTCCGTACATTGTATATATTCAAAATAACAATGGAAATATAGGTAAAAGTCATATCATAACGACTTCGAGAATTATACGTAATTCAGTACCTGAAATAGATCAAGACATTAAATCGATAGTTAGTGTAGGCCTGAACAAAATAAGATTAGAACTTAATAACGGAAAAAGTGCAAATAACCTAGTAAATTCAGAAATTCTTAAAAATAAAAATTATTACGCTTACATACCTCAGTATTTAACAAAAAGGCAGGGGGTAATTAAAAAAGTAGATTTAGATATCCAAGAAAGCGAATTATGCAACATAATAAAACCGCGCATAGGCGAAAATTTTCAGGTTTCTAGTGTTAGAAGAATGAACAGGCGTGTTCAAAATGGTGATCAGATTTTATACGTTCCAACACAGTCAATTCTAGTTACTTTTCAAGGTCAATATTTGCCAAAAAAAGTGTCGATAGAAAAAATCATTTTCGAGGTAGAACCTTACATTAGACGGGTCATACAATGCATGAAATGCTTACGCTATAACCACGTTAGCACACAATGTAGAGGAAAAGAAAGGTGCGGAAACTGTGGAGAAGAACATAGTAATAATCAGTGCACACATACAGGGACACCGGTATGTGTTATATGTCGGGGACCACATAAGGCCACTGACAGAAATAGTTGCCCAGAATTTCAAAAACAAAAATCCATCAAAAATATAATGAGCACGGAAAATAAATCGTATAAAGAAGCATCAACACAATACTCACAAAGTTACGCAAAAGTAACAAAATCACATGTAACTAACGTAGATAATTTTTCAGTCAACGGTGATGCCAAACTTCCCGCAACAAATTATACTTTTCCAAATTCTTTTACGCATTCACAAGCAAACTCTCAGTTTTATCCACAACCTGTAGTAAAACGCAAACGTACAGATATACTGCACGAAAATAAAATGGAAAACATACGACAACAACATCAAGAAATTGTGGCGCCAACAACATTCAGAACAACACCAATCATAAATCCCATACCCCCTAGATATAATCTACCAAAAGACGAAGATAAAACTGAAAAACTGGTATCTTTTTTTATAGAAACACTAAAAAACATTGGCACAGGTAACCCATTAGACAAAGAGCTGTTAGATAAACTTAGACTAGATATATCACGTATCGTACAAACCCAAAATACATATTCGCGCTGAAAATAATGCAATGGAATTGTAGGTCTTTAATGTCAAACAAGGGCAGCTTTGAAAGATATCTATTTGATAACTGTATTGATATTTCACTGCTTAGTGAAACATGGTTAAAATCTACATTCAATATTAAATTGTCAGGATATAGTATACTTAGAAAAGATAGGGCAGATGGATATGGTGGCGTAGCGCTACTAATATCAAATAAATTTGCCTTTACTCAAATTAACCAGTTTTATTTTGTGGATAACATAATGTGCGTAGGTGCAAAAATTAAACTACATCGTAACAAGATCGTTAATTTTTATTCAATATATATTAAACCTGGAAATAGAATTTCAGTTACTCAATGGGATACCTTTTTTAGAAGCTTAGAAAAACCATTTATTCTAGGGGGCGACTTCAATATCCACCATACAGCGTTGGGAAGTACCAGTACAGACTTAAATGGCCAAAACTTAATTTCAGCCATTGATGATAACCAACTTACTTATCTTAATACAGGTGCAGAAACGCGTATGACTAAGCCAAATAGTATTTCCAGGTCTGCAGTTGATATAACAATAACTTCAAACGCTTTAGCTCAAAATATTGAATGGAGTGTAAAAAATGAAACATTAGGGTCGGATCATTTTGTTATTGAGTATAAGTTTTTTATAGATAATACAAATAGTAGCGTAGATTCCTCGGAAAACAAAATAACAAACAAAAAATGGAATGTTAAAAAAGCTAATTGGGAACAATACAAACAAAAAACAGAGCAATTTGCAAAAAATGCCTTAGAAATAAATACAAACATAGGCTATGAAGAGTTTCTTCAAAATCTAAATCTAATAATTTCTGAAACTATTCCAGTGAATAAAGCTAAAAAAACAAAATTTAATAAAGCATGGTGGAACGAAAATTGTAAAATAGCAATTGATAAACGCAAAGTAGCATTACAATCGTATAAATTTAATCCTACAATGCAAAATTTTATAGAATATAAGAAATGTGCGGCAATAGCAAAACGAGTAATTTTAGATAATAAAAGAAAAACTTGGCAAAACTTTTGTAGTACACTTAATAGAAACACTAGAATAAAGGAAATCTGGAAAACAATAAAATGTATAAATGGCGTGCAAACAGACAACATACCCCGAAGTTTGAACAACGATTGGATGATAGAGTTTATGCAGCTACAAGCACCGGCTTGGGTGGAAGAAAACTCATTTGGAGGCGGTCCAATATCCAATATTAACATCGAAATATTCACCATACAAGAACTAAACCTTAGTCTTAAGAATAACAACAACACAGCTGCAGGGGCAGATAACATACATTACTCTATGTTGTACCAACTACCCCAAATAGCTAAGGATTTATTACTAAACGTAATAAATAAAATATGGCTATCAGAAGAATATCCAGAAAGCTGGAAAACATATCTGGTTATGGCATTTTTGAAACCATTTAGAGATCCCAACTTAGCCAAGTCATATAGGGGAATATCGTTAGCGTCCTGTGTACTAAAAACGTTGGAGAGAATGATCAAACGACGACTAGAGACTTGGCTGGAAAAAAACCATAAATTATCTCCAAATCAGTTTGGCTTTAGAAAGGGATATTCCACTGCAGAAAGTCTAACAAAGTTTACCACAGATATCAACATTTCATTCACCAACACAAAATCAACAGTGGCAGGATTTATCGACATAGAAAACGCTTATGATAATATAAACTTAAGCCTATTGTATGATAAGATGATATACTTGGGAATAGAACCAAACTTTGCCCGTAAAATTATAAAATTATATTTAAACAGAAAAATACATCTTCTAACAGCAAATGAAAATATCACTCCCAGAAGCACGTCAAGAGGAGTACCACAGGGCAGTATAATCAGTCCTCTCTTATATTTGATCTATACACATGACATAAGCAACAATATCAACATACAAGTATTACAATTTGCCGACGATATATGCATTTATGACACCAACTGCGAAATAGATAGGGGAATCCAAGAAGTTACAAAAGCTATAGAGCAACTACAACAATGGACGAACAACAACAACATGAACATATCAACCAAAAAAACTCAGCTATGTATATTTACGCGCAAGAGACAGCCACTGCCCACTACGGTCACTGTTAACAACACTGATTACCCCATTAAGGATAAGGTGTGCTTTTTAGGGGTGTTTTTGGATAAAAAACTGCTCTGGAGGGATCATCTTCAACATCTAACGACAAAAACTGAGAAAGCAATAAATATACTTCGTATGGTGTGTCACACAAGATGGGGCGCTGACACAAATGTAGCCTTAATGATATACAGATCATTTGTTAGAGCCATGTTAGATTACAGCTCATTCCTCTATGACCAAGCGGCGAAAACCCACCTCAATAAAATCAGTACCATCCAAAATAAATGCTTAAGGTTGGCATTAGGTGCACTAAAAAGCACTCCAGTTAATAATTTGCTAGCCGAATGTGGTGAGATGCCTCTTCAATTCAGAAGAAAAATGATAGCAATAAGATTTATATTAAAGTTACAAGCAAAAAACAGCCCAATCCTACTCAAATTGGACCAATTACACAAGCTCACAGCAAGACATCGTTATTGGAGTCAAAAAGCAATCCCACTTACAGTAGAAGCATATTTGTCTGCACTCAAAGTAAAGCCCGATATGTACACCTACGATACGCAGCCGTTTTACAATATAAAATATGAAGTATTGCAAAATGTACAAATTGACTACCTGCCAGATTACTCATACATAGCCCAGCCGTTAAGAAACAACATCTTCCAGGAAGACATTAGTAAATTAGTACCACCAAATAGCTGTCTGATATACACAGATGGATCAAAAACTGACGAAAAAACAGCATGTGCCTATTTTGCAGTCCAAGACGAAAATTCAAAAATTTTTAAATTGAACAAAAATATGTCTAACTACACAGCAGAATTGATAGCTATCATAGAAGCCCTGAAGTATGCCACCGACAGCAACGACAATTATATAGTAATAATTACAGACTGCAAAAGTGTACTACAAAAAATAGAAAACTTCAATAGTCATATTTGTAACAACTATTTATTTGGTGAACTTGCCAAGTGGTTACATATTCTAATGCTTAACAACAAAGTGGTGAGATTTATGTGGATTAAGGGCCACTGTGGCATTGTACCCAATGAAATTGTAGACAGGTTAGCAAAAAAAGCTTTGGAAGAGGGTCAGTCGACTGAGTATCTCTGTCCACTTGAAGATTTTTTGTCGAAAGGTCTCAAATATAGTAATAGATTATGGGCGGAGCAATACAGCAGAGAGACAAAAGGAAAGTTTTACAGAGATATTCAGCCCACGATACCTAGGGTACCATGGTTTAGAAATTGCTATTACGAAAAAAATTTTGTAACGATAATATGTAGGTTAAGGTTCAACCATGCTTTATTCCCAAGCCATAAATATAAAATAGGCCTTTCAGATGAGCCAACCTGTGCATGTGGGGAAGTAGGAAACGCGCAGCATGTTTTGTTGGAATGTACCAATAAATATAACATTATTGAAATTTTTATAGAATATATTAACAACTTAAATATAGTACAAAAACCATTTTGCATAACACAAATACTAGAGATGAAAAATATAGCATTATATAAAGTATTAATAGACCACGTGCACAGGTTGGCTTTAAAATTATGATAAATATATTTAGACGTAGGATAGAATTAAGGTAGTTTAGGTAGATATTCCCAGTGTTCAATCCCTTTATGTTCTCCTATTCTTATAGAGGTCTTCCTGTTTGTCTATAAAGTTGCCATGATAGACCCCTTGGCACGAAGACATGTGTCCCCTGTGCAATCCTGAATAAATAAAAAAAAAAAAAAAAAAAAAAAAAAAAAAAAAAAAAAAAAAAAAAAAAAAAAAATAAATGTGTGTATATATTTGTGTGTACATATGTCATATGTGTGTATGATTGTGTCTATATATGTGTATATATTATATATCAAACATTTATTGAGAAGTATGTTGTATGATAGGGTGTATGGATGGGAAAGATAAAAATGTATATATCATTACATAGAGTGATCCGACACTATTGTTTATTATCAATCGGTATCAGTTATCGGCTGGTCTGGAAATATTTGACTATACCTCCTAAACTGGAAAAATGAGCTAATGGCAAAAAGCCACAGCCATAATTCGAACAACAACAACAACAACACCCCCAATGCATTAAGGCACGAGCCGCTACTGGTTCCAACCTTATTTATCTGTCAGTTTATTATTAATAACCGGACAATTTAATTTGTTATCAATGAATATTATAAAAATGTGCAGATTGAGAAACGTTATATGTCGGGAGAACGGCCCACTGAGTTTATAAAGAATTAAAGTATTACTAGGTATTCCAAAAACAGTGAATGCGTGAAAATGCAACCAGCATAAGAAAATAAGTGTACAGTCGCGTGGCGAACATTTTGCTACTCATAATAAAGTCTGGACGCGACAAAGCGCGCTATGGAAATGAGTGTTCATATAAATGATCTAAAATTTTTGTTACACACACACAAATATATATATATATATATATATATATATATATATATATATATATATATATATATATATATATATATATATATATATATATATATATATATATATATATATAAAATAGTAAATGAAGTGTTTTGTATATTGTTTGTGTGACAATTATTGAAGATGTGGTTTTGTATAGTCTTTATTGTATATATTCTACAATTTAAATTATAGTTTGCGATTATGTATTTTATAGTAAATGTATTTATTATGTAAATATGATTCATTTTAAGTGTTAATAAATGTTTATTTTAGTATTTAATTTGTAAATATGTGACTCTTTTTGTATTTAATTAAGTTGGGCGCCTTTTGTTTTACTCAAAATAAATGTAATTTTAATTTACCAACAGTGACTCTTTGTTTTAGAACACTCGTCATATACTTTTATAGCAAAACTGATATTTCTTTTAAATGTCAAATTATTATAGCTCTTAGTCTATGGAATTTCATTTGAGAAAATATTTGATGTATTAAATTTAAATGTATATGTAATCCATAATGTTCTGAGAAAATAAATATTTACCTATTCCCATTCTGGTTTATTTACCATGGCTACCTTCGAGTAACTTCTCCTCTACAGGGAATATTTTATTGTTGGATTCCTAAGATTAAAATTCTTACACTGGCAGCATCTATGGTGCTGTTCTTGAACCTGTTTTATTTGACTTTATGCTATCTTAGTCAATAGAAAGATTACAGTAAATTATTAAAGAAAATTTAAAAACTTTAAAACATTTATTTTGAAATTACTGATTACTAATGAAAATTAACTACAAAATTAATTTCTTTTCTAAGTGTTGGCCTTATTTGGATCCTTTATATTTATAATTAATTAAACCTGACAGTTTTTTTAATGACGATTACAAGTTTACTTATTACTATTTAAAATGCAAGGTTTAAACTGAACCTGTTTTGTTTGACTTTTCAGTTATATTAATTTGTGGTTTTGTTACCATGGGATCCGCGCTTTTCCACATTTGGTAACTATGGTGATGAAATTTTAAAATGGTTGTTCTAAATTTTATGAGCTTACTTGAATCTTCCGCGTGGTGCCCCCGTTTGGTATTTTTATGTTCTTCTTATGTGAACTCGGAGTTTACTACTATATTTTGGCAAAAGTTGTTCATAAATGTCATTACCATTCCAATTTGACAGATTGATATAATATTAAGGTTATTTTCACCTATGGACTGGTATTATACTGCTATTTTATTATTTGAAGAAATACCTGGTTTTCAAACTGCGGCGTCTGTTAGGATTTTCCACTATTGGCTGTTTTCTTGTTATTTGTACTAATAGCCTTGCTTGAAGTTTTTCAACAGTTATATATGGGTAAATAGAATGCTTGTATACACTTTTTACTTTTATTCTGGCTTTTTTCTAACTTTTCAAACGTTTTTTTACTAATCTGCACGCTGCCAGATTCTTGCTTGGTTTAGATTTTTCTCACAGTCCCGTTCTTAATCCTGCCGGATATCATCAGATGTTTTTTTTGTTACCACCAATCAAATCTGATAATTAGTGTTTGAAAGTGGATTAAAATCAGGTTAGTAAAAAATATGTTTGTACATTCAAATTTCCAACTTATACATTTTTATTAAATGTCAAACCTTACTTAGCTTTATTATTAACAAATTATCTCCTTAATTACTAATTTACCGGTTCCTACTTAATTTCCTTATATTCCTATATATATATATATATATATATATATATATATATATATATATATATATATATATATATATATATATATATATATATATATATATATATATATATATATAGAGGAAAGTGCCCTAATCCGGGCCCCTCCCTTAAAGCGGGCCCCCCTGTTGCTGGATCAGCATAGTGCTGTCATCTTTCGGAAACACTTTTAACTGATAGTTTATTATACGGTCGCATGAGTCCCGCCAGCCGTAGTCGGTATCTTCACTTGTTACCGAACTTTCGCATGTTTCTCAGATTGTTCAACCACAAAGTTTTTTCGTGTTTGTGTTTACATCGAATTATTGACGCTGTATTTTTCGGTAAGTCCTTTAAACTATATATATTCTTAAACGGCATTGTGAGAGCTATCTGATTATGGTATCGCAATTTAGTTTGCATGCTCAGGCAAAAAGTTGTGGGGTCTCGAAAAATGACTACGTTGGTGCCTAACTCGGGCCCCCTCAAGGTTCCTAAAGCGGGCCCCCCATATTGTAATGTTAAATGCCCCAAATGGGTTAATTTTGGGAAGGTCTTATCTTCTTGGAATTATGTTGCAGATTCCAACGATAGAATGCCGAAAACAACTAAGTTAAGATCCTGGTCCTCAGCAGACATGGCGAAAGCTATTAATGCTGTTCGGGAAAAAAAGTTGGGATTGAAGAAGGCCAGTAGAATGTACAACGTGCCTAGGTCGACGCTTCAAAGGTTGGCAAAAGAAAAATATGGAACACCCATGGAGGCAGCACAAACCAAAGTGGGTAGACCTACAGTTTTGTGCAAAAACCTGGAGGATGAATTAGTGGATTATTGTTTAGCTATGGAAGCCTCATTTTTTGGGCTTACTCGAGTAGACTTGCGAAGAATGGCTCTTCAGATAGCTGAAAGGAATAATATCAAACATCCTTTTAGCAATGAAATGGCTGGGAAAAAATGGGTGAAACTTTTTTTACAACGCCACAAATCAAAATTGTCTGAAAGGAAGCCTACAGGGACATCCTATTCTAGAGCCTTGGGATTCAGTAAAGACAATACTGAAAAATTCTTCAAACTGCTTGAAGGCATTCATGAAAAAGGCAAATACACTCCCAACAGAATCTACAATGTAGATGAGAGTGGGATCACGATTGTGCAATCTAAAGTGGCGAAAGTAATTGGTTTGCGTGGTAAAAGACAGGTAGTGGCGTTAACATCTGCGGAACGGGGAGCACTAATTACAATCGTTGTGTGCATGAATGCTGCTGGTTCATTCGTTCCCCCCTTGGTAGTATTTCCACGGAAAAATATGAACGTTCAACTACAAAGAGGGGCTCCACCGGGAACAATTTTTGCAGCTCACCCCTCAGGATGGATCCAGACTAATATTTTTACCAAGTGGTTTGAACATTTTATACAGTTTGTCAAGCCTACAGAGGACAATCCTGTGCTTCTAATTTTGGATGGTCATTACAGTCATACGCAAAACATTGATTTAATCGACTTGGCTAGGACAAATCACGTTACAATCGTTTCACTGCCTCCACACTCGTCACACAAGATGCAACCTCTGGACAGAACTTTCATGGGCCCCCTAAAGACGTATTACAGCGAAGAAATCAGGCAGTGGTTACGCCACAATGATCGTTCTGTAAGTGCCTTTGATGTGATGGAGTTGTTTGGAAGAGCTTATATCAGGTGCCAGACCGCTCAAATTGCAATCAACGGGTTTCGAGTGACAGGCATTTACCCCATGGACAGAAACAAATTTACGGATGCAGAATACATGGAAGAAGCCAGCAAGCTGCAGAAGATGCATAACTCTCAACAAGGAGTAAATGAAAAAGAACAAGAGCATAAAGATAATGCCAGTGAACAAGTCGTAGACCTAGCAGATCTCAATAAGGCATCAACATCTGAAACGTGTCATGTTGCTGTGCCCTCGACATCCGGTTTGTCATCACGAGAAATATCAGAAAGTGGGTCGAAGGCTTTTCAGACAAGCCCATTCCAATTCGCCCCCATTCCGCGCATAAAGAAGAGGGCCTCTACCAGGGGACGAAAGGCATGCAGTTCTGCAATAATAACTTCCTCCCCATATAAAACTAATTTAGAACAAGCTATAGAAGCTAGAGCTCATCCGAATCCACAATCAAAACCGCCAGCATGTAGTCGTCGCCGTGGGCGTGGATCAACATCTGTTCCAAAGGCTACACAACAACCAAAGTCAAGGCAGGAGGCAGTAAAAAAACGTCTTAACATGACTGAATATTCTAGCAGTGAAGAATCGAACGGCGAGGTATCCTCAGGTTCTTCCGAACTAGAAGCTTCTCCGGGAATATCGCCATCAGATAATGACGATGCAGAGTGTATGTTCTGCAATATAAAATTTTCCCAAGACACTAGGGGCGAGCTGTGGGTTATGTGCATGATGTGTTCATTGTGGGCCCATGTTGATTGTGCAGGAGCTGAGAAAGATGCGTACATTTGCGATTTCTGCAAATAAATAACATTTTTTGAGTTTTTGAGTAATTTGTTTTTTCGCATTAGTTTTTTTTTTGTTTTTTTTTTAATTTTTTGTATTCTTGAAACATTAAATAGTGTAGGTTGCAATAGGTTTACAATGTTTTATTTATAATATCCCCATTTTTATCACCATTCAACATTTCTCATTTTGTTGGCTTGGGGCCCACTTTAGGAACCCTCTTTTAGAAATCGATAAAACACAGTGTTTGCTGAGAACATTTTTTTCTCCGAATTTTTTTCATTCTCTAAGCCAAGTGAAATATATTTGATGGGTAACTATATAAACTATACCTTAGAGCTACAAAAATATTTCTGCCCCCAATATTGTAGTTTGTAGTTGCCAAAAACCAAATGGGGGCCCGGGTTTGGGTACTCTCCTCTATATATATATATATATATATATATATATATATATATATATATATATATATATATATATATATATATATATATATATATATATATAAACACATTTTTATTAAATTTATAACTAAACAAATCACCAGAAGTTTATGAGTTTACACTTTATCGAACACAGTTTATTAAACTTATTATTGCACAGATGATTGTTTACAACCTTTTGGTCTTGGGGTTCATTTAACTTTTAACTCTGTATTTATGCAGTCCATTATTTTACACACTTTAATTGTCCGTTATAGGTGCAATACGTAATTTCTATGGCTTAACAGGTAACTTTAATAATGCCATCATCCCTTCACTGGCAAATACATATAGTTAATTATTTAAAATTTCAGGTTCTGCTGGATAACTGACTGTAATTTACCCCTGACTCTGAATGTAGCTGTGACAACAACATGGATTACATATAATGTAGGGCAGCTTTTTTTTTAATATTTGGCAATAAAAGAAAAAAAATAGAAAGTTTATGAAAATCTGGTTTTTCTTTAAATGAAATTGTTTTAATGACAAAATTGAATAAAACATATCATTCGATTTTTTACGACAATAACAGAACTGCCTGCCATTCTCCATAGTTTCTTTGAATGTGGACATTGTAATTCAGGCTTACAACTATTTATGTCTTCTTCAAAAACAACGATTTATCCATAAGCATATTTATTTATATCTAACTCAACAATTTTTTTACACAAACAACTTTAATGGCATGACCACCTATTCAATCTCCAATGATTTTTTCTTCATTGCCTATATACATTTATAAAAAAAGAAGTACTTAACCTTCTGCCCTTCACCATAAATTTTCAGACAATTATGCAACTATGCATTATAAAATGTCAAAAAGTCAAATAAGTGCGCCCGTGCGCGCGCACTGCCGTGGAAAAAATAATATTTTTGCTATGCTATATTTTAATAAATTTTCATTTACCTCCTGCATTCAACAAACAAAATTAGTATATCGAGGATCGCAGAGTCGGCAGCCATTAATACAGAATCAGAATAAGTATAGTGTTAATAGTTGCAGACGTTACATACATCCATCTCCATATACATCAGTCGCGCGGTGGTGTGTATTTTTCGGCGCTCTGAGGAAATGCGATACTTCAATGCGAAATGATCGTCTATCTTCGCCGAAAACGACCGAATTAGCACTCTGATTGTGCGCTATAAAATTCCACACTTGCAGTTGGCAGTGCATTTTTCGCAGCGCGTGTGTAAAACGAGTAAAGACCTTCCTTAGAAATTCTATGTTGAATGATCGACTTAATGCGCTAGCAATGTTGGCAATAAACAGGGACTTTGTATTTGAAATACCGAACTTTGATGAAAGGGTTTTAGAACAGTTTGTGGCTATCAAAAATAGACATATGGATTTTTCGTTTAAGGAATGAATATAGGTCTGGTATGTTATAACATAAACTAAAGTGAATGCTGAGTGTTGACAGAATTGTGATTTGTGTTAATAATTATCAAAGGAAAGGACTTTTTAACTACTATAACCTATAACTAACTAGAGGAAAACTTGGTAAGTAGTTAATAATTATTAAGTTTAGTTAGTTTAGTAAGTAGGTTTTTTTATAATACATTTTCGGGGGAAAAAGAGGCGAGCCCTTAATTTTTAGTGAATTTTTATTTAAAAAAATTCACTATTAGAGAGGTATCGATGGAGAGACTTTGCAAATTTTTTTTCAAATGAGCGCGAACTAGGACCCCTAGAACCCATATCCGGGGTCAGTTTCAATTTTTATATGTTTATAATATATATATATATATATATATATATATATATATATATATATATATATATATATATATATATATATATATATATATATATATATATATATATATATATATATATATATATATATATATATATATATATATATATATATATATATATATATATATATATATATATATTTGTGTGTGTGTATCCAACTGATAACTCAAAAAATAAGCAACTGACTTCGATGAAACTCGGCAAGTGCCTTTCTTTTATTAATGCCTTGGATGAGTTCGTTAGTCAGGAAAATCGGATAAGGTTTTCCGGGAAAATTTTGAGTTTTGTTTCAAAAAAAAATCTTTTTCTCCGAAAATTATATATTGCCTTGTAAAAGGCGTTACTACACACTAAAATTCTACTTTCTACATTTTTAGAAAATTGAGTTATTCAAATTTGGAGTTTTCTTTTGGAAAAAATTTTATTCTCCGAAAATTAGAAAGTTATTTTGATGAAATTTGCTGGATATGTTGCCCTGTGTAACACCTTACTATACACCAAAATTCAACTTTCTAGGTTTGTAGAAACTTGAGTTATTCAAATTGGAAGCATTTAATAAAAATTCACTACCATAACGCACTTGCTGCGTCCAGAACTTTTTTCTTGCGCACCCCCAATGCATTAAGGCTGCGATATCCTAGACGAAAAAGTACCTCTGACAAAGATAGAACATATTATCCCGTAAAGTGCTGCTGAACATCTTGAATTAACGCTTTCCTCAAAAACTGTATGCTTTTACCGATAGTCTTTTTTTTTTTTTTTGTTCCCTCAGGGCTCGTCCGCGGCCTTGCCGCCCCGATAGCACCGCAACCCTTGGTTGATTGTGCATACCCCTAGTCTTACTCCACCCATTCCAAAATCACTGTGCCTTGAACTAGTCTGCACAGCGATTGGTAGGGTGAAGTTTTATATTGCTCTGTCTCCGGTCTAGAGTGACCGTAGATCAGTTGTCTTTTCCGGTCCAGAGCTATACACTCGCACAAGATGTGCTGGGCTGATTCCTCCCCCTCGCCGCAGAGTCTGCATGCGAGGTCCCCTTCGAACCGCCCCATTTTATGTAGGTGTTTCTTGACGGCCATGTGTCCCGTCAAGAGACCTGTTGTGTTTCTGAGCTGTCCTCTGCTAAGGTTTAGCAGCTCCACAGCTCTCTTTGAACTGGGTCCGTCAATTATTGACTTCCCATGTCTGAGCCCTGGACAGTCCGCCCAGTACACCTTGTGTTGGTTTCTGACCCAGGACTTAATGGCTCCCCTGGCAGTGCTCTTTGACACGCCCAGAGCCGGTTCTGGTCCCATAAATGGTTCTGCTGACCCTCTCTTCGCGAGACTGTCAGCTTCTTCATTGCCTTTGACCCCCGAGTGACCCGGCACCCAGATGAGGGTCACCTCATTCTGCCCAGCCAGGTCGCTCGTCTCGTCTCGGCACTCACTCACCAGCCAGGAATTTACCCGTGGGCTACTTAGTGCCTTAAGGGCTGCCTGGCTGTCTGTGGCTATGAGGATCCGCTTGTTGGTGTAGCCCCTCCTCTTGTTCTCCCGCACACAGTGCAGGATGGCGTACATCTCGGCCTGAAACACCGTTGCATGGGCTCCGAGGGAAATACTGTGACTTACCCTCGGTCCTTCCGAGTAAACACCTGCCCCCGTCCCACGCTCCCCGCCAGATCCGTCCGTGAACCAGACGAGCGCGTCCCGTGGTATGCCCGGCGTCTCCTCCCGCCATGCCCCGCGATCAGGGATTTCCACTGTGAAGTTGTTTTCCCTGCACATTCGCGGGCTCGCGAAGTCTGACCTCATTTCAAGCATGGGTTCCTTCACGATCTCCTGAATTTTGCAGTGGCCCCTGAAGCCTGGGTTGATCTTCAGTCTACCATTGCAGGCTAGTCTGTATAGTCCTAGCCTGGCCTCTCCCATAATAACTAAGTGTAGGGGGGGTAGATCCAGCAACACCTCCATGGCGGCTGTTGGGGTTGAAGACATGGCCCTTGTGATGCCTAGGCAAGCCATCCTTTGGATCTTGCCTAGTTTTTGTTTGGCACTGGATTGTGTCACCTTAGGCCACCAGACCAGTGCCGCATATGTTAACGATGGTCTGACCACCCTTGTGTACAGCCAGTGGGCCATACTAGGTCTTAGTCCCCACGTTTTTCCATATAGCCGCCTAGTGACGGCTAAGGTTATGACTGCCTTACGCAGTATTTTTCCAATGTGACCATTCCAGGTTAGCTTAGAGTCCAATACGACCCCAAGATATTTTACCTCCCTGGCCATTGGAACGCTCCTACCGTATAGAGTGAGAGTTCTGTGGCTTTCACACTTCCTCCTCCTCGTAAACGGCACGACGGTTGCTTTCTCGGGGCTCACCCCGAGCCCTTGATCAACCGTCCACCCTTCCACCACTTTCAGTGCAGTCTGCATACGCTCCCACACTGCCTGTGTGACCTTTCCTCGGACTATGATGACAATGTCGTCTGCATAGCCCTGTACCTCATACCCCCCTCCCGAGAGCCTCCCCAGCAGGCCGTCCACGACTAGACACCAGAGCAAGGGAGACAGAACGCTCCCCTGCGGACACCCCGCCGCGACCCCCGCCAGCAGAGTCCCTCCCGCGAGTGATGTGAACACCGCCCTGTCCCTGAGCATGGAACCGATCCACCTGCAGCAGGTCTCCTCTATTCCACGCTCCCGGGCAGCTGCCAGAACCGATCCGAACGAGGTGTTGCTAAAGGCCCCCTCTATGTCTAGGAAGGCCCCCAGCGCCACCTCCTTGTTCTCCAGCGTATTCTCCAGTTTCAGCACCAGTTGGTGCAGTGCTGTTTCTGTTGAGAATCCTGCTCTATATGCATATTGTCCGCAGTGTAGAGGATATGCTTCCAGTACACCGCCCCTAATGTGCCGGTCGAGCAGTTTTTCCACTGTTTTCAGCAAGAAGGACATGAGACTTATTGGCCTCAGGGACTTTGCCTGGTCTGTTGGACGCCCAGGTTTAGGAATAAATACAACCCTGGCCAGTCTCCATGCCCTCGGAATGTACCCCAGATCCAGACTGGCCCTTATAATGAGGGTAAGCACCGGCGCCAGTATATCTATCCCCTGTTGGAGCATGATGGGCATTATTCCATCAAATCCCGGCGATTTGTATGGCTTAAAGCTGTTAATGGCCCATCTGATTTTGCTCCAGGTAACCACCTCTTTAGCGACTGTCCAGTCTACTCTAGATGCCCGCCTATAAGGCGCCTCTATTTCTGAGTGTTCCCAGTCCGGAGGTGATTGGTTTATTATGTTACAGCCGGGGAAGTGCGTCTGGAGTAAAATTTCCATAGTTTCCTCCCCCGAGCTTGTAAAGCCTCCCGTGGGTGTTCTAAGGGAGCCTATGTTAGTCTGAGGGCCCTTAGACAGGATCTTGTGTAGTCGAGCACTCTCGGACGTGTTTTCCACTTCTTCGCAGTGCCTCCTCCACGACTCCTTCTTGGCGTCCCTCAGTCTTTTGTTATAGGTCGATAGGGCCTGTCTATATTCATCCCATGCTCCCGACCTTTTGGCCGCGTTAAACAGCTTACGAACCTGCGTCCTCCTTTGCCTGAGGTCCTCGTTCCACCATGGGACGTTCCTGGTGGACACCCTCATTTTCAGGGGGCAGTTGGCGTTATAGGCCGAGGTAATTGCGTCTCGCAATTGGACTGCTGCAATCTCGAGGTCTATTGAATCCCTTATGGCACTCTCAACCCCCCGCAGTTCCACAGCTAGGTCTGCCCTGTAGGCTTCCCAGTCCGCCTTGCGGGGGTCCCGGTACCATACCGTTTCTCTTTCGACTTTGGCGATTTCAAACCGGATGTATCTGTGGTCTGAGCTACTCACTTCCCCAGACACAGCCCAGCTTTTAACAAAGTCACCCAGAAACTGGGTGGAAACTGTTAGGTCTAAAACTTCCTCACGCCGTGTTGTGACGAATGTCGGTTTATTACCTCTATTAAATATGTCTAAATTAAATTTCATAAAGAATTGTAAAAGTGCCTCACCCCTAGAGTTTGTGTCCGAGCTACCCCACAACTCATGGTGCGCATTCGCATCCATGCCGATGATGGTCTGCCATCCACCTGCTCTGCTACCCACCATCAGCTGCTCCAATTCGTTGGGTGGAGGAGGGTCCGTGCTGTCCCCTGGCAGATAGGCTGACGCGACAGTAATGTCCCTCAGCCCATCCGCTCCTCCACATCGGATTTTGATCGTTGCCAGGTCCCTGGAACAGAAATTCATTAGAGGGAGAAACTCTATCCATTCCCTGACAAAAATGCAGGCCCTCGGATTCTCGCTGGACCTGCTGTAGATGAGCTTTCCAGTAGCTCCGCCGAGTCCCTTGATCTCTCCTTTGTAGGAGTACGGTTCCTGGATGAGGGCCACATCCGTGTTCCTCAGAGCCATTAGTAGTCCGGCCGTGGCTGCCCTACTGTGTTGGAGGTTGACCTGAAGGAACCTAAGTCCCATTAACCCTTAATTGCTTCCCCAGTGGGCGGAAGCTAACCCTTCCCATGCCCCAGAATGCCTTGAAGGAGGTTCCTTCAAGGGCTCTGTAAGATGTCGGGTCGATCGAGAAGGCGGGCGTCTGTCCTTTCTCCTCTGCCTTCCTGCTTAGAACCGACCAGTGTTGCATCCCGAGTTCAGGGTTCTGGATCTTAAGTCTGCTGATCACCGTCTCCTGCGGGACGGTGTCAGGGATCCGTACGAGGACCTTGCGTCTCTTTGGGAGTTCCTTGGGCTCGACGGCTGTCAAGTCCGCCCCCTCCCAAATCTGACCGAGGCCCCCGATCGTTTTCCGCAGCCAGTCCCGCGACTGCGGGCCGGCACAGGTTGTCCAGAGGATGCCCCCCGTCAGGCGCGTCCGGTGGAACTGAGGCGGGCTCTCCCCTTCCTGAAGGGAGTCCACTGCAGCTACCACCGCAGCCTGGATCAGGTCCGCCTTCCCCTGGTCTAGCGTGACCTCAGGATGGCGTCTGTCAATCACCGCCATCCCGAGGCCCTCCGCAGCCTCCCTGTAAGAGCCAGTCTGCGCCGGTGTTCCGGCCTTGGTTCCTTTGGGAGGTCTGTCTGTAGTAGGCGTGCTAGAGCCAGAGCGCGGCGTCTTCCGACTCGCACTCTCCTCTTGCGCCTTTACAGGCACCCTGGCCCTTTTGGAACGTCTGTCTGTAGTGGGCGTGCTAGAGTTCGAGCGCGTCCTCTTCTGACCCGCACTCCCCTCTTGCGCCTTTACAGGTTTCTCGACCGTCCAGGTCCCGGCCGCCATTTTTTGCGCCCTCCGGAGCTTCTTTCTTTGCGCCCCGGAAAGACGCTTGGACTGCCGGGGCAGTCCCTCTACTCTAACAGTAGAGTCCTCACTGGTGGAGGGGCCCCCGGAGTCCGCCGCCTTCCGGTGGGACCCAGCCTCCAGCTTGGGTGTCGGGGACAGGTCTCTGGCCGAAGCTACCCCCTGATCCCCCGTATCTACGCCGGTCGTGGGACCTTCAGAGTCCGCTGCCGCCCCCTGGCTCGTCTCCGTTTCCGGGATAGACTCAAGGCACAAGTCTGTAGCCGGAGCCACTCCTCGAGCCTCATTGGTTTTGGTTTTATATGTATTTATAATCTTCATGTTGTTCCCACGAGAATGGGGGAAATACTGTCCACACCATCAGAACCCCCTGTGTGGTGCAAGGCGGGTTACTCTGGAGGGTTGCCTGGTACTCCAGAGGTTCCGTTCACGACACCATCGCCCTGGTGCCATCCATCCATAGGCACGGGTCACGTGACACCGTAGATTGGGGGAGTTTAGTTCGACCTCCTTGTCTAGATCCGTCATGTTTAGTTATTAGCAGGGTCACCTCGTGCAGGATGCGGATTTTTACCGCGCATGACGGTCTTGGGGAAAGCTTCATCGGGAGTTTATGTTGTTATTTCCACTTCCTCAGCTTGCCCCCTGGAGTCCTTTGGCCCGCGACTCCTTAACCCCACCGATAGTCTTACTATGTTGAGCTACTTCTCAGAAGGTGTCGTCAGTTTCGCCCTCGTATTTACAGAAAACTGGTAATTGAAAAAATGCTACGTTGTCGGTTGTCTGCTCTTTTGGTTATATTCCATGCTTCTGGGAGCGGTGGGCGGAGGGAGATGGAAAAGATAGGAATTCTATTGTTTGCCTTTGGATGAACTTGAGACAGGCAATATTTCTGCCTATAACAATAAGCGGTCGACCCTTAGGGGACAAGTGCTTTTTTTACAGCCTTTACCCAGCATAACTGTTGATTATGGCATTTATCAGAACAGACATTCGGTTCATGGATTGAGGTCCGCTCTAATCTTATACACAATACAGTGTTCCAGCAAATTTTCATACAAAAATTGCTTGATGCAGCAAGTGCGTTTTTATAGAGAATTTTAATACCCCATCTCCCAAAGAATCGTTAGTTGAACATATAAAAAAAGTTCGGGACGCAGCAAGTGCGTTATGGTAGTGAATTTTCATTAAATGTTTCAAATTTGTATAACTCAATTTCCTATTAACTTAGAAAGTTTAGTTTTGGTACGTAGTAAGTTATTTCCTAAGGAAAGATATCCACCAAATTTTATTAAAATAACTTTGTAATTTTCGGAGAAAAAAATGTTTTCCGAAAAAAAAAAATCAAAATTTGAATAACTCAATTTTCTATAAAACTTAGAAAGTTTAATTTTGGTACGTTAGGAGGTCTCTCTTAAAGCAATATACCCATTAAATTTTATTAAAACAGCTTTGTCATTTTCGGAGAAAAAAATTTTTTTCGAAAGAAAACTCAACATTTTCCCGGAAAACCCCGTCCGATTTTCCTCATTCAAGCCATTAATAAAAGAAAGGCACTTGCCGAGTTTCATCGAAATCAGTTAATTATTTTTTGAGTTATCGGTTGGATACATATATATATATATATATATATATATATATATATATATATATATATATATATATATATATATATATATATATATATGAAACTGAGCCCGGATATGGCTTCTAGGGGCCTAGTTCGCGCTCATTTGAAAAATTTTTTGCAAAGTCTCACCATCGATACGATATTAGTGAATTTTTTGTAATGAAAATTAATAGTTTAATTTTTTTATCAAAATTCAAATGTCGGGATCTTCCAATTAGTGATTTTTTTCTAAAAAAAATTCACTAAAAAGACCAAGGACAAATAACAGGTATATGAAATTGTAGGCAACAAGTGTAAGGGAAAACAGTTCCGTTTTGTTTTTCTCGTACGAAATGTATGTCTGGTGTATTGCTACTTTTCGGCCTCTTAGCCCCGAGTGACTCTCTTCGGGTGTGAAAACAAAAACATCATTTATCATACACAAAGTTTGAGTCCTTGTATCCTTCTTTGGTCTCCTGGGGAAAAATAGTTATGATCATGGCTCAAATTTTCGTTTAGCTAAAAACTTACAATTTGGTTAATAGTACTATAGCCTTGTCAATGCAATTTGCCTACCAAGTTTTATTTCTATAACTTTACTATTTTCAGGGATATATTTTCCGTAAAAGACACGTGAAAATATAATATTATATGAGGACACGTGACAAATTAAAAAAAAATCTGGACGCAGCAAGTGCGTTATGGTAGTGAATTTTCATTTAAATGTTTTTAATAGCAAATATGTTGTTTTTTTAAAGAAAGCAGGCATCAAATTTGGTTACCAGTATAACCTATATAGTGAAAACAATGTGCCATGTTTCATCAAAATTAGCAGTAATAATTTTCTAAGATGTAGTTCATCCTCTAATTAATGTATACAATTTTTTTTTTCATATCTTGTATAATAACGGATATATTCAGCTTTATTGATTTTTTAGGCAAATTCGAGAAAAATTATATACCATTAAACGAAAAACTCTATAGCTAAGACTACTTCGAAAGGGTCTATTTGAAATGAATTTTCTGGAAACACTTTAGTAAAATGAAGGACAATGATGATTGAAACTAAGACTTCAGGGTTTGTAAAACATTCTTTTTGAGACATTTTCTTTCCATAGGCCGTATTAGATTCAAGTTCTTTGCCTAAATGTTGCCAATTTTGACGTTTTTAATTGCGACTTTGACGTTTTGAGGAAAACCCCAATTTATTTTTCTTTAAATGCCTGTAACTTTTTTGTATTTTGACCTACAGAGCTAAATTTTGGTAGGTAATTTACCTCTAGCGATATAAACCCGTGTACCGTATTTGTTTCACGTTATTTGCCTAAACATTGCCAATTTTGACGTTTAAAATTGCGAGTTTGACGTTTTGAGGAAAACTCCAATTTTTTTTCTTTAACTGCCTGTAACTTTTTTTATCTTTAAACTTAGAAACCTAAATGTTGGTGCATGGTTTACTATTTATAATGCAAATACGCGTACCAAATTTGGTTGCTCTTGCTTTGTTATTTCCGGAGGCATAATTTTTTTTCGAAAGAAAACCCAAAATTTTCCGGGAAAACCTCGGCCGATTTTCCTGGATAACGAACTTATCCAAGCCACTTGCAAAAGGAAGGTATTCACCAAATTTAGTCAAAATCGGCCCATTCTTTTTTGAGTTATCGAAAAATCGAAACTGACCCCGGATGGTCTCTGGGGGGCCTAATTAGCGCTTATTTGAAGAATTTTTTTTTAATTCAAAAGTCGATATCTCTTCATTAGTGAATTTTTTTAAAGAAAATTCACTAAAATGTACTTGTTTTGTAATTGAGTGTATATATATATATATATATATATATATATATATATATATATATATATATATATATATATATATATATATATATATATGTATAAACATTAAAAAGAGAAACATATAACCCATACATTTGCAGTCATATCCGATCTCTTTACTGTAGTGCAAAATTAGTACATATATTGTACTTACTTATTTACGCCTACCATCATATTTGTAACATTGTAAAGGCACTAGCAACTAAGAACTGGTGGATGAACCATTAAAACAATGTCATTTCATCATGTTATTTTCTACTTCAATATAATTTATAACATTGTTAATGTGATTCGGTCATAATAAAAGCACAGCATAGTAAACAGTCTTATGCTGTGATAAAAAGTGTGAGGGTATTCTTATATCCTTTCTTTATAGGTAATTTTATAAGTATAATTTTCTTTGTAGAAAGCTTGTAAGCCTATTGCACGGAAATCATAAAATGCTTTATTTGAGAAACGAAAAGGGAATGTTTAAGCACTCGATTAAATTTGGTTCGGCAAATAATGCATTGTAAAATTAATGTCAATGGCAAATTTTACCGTTATTTTCATCATTGTTAACCAACTCATTTATTTTAGGTTGTCAAAAGCTTATGGTTATCGAAGTATTCAATTTCAGTGAGTTTTTATAACACTGACAACACTGCTTAGGCCGCAGGTAGAAAGTAATTGTATCCGATGGGGACGGCATCTGTTATAGAGTTGCCAAACTTGTGATGTCTCAGCTCAGTGACAATACAGTTGCACTTCTACTGAATTTGCCTCGGGCAGCTGTAGAAAACGTATTCTGTGTACATTTAATAAAAACGTAATTTTAAAAAAAACTAGAAGGGCTACATACTTAGATTTTATTGCGATCGAATCTTTACATGTTCCTGCAGGTAATGAATAGTCAGTCATCACTTTTGGAACATGTTCGTATATATAATCCTATCTAAATCATTGCAATATTTAAGTGAATTTCAATTAATTATAACTAATAACACAAAACATTTTTTGAAATTTGCGAACATTCATCACCATTTGTGGTTTGTCTAGATTATGCAGCTTTTTAAATTGTTCCCGTAGACCTACTATTTCTTGAGATAATTACAATTGAAGGAGGCCTTGTTTTCCTATATTAAAGTGATAGCTAAATGCCACCCTTAAGGCACGAGCCGCCACTGGAAAAAGTAGATGCCATCAAAGATAACTTTCTTGAAAATAAATGCTTAATAATATGTTGCTTCCCTTTAAATCACATTTTTCTAATTGTGTGTGTGTTTTGTTTCTTTAACGTCGGCCTATTTCCGCAACTATGGCCAATCACCGACGCCAGAGAACAGTTTCACCTCACTATCCTGGAAATTTTGCTGAACCTCTGCCTTTCTGTAAGGAGGGTAGGGATCTTTAACGTGCACAACATAGCATGGACACGGGACCGACGGCTTTACGCCCCCTCCGAAGAGCGGAACGTGCAGACATTCAACTTGCTCAAATACAATGCCAGAACCTCGGCTGATGTTACCGTTACAGTTTGTACTGAAAAAGTGAAAGGAGTACCCTGGGATCGAACCCAGTACCCCTCGGTTCAGAGGCACACGTTCTTACCCCTGAACCACCGAGGTTTTTCATTTTTTTAATTAAAATATGTAATAAATCTTATATCAATCGATTTTTTATTTTTTTTATTAGAAAATGACCTTTTCATTAAGGTGAGCCAGGATTGAGTTTCATACATATTTCCCACTAAGCATGGTAACTTACAAATGCTTACCGCAACGTTAGATAATTTACCATTAAGCAAGTTAAGTTTGCAAAATTTCTACACGATCGTTTCACTAACAAAGTTAGTGTCATCAGAAGATAAAAAATTCTAACTTTTTCAAAAACTAACATCAACTTAAATACCGGACCTCAAAGGCAACTGATCTACAAGTCAGTCTAGACCGGAGACAGAGCAATATAAAACTTCACCCTACCAATCGCTGTGCAGACTAGTTCAAGGCACAGTGATTTTGGAATGGGTGGAGTAAAAAGACCAAGGGCATGCACAATAAGCCAAAGGCTGCAGTGCTATCGGGGCGGCATTAGTCGCGGACGAGCCTCGAGGGAAGAAAAAAAGGCAAGGGTCTTTATATTTAAAAATTGGATTTTTCTAGAGCCCTCGACGCCAAAAAGTTACCACATCCGTCACAGTCCAAAAACCAAGGGGAAGGTGACCTGGTCAACAAATTATGCTTCCAAAGAAAGGGATAAAAACAGGACATTTGTATAATAGTTTTAATTTAGCTAATTTACAGTTAAATCCACTTAAGTGATAATGCTTGCAAACCAGAAAGTGATTTTAAAAATAAAACTGTGGAAGCTCGCACTTGTGAAGTAAATGCCGAAAGAAAAAGTTATTAACACGAAGTGTCAGATGCGTGAATCAGTCATAACCGCTTGGAATTAATAATTAAAGACTCTAATTAAAATAATTAGAATGTAAATAAATATGGGGGCCCAAGTCCAAATTTATTAAAAAAGTTTTATTGCGCAGAATCAAAGCTTATACCTTCCTTCATATAGTGCACGCAATAAACGACCCAAGTCTGCTATGCATCCTACATATACAGGCATCGATAAAAGTGTTGGTTTGTAAGATAGGTTCAAGTTCAGGACTTGGGCTCCTTTGAGAGAGTTCAAACGTTCGAAGAATGACAAGGTCTGATTTCCGACAGATTTCATGTAAAGAAACTTGGATTTAATGACTTTCTCAAATTCAAGGATCAAGTCAGAATATTCAAGGCCACCCAAGTCAGAAACCGAAAGTATCAAGTTACCAAGTATGAGGTTTACACATTTTCTGCACTTCACAAGTATCAAATGGTGGTATATAAAGACATGCCTGGTCAATGCCAACAAACATTTCCATAGTTAAAGCCAAATGCAGTGGTTACATCAACTCCACAAAAAAAGATATATACTGAAACCCTACTCAGACTTGAAAAAACATTCAAAGTTTAGGTAAATTCCTAGATAAATATAAGAGGGAATACTATAATAAAATCTTTGTGCAATCAAGCCTCGAGAGATGGCGATAATTCCAATTATGAATGATTATTTTATATGTACTTTCATAATATAAAAACTCACCTTTCATACCATACTTTTGTGATGTAGAATGAAAATACATTATTTTTTTTTGATTTTTTAATGTTTCTTGATTTGAATATATATATATATATATATATATATATATATATATATATATATATATATATATATATATATATATATATATATATATATACTTTTTGGCACTGTTCGAAAATTACCTACTTCGTTTTTTCTTTGCATGTGGCATCTAAAAACATGTAATTTTAATATACTGAAACTTGAAAAAAGAGGAGTCACAAAAACAAAAGTTACACTGCCTCAAAATAGTTTTTAAATATTTTTCTCAGTTCACCTGGACACGGAGTTCAGTCCCTTTCAATCTCACGTATTAAAATAGGAATTAAAGAATTTTGAAAATTGTATTTAAAATTTAAAAGGGGTACGATTGAAAGTAAAGAAGTCTTAAGTTGAAATTAGAATCAGCAACGCTATCAGGCCGGCAACCATGGCTGTGTCACCATCCCTTTTAACATAAGTGATTTTAACATATTACATGGAATATTCAAGTAAGCGGACCGTCAGATGAAATAAGCCTTTGAAGCTTATATTTGTTAAAGTCTTTACATTTCTATATTCATTCGCCTCCCCTTTAAGTAAAAAAGTGGCGTAATATAACTAATAAATTAAAAGACAATAATTAACGTTACAAGGTAGTAAAGATAGTTTTCATTTATTTGACTATATTGACTTTCTCGTAATAAAATAAAATGAAAGTCATTTTGCTACATAAATAAATTTTAAGAAAAATAATGTATAATTAAGCATTTAATGTTTATAAATTTCTATTTTGTACAAATAATCAAACAACATTACAAAATATACGGTGAACCATGTTTCATTTCGGCTTGTAAAATGTTCTACATTTTTCATTAAAAACTTTAGAAGTCCTTTCCTTAATCAGGTCTTCAACACTTAACTCCATCTGAAGCATTCGTAGCTACAAATTCAAAAAGCAATTGGAAATATAAAATTAATTTATTAAACAGTAAATTAAACTTACTTTAGTTTGTTCCGCTCTTAATGTTTTAGACAATTTAGGGTCATTATTTTCTTCTCGTTGCTCTTTAAGTTTTCTAACCCTTTCGCTGGTAAAATTTATACAGTTTTTTATTGTAGTTTCTCTTTTTATGTTCCCATCTTCTAATTTATAGTATAACTCTTTACATGCAACAGAATTATCTCCGTTAAAGGAAGCTGTAGAAATCACTGTATTTATTGTACTTACTATAATATCATCTACTTTACGCATGTTCTTCAGAGTCTCCTGTAAAAAATAAAGAAGTCAACTTATTACACATTAGTGGACCTTCAATTTAATGTTTATATAACCTTGAACACACAGCAGGTATACAAAAACAATCTTAGTCACCAAAAAATAGTTTGTAAATATACAGGGTTATTCACGCTGATCGCCCATTAGATGTTTACAGCAAACTAATAAAGCTAGAGGTCTCAAAACTAAACTAAAACATTTGTGGTTTTCTGGAAATTACAGTTCTAACAAATGTCGATGAATCTTTGTAATTTTAAATATAACACCTTGCATAATATATCAGTTTTAGATTTTACAACAAATCCTATGGTAAGTTTATCAACATAACTTCTCAAATGTACCGGTTCTGAGATGTTTAACTTTAAAGTAAAGAAACTACAGCTCAGGACTCTGCTTACACTGTTTTTTGGCGATTATTGTCCTTTAGTGAATGAAAATTGTAAGGCTTTTAAAAAATATTCCCATACATGAAAACTAAGTCATTATTAGTTTTGTATTTATTGATCATTGAAGGCACTACTTATGGCCAGTACCTTACTTATGTCCACTTCCTACTTGTATGTCAATTTAGTAGCATCTGACAACAATGTAAAACAGTCACATGGTATTAACATTTAGAGGGGATGTGCAAAGTGTTAGAGGTGGTAGATGTTCTTTGAAATTAAAATCAGTTGAGAAACATATACAGAATACTTCAACCATCGTCGAAACATAAAATTCTTGTTGTCCTCTTTAAGAATCTAGCTTGAAACATCGGCACAACCGATCGATTTATTAGTTGCTTTTAAACTTCTTTAAATTTCAGTGGGTTGGTATGTACTAGTGTAATTGTATTTTCTGACCAGCACACACAATTTTGTGCATTATCTAGAAAAAGTGGAGGCGGGCATTAGTAAAACTTAAATATGTCTGTCCTCTAGACATAGCTTCTCTATTTTATTGGGCACTTAATGAATCGAAAGACATGGATCAAATAATCGTTTTAATAAAACAAAGTAAAATACAGGGAGTTATCTAAAAATAAATAATAATATGTAAAACTAAGACTTGGTATTGTTGTACTATATATTATCAGATTTTAATATTTGTAAACCTGTCCTGATGTCCGCCCTAATGTTTTACCTGCCTATTAGTGATCCACAAGTTTGTCTTAATAAGTTGTCATGATGGATCCCATTGACGTGAAGAAATGTGTCCCTGTTTATTTCCTTTTCTAACATAATTGGCTAAACGAACATGTTCAAAGCCAACATAACATCGAAAAAAAAAAGCCTGAATATTTACTTGTGGCCACTGGAGTAGCCAAAAGTAAAACTATTAAATGTACTTATGGCCACGTACTTTGGGATTATTTTCATCGTACTACATACAGACTGGGAGACTACCTCTCTGGCTTCGCTGTTCGCTTTGGTTTCTGTAAGTAAAGAACGTAGCCAGCGTGTAAGCTAACTGGAACAAAACAACCTTCTCAATTCTAGATGTTCTAGGATGATCTTGAACTTTCTGTAACCGCTTTCGCTGCTCTTGACAGCATCCTCAGACAGATTAAAATTGAATTAATACGAAATCATGACAACTACAAAGAAAGATCTCTTGCTATGTTATGATGTTTTGATCAAAAAATTCTTTAAAATTTAATATTAAAATGAAACACAAATGACGGATTAGATCTTCAAAATGTCTACGTGATGTATGTCAATATTTAACATAAAGATAGAACTACCCTATAACAATAATAACTATAATAACAGTTACAACAATAAAATAACTAAATATATATATATATATATATATATATATATATATATATATAAACATATAAAAATTCAAACTGACCCTGGATATGTGTTCTAGGCCTAATTAGCGCTCATTTGAAGAATTTTTTTTAAATTCAAAAGTCTGGTTCTCATTAGTGAATTTTTAAAAATGAAAATTCACTAAAAATATTGTTGAATACGCTATATTTTTGAAAGCATTAAAGTAACTGGAATGAGACTTTACATGTAGCTAGAAATGAAGTAAAGAAACCTTGTTGTAAATTTTAAGTAATTTGGTTCACAAACTAAAAATAAAATCTGAAAGATATGAATTGAAACAACTTAAGTGGTTAAAGTATGATGCCATCCAAAGACAGAGTAGTCACTGCCACACGTAGATTGATACATATACCACAGGCATACATAATAATGCAGCGATAACCAAACAAAATAACCCACGTAAGGCGGGATCGCCACAACATCCTAATGTGCAACGAATGTTCACACCCGGACTGTGGCGATCCCACCCCAATGACCGCCTTCAGGTATATTCGGATGCGCGGATTTGCAAAAACCAGATGGGCTAGTGTGTTTCGTTTATTTATTATGGTTTGACAGTTCTGTTTTGAGGTTAAGTAGTAAATGATTGTCATTGAAATAGATATAACAACTTGTATATGTATTAGTATGCTTTTAAAATTGGAAACCAAAGAATAATAACGTGTGCTGTTTATTTATCATGGTTTGACAGATCTGTTTTGAAGTTAAATAGTAAATGATTGTATATGTTTCTAAAATTTGAAATCAAAGAATAAGAATATTAACGTTAATATTTGTTGATTAATTGTTCAAATAGGTAAGTTATTTGAATAATGAATTGATTTCTTGACTTTTATGAATTCAGGAGAACATTTTGTTTGCTTTCACTTGCTGTGTTAACAAACTATTAAAATGAATCGCAAAAGAAATCAGGGTTTAGTTCACCATAAAGGATTCTTAGACAAAATTACGCTCACAGAAAATAACAAAATCTCTTATAGTAGAAACAATGTACCATATTTCATCAAAATAACTTTTATTGTTTGAAAAAGTACAAAAACTTGCCCGATTTTCCTGGTCAACGAACCTATTCAAGCTATTTACCCACCTGCCAAAATATAATTTTGCATTAAAAATTTCAAACAAAAAAACTGAAACAAAATTTAGAAGTGATCCATACATGATTCATGGTATGCGATGATAAATGTTAATATATCCAAAACTAAAATCTGTATAAAAAACTTGAAGCATAGGGCATGCCGTTCACTTCTGAAACACGAAATACAGGCTGATTGATTTGAAAAAAATGAGTTATCTTGATTTTTTTTTTTCAAATTCAGTCACTATTTGAGAATGCCATGTATACGGCATCTCGAATTTTGCGACAGACAATATAAACTAAAACCTCTGAACTCGTCATTTTCATGGGACTTCAGACTATTGGATGGAATATGGCGGCGCTCGTTGACGACGTTACTTTGTGCTCTGAGCTGAATAAGCTAAAAAAAGTCTGAATTAATAGACTTAATTGGGTTTAAAAAGTTGTCATGCAATCCATGCATCAGCCCAGCACATCTTGTGTGAGTGTAAAGCTCTGGTCCGCAAAAGATAACTGATCTACGGACAGCCTAGACCGGAGACAGAGCAATATAAAACTTCACCATACCAATTGCTGTGCAGACTAGTTCAAGGCACAGTGATTTTGGAATGGGTGGAGTAGAAAAGACAAAGGGCATGCACAATAAGCCGAAGGCTGCGGTGCTATCGGGACGGCAAAGATGCGGATGAGCCCTAAGGGAGAAAAAAAAGTCATGAAGTCACAAAGTGTGTCTTTAGTAAAATGCCAGTGTTGTACCTGGGAAGGGCATCAGAACTGGATAAACGTGGTGAACATGGTGGCTGTAATAAACCTATGTGTATAAAAAACTACTATGAACACTCTTCTCTTTACAAAGAGATCGAGTTGCTGACTAAATTAAAACACCATATTGAGATGAGAATTGAAGAACAACAGGAGCTGGTAAGGTTATTAAACGGCCAAAAATTTATTGGTAGAATCTAATGTAAACACCCAAATTGATTGGAATTGCTTAAATTAACAAGCAACGACATCTATCAATGCAGCCATAAACTCGGAATGCACAAGTTTAAATAAATCGTTTTTGGAGCCTTTTAAAATAAATGAGATTAAATCTTATTGGGCGATAGCTACCAGAACACATGTCAATGAAAATAAATATGCGGAAGGCAATGCTAAGAAAACATCGCAGGTAAATTAACAACAGCTGACTATCAAGAAAACGCCAGTAATTCAGGAAAATAAGTCAATCGTAGGCAGTAATAAGAAGGTAACATTGAAGACGGTTCCTAGGAGGGGATACTTGTTTGTTTCTCAGTTGCATCCTTAAACAACCGGGGACGACATGCCTTCTCATATTGAGAATGCGGCGCCAAAGGCACAGTTTGCCTGTGAGCATTATGCATGATTCAAACTAGATTTCCTGCTGGACCTAAGGGAGCTGGTGATTAATCCAGACGTGTGGCCTAAAGGCGCCCTTATTAGGAGGTAAAAATTTTACGAAGACAGTGATGATGCTGAATACGTAGTGGAAAGAAAAGGAAAAACTGATTCATTTGCAGTGACTGATTTGAACAAGTGTGTAATTGTAAATACAGGTGACTATATTCTAAGCAACAGGTCTGATAATTATATCCGTTTAAATCTGGCCCATGTTAACGTGCAGTGTTTGCACAATAAGTTAGATTTAGTTGATTTGTTCATCTTTAACTATAACATAGACATTATCTGTGTCGCTGAACACTGGGTGACTGATTATGGCCAGCTTAAGCTAATAGCGCCTACAGGCTTTAGACTTGTTTCTCAGTTTTGCAGGAGCAGCGGCAGTCACGGTGGGGTGCGATTATTGTACGGATCTCTATAGGTATTTTGGAGGTTGAGGATATTTCGTATGTTAGCCGATTTGTGTCTGAGGGCAAGGGGGGCTGAGTGTGATCACGCTGCAGGCAGAGTATTTACTGACAAAAATGGTAAAACCAGTATTTCCTATCTTGATTATCTCATAACCGACTTCCTCAGGGACATTATCATGCTCAGCTTGTGGACCCTTCGATTGCTGACCCCTATGCACAGGTTATATTTTTTGATGTTTGTTCTGCTGACAACATAGATCCGCTTACACAATCTGTTCACATATCTCATGACCTGGGTGCTGATAATTTGGAAAAATTTACTTACCTTCTGACGAATTGCGATTATTTTACTGTTGATAGTGCTGATGATAATTCCTTTAATAGCTTTGTACCAATTTTTGTCTCATGTCTGGACCAAGCATGGCCAATTGCAAAGCGTTCTGTCACCTGTAGCAATAACAGCTCTTTTGAAAAATGGCTTACCGCAGAGAATGTCAATGAAAGCGACGACCTAAAAAATCTTGTTGGGTTAGCTACGAACCTTACCTTAACTTAACTTCTTGAAGTATATGAAATAAAAAAGAAAGAGTTAAGCAAAAACATCCGTCTTGCCAAAAAACTACTATGGTCGACATATTGCTAATGCAAATAATTCGAGTAAAGAAATTTGCATATGGTCAATTCTACGCTGAATCGCACTAATAAAGTGGCAAGTCCTTCAACATTGTAAATCGATGGTCGGTTCTACAACGAAGAACTACAGGTCGCTGAAAAGTGTGGTATGTATGTTTCTTCTGTAGCTGAGAATTGTGTGGGTAGACACTATAATACACTACCTGATCGATGCACCCTGAGTCAGACTTGTATTAAATCCATGTTCGTGGAGCCCATAACTGCCGAAGAAGTTTTGTAATGCATTGGAGAACTAAAAAATTCCAATTCACGTGGCACTGATATCATTTCAGCATATGTTATTAAAGCAGTAGCTTCTCACATTGTTGTTACCTTGGTGCATGTAATAAACCTTTCTATAGATAGTGGCTGCTTTATACTCTTCTGAAGACTGCTCTTGTTATTTTACTGTACAAGAAGGGCGATATGCAGTTGATAGATAGTTATAGGCCCATTGCTGTTGTGTTTTCGCTAAGATATTAGAGAAAGTTGTATTTAAGAGAATAGTAGCATTTTATACGTCTAATGGTTTACTGTCAGATTGTCAGCGTGGCTTTCATCAGGGATTTTCCACTGAGCCAGCTGTTTAGCAGCTCTTGCAGAATATAAATCGGCACCTGGATAGCGGTAGTGGGTAATAGGAATGTTTTTCGATCTGAATAGTGCCTTTGATACCATTAGCCACGATTTTCTGTTAAGGAAACTTGAAGCAATGGGTGTGAGGGGTCAAAATTTGGAATGGTGTAGGTCCTACCTATCACGCGGACCCATTAGGGTGAAGATCAATATGATTTTGTCATCTGAATACCCTCTCGAGCGTGGACTTCCGTAAGGATCTGTCCTGGGGCCATTAATGTTTCTGACATACGGTAATGACCGTCTGTCCCATATAACCGACTGTGACGTGACAATGTACGCTGAGGATGTTGCATTGGTGGTCTCGGCGACTTCCCCTGGTAGGGTTCTTGAGGCCACTAATAAAATTGTTACTGGCTTTAGAGTGGTGTCATGAAAATCTCCTTCTGATTAACATGAATAAAACGGTTTTCGTCCACTTTGGTAGAGAAGGAGGGTTCTTTCGGATGGTTTTGTCAATCCAATGGACACCATGGGTCTTCGCTTTTTTGAACCTGTGACTTACTTGGGCTCTCTTATACAGAGTAACCTTTCATGGCTTCAGGTAGACTTGGCTTGTGGCAGGCTCAATTCATCTTTTTTTGCATTGGGGAGTTTAAAGGACGTGTTTATTCCGCACTTTCTTACAACACTGTGGCTTGGGGTTATGTGAGTGGCTATTTGTTGCACAGAAGAGAATCGTCAGACTTATGTTTGGTATTCAGCTGAAAGATAGCTGTCAGCCTTATTTTCGACAACATTCCATCTGACTGTTTCTTGCGTCCACATCTACAAGGCCATTATGTTTGTGAGACTTTATTCTCAATGTTTTAAATTTAATACCGATGTATTTGCTTATGGTACGAGAAATAAACTCACCACTGACATCAGTACCCACCACACAGCTGGCTATGAGCGGCCACCTTACCATGCTGCTGCACGTCTATATAATCACTTGCCTATAATCATTAGGCGGATAGTTAATATTAACCATTTCAAACGCCAACTTAAAGAATTTTTATTAAGAGATTGTTTTTATATGAGAAAGGAATATTTGACTTTTAAGTTCTAGTGTCGTTCGCAATTGCGTCTCAAGTTTTAGAAGGTGCATCTGCTATATTTTAACACTAGCGATTTATGTTTTGATTTGTTAAGATGTCTATTGGTAGCCTGCTTCTTTTTATCACTTGTATTTTCCTATTTTATGCATATTTGTTTTTTTTTTGTATCTTTTGGTTGTTGGTGTGTATATATGTTATATTTTTATTGACAAGTACATCTCTTGTTGCAACTGCTTTGGTACAATAAATACCTACCTACCTACCTACTCACCCAGCCATGGAAAATGCAATAATATAATCGATTATATATATATATATATATATATATATATATATATATATATATATATATATATATATATATATATATATATATATATATATCTGTGTGTGTGTGTGTGTGTGTGTGTGTGTGTGTGTGTGTGTGTGTGTGTGTGTGTGTGTGTGTGTGTGTGTGTGTGTGTGTGTGTGTGTGTGTGTGTGTATAGAACATTGTGAGATGTACTACATGGTCGCCATCTCACGACAGCGCCAATTAACACAAAATGTTATAAAATAGACTGTGTACAACCAACTAACAATTTTGTAAATTGTCAGCCCTGGGCCATTTCTTCCCTAATATAGGGACAATGTAATTAGAACCGCAGACCGGTTTCGCTCTAATTAGAGCTCGTCAGTGCGATATACTAATTACAGCAAGAACACACCTATAAAGTAATACGGCTATGGTAGCCAGCCTCCTAGTACCTAAAACATTATTCTCAACGAATTTCGTAAAAATAATTGTTCCATCAAAACTTCGTCTAAATATCTTTCACGCCAAATTATTAAACAAATTTTTTTTTTCAAGGAAATTCGTTAAAAGTTTTAGAAAAATTTGCTATTACAAGAATATTTTGTACATGAAAATTCGCTAATGACCAATTAAAATTTATACAATCTGATCTAAAGACAAACTCCTTTTGCGAATCCACAAAGAAAATTTTCTTTTGCCTACGATGCTGTAAGAAGGGAAACCGGTTACAGGGAGGGAAACAAGCACTTGTGAAGCCACAGGAAGTCTATATGGGTGTATTCAGTATGGAAGTTAGAGCAACGAAATCAACCTGATCTGCTATTAAAATTTGAATAAACCTTAAGAGTTCCCATTATCTCATTAATGAATTATTTTTATAAAAATTCGGCAAAGATTCAATGTAATTACATAATCTGATCATATAACGGTAAAAAAAAAAAGAATAAAAAAAGAAAGATAATTGACACACCTGGGTTTGAACAAGCGTCATTTCCAAGTTAATAATAATGGAATAAGCGTCGGACAATCTTTGGCAAACTGAGATATCATAGGATGAAACGATCGGCTTCGTTTCGATTTAATTTGTGTTCATTTTCTTCTGACCTCCTATAACTTCCCTGTATAAGCACATACAGTACGATCAACAGCTTCGATTGGAGCAGGTGGCGCTGTTATAACTGACAGGCGTTCGTTGAGCATGTGCGATAGAGATAAGATTGTGGTGAAATTGAGTTTTACTGGGAGAGATGTCTGTTTTCCTGAAGTCGCGAGTGCCTACGGCATGTAAGCTCTACTTTCTTTTTTATTAAGGCCATTTTGGTATTTTACCTTGCCATTAGCTAGCTTCACTGGCTGTGACAACTTAGCCTACCTTTATAATGTTCATTTAAGTAGAATTTTAAACAGCTTGTTGCATGCCGTAGACTTGTGATAAAGAGACCCAGCTTAGATCGTTACCTTCCTTCAGGTCAGCGATTTGTTGAGCTATTTTAGGTGGCCAGTATTATTTGATGTTTGTAATTTTATCCAGTTTGGCTTTTGTATGCCGTTTTTTCTTTGTAAACTGTTTTTTTTTGTGGGAGAAATTGTCCATTTTGCATGATATAGTGATGCTTATCGTTGTGATATCCGTTTAATTTCTGGTTTTGTATTTTATGTCTTCGAAAAATCTGTACTAATTCCTGCAGCTATAATATTGTGCTTAGCCATAGTGTAGCGTAGATGTGTTAAATCATAAATTAATGTAGCATATATATATAATGTAATGGCAATCCTTATTTACCGCAGCGAGACGAAAAGACTCTTGTGGGCGTTTTTTAAATCTTCCACATCCCGTGAAGTCGGCTTGCATCCATGTGAGGTTAGATGTGATGCCCCAGGATTGGAAATTCTTGACCTGCTGAATCTTCGTCCTGGCCCACATATCCATCACAGTGTGTATACACATATTTATGCCGTTTGTGGCAGACGTTTAGGATCAGGCGGAATGAAGCTACTGGTTTAACGTGGCAAGTCTGATCATTTATATATACCCACAATATAGTTGAAACCGCCCAAGGAAGTGAGGCCCCCCTGACTCACCGCAGGTGTATGGTAGGCCATCCCGAATACCATACGGAGAGTGTTGTGTTGCCCTAGTCAGCCGTGTCTCTGCTCTCATCCTAGTACACCGGCTGTTGCCTTTCTTTTTTTAGCTTACCTCTTTAGTCCCGGCCATCGAGAAGTCATTTATTTAATTATACAGTTCAATAAATCCCTGCAGGAGATCCTGGTCAACCTTTTTTTTTTTGCTTTTCTATACATCCTTTAGCCATTTCTCGCAGGCTGTTGGAACCCGTAGTGTTCAGCTTTATTGACATCTTGCATTATTGAACTCTGTTGTGGACTGTTACTGCTGGTACTGAATTTTTACAGATTTCGGGGTTCACGGAACATTACGTAGCCTGGAATCCTACCTGTCCACGTCTTCAACACCCAGGGTGCAGCGGAGTCCAATAAGCCTGAAGAATATTTCTCTGAACGCACTGCCAACGTAACGTTCAGTAGTTTGACACTTCAGTTCACCAATAGTTTGTTGTTTTTACTAATTTTATTTTGCATTGTATTCATTTTATCCTTTTGCGGTACATCCCTCACGATGTACTCAATTTTAAATTTTTGTTAACAATTTTAGTTCACATTGTATCTTAACAAGTCAGCTAGCCTGACCGTTTAAATGTTGTTAATTACAGTTTAAGTCACATTTTAGAAAAAATTCAATGAAAGTTTCTTAATTAACTCTTTTATATCTGGCTTTCTCTCATTCCTTAGCATTTTAGCAGGTCTGGGTTGGTGAGGCTTGAGCTTTCGACTCTTTGAGTGTGCTTGTAGTTATAGAGTGTAGTGTCTTTAGTGATTGTTCCACACCTAAGTAACCTTAGAAAATCACTTGGCACCTGACACTCGAGAGTTCATCCCCCCACCAACAACGTTGACGAACATGTCCATATCACCCTGAGAATTTAAGTAAAATGTTCTCCGCATAGGGAGGTCATTATAAAGTAGCTTCCCAAAGGCGTGGGACACCATTTGTGGTGTTGATATTTGAAAGCATTTAATATGCTGGCAGTTTCTCCTATTTTATTGAATTTTTGTTTTTTATGCTCTTATCAATTATTTGCTTATCTTATTGGATTTTTGTTGAGATCTCACCTGTGTTTGGGCTACGGATTATTGGTTTCTTGATATTTATTTAGCGGAATATTTTAAAATATTTTGGAGATAATTTTTTACTTTTATTATTGCAGCATTTTGTTTAAGTTATTGAATTTGTGATAGATCTGCTTTTATTGATCGAGTTTTGAGTCCGATTTTTGTTTTAGTTTGCGAATATTCACCCAGTGAATAGGTCTGTCATCACTTTAGTCAGTGTTTGCTTTTGTTATATATTTTTAGCTTTATGATTAAGATGTAGCCTAACCTCTTGTAGGTGAACGAACACCTATGAGGTGAGGACTGGCGGTCAGAATATTGAGGGTGACATAGATGAGAAGCGTAAGGCTTTATGGGGTCTCTTACATACAATTTAATCGTAGCCTCACATCGGTGGAAAAACTGTTACAAGTTTGCTGATGATGTTAAAGAAATTTCGGAGTCTCTTGCAGAACTTAAGGGATTAGTAGCCTATTTTTCAGGGGATGTGAAAGTTCAGCGTCGGTTAGAGACACGTCTATCTCATCTTTCGGGTCGTATTGACCGCTTAGACTCTGAATCTGCTGAGGAAAAGAAGCAGAAGTTAGATTTGGAAAGGGAGGGCTTAAATTTAGAGGGAGATTTCGCTGGGGATATTAGATCCAGAGAGATTGTAACTTCGACTTCTGTGGAAGCTGAAGCTGAGCCTTTTCCTTCATTTAGTATGTCAGCCAAATTTTTTAAATGGGAAATTTCGTTTACGGGTAGAGAACCTCCTGAACAAGTATGAGTTTTTGGAACGTATTGAAGAACTATGGCTTGCGTATAGCGTTATGGGGGGGGGGGGGGTCTGTTTGGGGACGTGCATTGATATTTTCCGAGAGGATGCTTTATTATGGTACCGTTCGGTTAAATCCTCAGTTAGTTCATGGAGCGAGTTACTTAATATTTTGAAAAAAGAATTTCTACCTGCGCACCTTCATTTTGAAATTTGGGAAAAGATCCATTCCCACAAACAGTCTCTTTCCATCAAGAGTAGTATTTATATTGCGGTGATGGAAAATTAATTCTCGAGGCTTCAACAACTGCCCACCGAACAGCTTCACCTAGAATACATTTATAACAACCTGCATGTATATTACTTAGAACGTTTAGCCCTTCAGGAATTACCACTATCTTACAGCTTTCTGGTTTATGTAAAAAACTGGAAGATCTGAAGTCCAAAGTTTCATTGTCCCATCCTCAAGCTTCTCAAAAATTTACTGTGTCTGAGATACACACCACTGATTACTGGAACTGTAATGCGACAGGTCATGTACACCGGGAGTGTACACAGCCAAGAAAACTTTTCTGCTTTGGCTGTGGCAAGCCCAATGTTCGTAGAACTTTTTGTCCTGGCTGCTCGCCAAAAAACTTGCCCACAGGTAACCCTCTGGCAGCAGCTACTCCCGGGAGAAGACCAGATTCACCCAAAGCAGGTCCATCTTGTTCCAAAGGACCAAACCAAGCAAGCAAGTGTTCAGAGTAGGTTTTCCAGCTAGTAAAGACCATCCTTATTTTAATCAAGACCAATGGCAGTCTTGGTTGCGATCAGTGCAGGATTTTTGTAAGCCAGTGAACACTTCCCCTTTGTTGTCTTCCTTCCCGACTGATGGTAGACCTTACCTGGTGTTATATACTGTGGTCGATCGCGCGAATAGGTTAAGTTTAATTCTCTATGGTTGACAATTGACATTAGAGAAGGGAAAAATTTGGCTAGAAGATAAGAGGGTTTTTCAGGTTGGAGATTTACAGATTGTACAACACACGTGTCTGTGAATAAAGGGGTAATTAATAAACGAGTGCATTATTATAATTATTCCTACCACGTATCCCACAAACACAACAGTTGGCGACGATAATCGAAAGTTACTCACGTAAGGCTATGGCTACATTACAATTTACATATACAAAAAAAATCTGTGTTGTTAAAGTTGTTATCTGTACGTACAAATACAACAACATGCCGCAAGAAAGTGCAAATGCTAGGGCACCTACTACAAATACAGCACATGCAAATGCCGAACCAGTTGTACAACATACGGTACAAACAATATTCTCAATCAACTATTTCGACTGTTCTAAAACGAAGTTTTAATGTTGGACAAAAAGGTTAGAAAGTGCTCTCAATGTGTTCAAAATACAGGAAGACCTCAAAGCTGCGTAATAAGTTTTCACCTGAGGATTCTGCTGAGAAATCCTACCATGAACTAGTGGTGATGAAGAAACATTACAATCCAGAACCACTGGAGATTGCAGAGAACTTCAGGTTTCATCAGAGAAAGCAACACGAGGGTGAGTCCGTGCAAGAATTTGTGTGTGTCTTACAGAAATGAGATATCCACTGCAAATTCGGTGAATATTTAAAAACTGCATTGAGAAATCAGTTCGTTTTTGGTTTACGATCGGAAAAAATTCAAGGATGTTTATTAGAATGTAAGAACCTAACATTAGGTAGGGCTGTTGACGTTGCTACTAGTATGGAATTATGTGCACGTGATGCTGCACAATTATATAATAGGAATACCAGTGATATACATAAGATTCAGATACAAAAGTATCAGAAAACACATGCTAGTAGAAATGCGCAACAGCAACATTAAAATACAATTGTTGCAAAAAATAATTACCAAAATTTACCAAACTATGATGTTAAGCAAAGTAAATCTAGATTACTAAGATGTTTTAGTTGTGACTCAACTAAGCATTTAGCAAAAAAGTGTGATCAAGTTAATGAAATATGCAGGTTTTGTAAGATTACAGGTCATTTGCAGAAAGTATGTACAAAAGCCAAAAGTAGAGCCAGTAAGAGTCTGGTGGAAGAAATCCTGGAATTACAGGGTGAGCATACAGAATTTAGAGAATTTTTTTTGGTACATATTGAGATAAATGGAAAAAATTGAATGTAGAACTAGATTCTGGAGCAGCAGTTACATTAATGAGTATATGTCAATTTAAACAGTTATTTGGCAATTGACAAATACATGAAACTCCCTTAAAATTAGGGTCATATTGTAAAAATAATTTGAAGATTGTAGGCTATGCCGAAGTAAATGTTAAGTATAACGACGTTGAAACCAACCTTAACCTGTACTTGGTCGACATAACCAAAAGAACCATTGCTAGGGAGAGAGTGGATATGACAATTAGGTATTTATTTTACAAGTATTTCACAAATTACACATACCAAAAATAATATTACCTTACAAAAAGTATTAAATACATATCCAAACATTTTTGAAAATAATATACGGAAAATGATTGGAGTAGAAGCTAAATTACAATGTGAAAATTGTAAGCCAGTATTTTTAAAACATAGAACTGTTCCTTTTGCATTTTTACCAAAAATTGACGGGAAATATATTTACTTATTAAAGATGAAGTATTAGTCAAAGTTGATAATTCTGACTGGGCAACACCAATTGTGCCAGTGTTAAAAGCAAATGGAAGAGTACGGTTATGTGGTGATTTTAAAGTTATGTTGAATCCAAATTTATTAGTTGATGAACATCCACTTCCATCAATAAATGCTTTACTTACATCACTTGCTGGTGATACAATATACAAAAGTTGATTTGAGCCAAACTTACTTACAATTGGGGGTATGGTCTGCAGACCAGAAATATTTAACTCTAAATACACACTGTGGATTATATCAATGCACATGGCTAATGTATGGAATAGCCAGTGCGCCTGCAATTTGGCAACGGGAAATAGAAACAATTCTACAAGATATACCTGGTACAATAGTGTTTTTAGATGATATCAAAATTACAGCACCTACTGATGAGGAGCATTTACACAGACTAGATTTAGTTTTAGGTAGACTTACACAACATAATATGTGAATAAATGTAGGTAAATGTGAATTTATGAAAAATTTAATTGAATATTGCGGGCATAAGATTGATAAACAGGGTATACATAAGTCTAATGCAAAAATAAAAGCAACACAAAATGCACCTAGACCTCGAAATACAACTGAAGTACGCACATTCGTTGGTTTAGTGAATTACTACTGAATATTTTTCAAAAATTTGAGCGATGTCATATATCCATTGGATCAACTGAAAAATAATACAAAATTTTATTGGAACGTTGCATGTGAGAAAGCTTTCCAGTACATTAAAAGGGAAATACAAACTGAAAAAGTATTAGCTCATTTTAATGCAAACCTAGATTTGGTTCTAGCAACCGATGCGAGTCCATATGCAGTAGGAGCGGTATTATCGCGTGTATATCCCGATGGTACTGAACGTCCTATACATTTTGCATCACAAACTTTGAGTAGTAGACAACAAAAATATTCACAATTTGACAAAGAAGCATATGCGATCATCTTTGGTATAAGGAAATATTACGAATTTCTACACAGGAGAAGATTTATTTTGCAGGTAGATAACAAACCATTGTTGCAGATATTTGCACCAAATAAGAGCCTACCAACTCTTAACAGCTACACGCATGCAACACTATGCGATATTTTTACAAGCATTTAACTAAAATATTAGATATCGCAACACTAAATTACATACAAATGCAGATGCAATGTCGAGATTATCAATTCGTTCGGAACAATTACCAAATTTTGATTAAACAGATGTGCTTGAAATAAATCAAATTAATACATTACCAGTCACATTAAAACAACTTGCTTATGAAATAAGGAAAGACGAGGCATATAAGAAATTATTAGATGGTTTAGAAAACAGCAAAGAGGTTGTATATGTTAGAGGGAACAAAGCCGAGTTTGCAGCCTGTCGATTTCCCACTCCTGTCACCGTCCAATCACAAACAAAATTTTGAATAACGCGCTAATGTGTTTTGTTTTGATTCGTTCCCCCAACCGCTCTTGAAGTTATTGTCAGCTGTCAACAAGTATTTGAAGTGTTTGTTGATTTGCGATTAGAGGTTATCTTGTGTGTTTTGCCGTTTTTTAGCAGTGTTTTAAGAGTGTAAAAGTTAAAAAATGCCAAGGTGTATTGTGAAGAACTGTATGTACAATAAAAGTGCCAATTATGAAAAGGATAAAGCAACTGTGCATTTATTTCGGTAAGTTGTTTACATGTCTTCTGTTTCCTTGTTTGGCGCCAAATGTTTATTGGTTTTCACAGGTCCGTATTTACACATTGTATTGCTTTTGTTAAATCTTTAGCATTTATTATTGTCAATTGTGTTTTTTTAAGAAATAAAATCTTAATAATGCATTATTTATTGAATATTTGTAATGAAATTAAGCATTTTGTTTGGCAATTATTATTTGAATTAGATGTATTTACCTATGTAGTTCCAGTAGAAGCAGAAAAAAAGTAGAATAGTTTCGTTTTATCTATTACTGCATCTTTCTAGAGGTTCAGTCACTGATAAAGTAGATAATTCGAGATATTATTTTCAGATTTCCCAAAGCTGGTGAAAGATACGAGGCTTGGAAACGAGCATTAAATTTAAGCGATGAAGATATTTTTATGAACTCAAATGTGTGCAATTTAAATTTTACCGAGGAATCTTATGATTTAGAAAAATCACCTTTTGCAGTATACTTTAAAAAAAGTTCTATACCTGTATTGGTAAGTACTGAATCAAGGTTATTAATTTATGTAACTTATATATATATATATATATATATATATATATATATATATATATATATATATATATATATATATATATATATATATATATATATATATATATATAGCCAAACAGCGGTTTTTCAATGGCACTGCTATCAGTGATGGCTATTTTTAAATAACAGGGACTTTAAACAGCTACTGCGATTGTGGTTTAGCCATTTACAATGCTGCATGTGCGTATGCTATTATTTTAAACACTTACAAGGTGTTAGTGTTAACCGCTTAATTGAAACCACAATATGATCTTCAGATAGCTTTTAAATTATATTAATTTTAAAACTACTCAGATTTTTACTATTAATAGAAGTTCTATAAAATTAGCATATTACAAGAATATACGATGAGAGAAATCTACATATTATTTTTATTTTAATATAATGAAAAAGTTGGAAGGCATATATATGCTACAGTTCGGTGCTGCTTTAATTTTAGATTCAGCAGGTTTTTCCATGATATAATGACTTACAAGATATATGATATTGCGCATATGCCCCGTCCCCTCCTATGACATCACATGGTGAGTAACGTTATAGAAGGCCAACTACACACTTAACACAAAGTCATTCGCAATCAAAAAGTTTCTATACGTCAGTTTAATGTGGTTGAAGTTACATTCCATTCCATTTTTATATTACATATATATATATATATATATATATATATATATATATATATATATATATATATATATATATATATATATATATATATATATATATATATATATATATATATATATATATAAGTGAAGTATAATAATTAAGGGGAGCCCTGAATTAGCATTGGTGATACACACACAAACTTAAAAAGTAGAGAAGACGTTCGTAGACATTTACAGGGGGCGTTAACATTCATAAACTTGATTTGATCATCATGTCACATAATCATAGTATAGTATTCTGATCTTAAAAAATTAATTCCAGCTGTATGCACTCAAATATCAGTAAAATACCTAATTTGTTAAGGGGTTGTGATGAAACGTCAAACTCCACTGTACGACAGCATATTATTATTGCATTGGACTCACCACATGACGCCATGCGCGTGACGGTTCTAAAAATAGATAGTCTCATTATCATATCTCGCGTTATTTGTATCATGAGTTTTTCGTTTTCTACCTATAAGAAAAGGAGAAATGTTGTATTCTAATACTGGCGAGAAGGAAAGTATACAGATACTTCTACTCGCTCGCACAAACTGCGATTGCGTGTATTATGAATACAGCAATTGCTGTTTGTCATGGAGTTTTTAGTATAAGATGAATTTCATAGAAATAATTACTCTAATGATTTGTGTAAATCTCGGTTTTCACAATCGCTGTTGTTTTGTGTTTTAATAACAGCTGCTAACAGCGATCTTTTAATAGAAGCGATTAAATCACCGGTAGCTATATATCGCTCATCTCTAGTAACTATGCTACTAATTACATTCACGTAATATATTGTTATGATATTTATCGTAATTTAATTAGCCCTGCAAATTTACATTAATGGTATTCGTTTCAAATTTATTTATGCAGGTAACAAACAAGCCATCAACACAAGTCGTTTTTGGCGAGCAGCCAATGACTGATATAACTGCTATCAATGTGCCATTTGCAGCTGACCCGTCAACTAGTACTTGGTCTGGTAGCAATGTACCTGTAATGGATTATTCTCGGCCATCAACAAGTGCTGGTTTTTATGAAGAGAAAACTGTTGTAGAGGTACCGCAAAGATCGTTTAGTAGTTTAGGATTTGCTGAAATGAAAACACCTTCAATGCCACCCACTTTGAAGGAAATGGTGAGTTAAATTCAGTTTTTGCCGTTTATGAAATCAGTATAATTTTAAAAAACCTAATATGTTATTCCATCACATTTTATATGGTGTTTAAGTTTGTATAGTCCATGATTAAATAAGTTAGAAACAACTGTTTTGCAATTTATCTCAACCACTATTAACCAAAATGTGTTGTTGGAAATTTTGTTTATATATTCATTTTACTTGAGAAAATAAATGGTTTATCATTGAACATTTTTTATAGGTTGTTACACCGCGCAAACGTAAACTGAAGAAGCAGTTATTCGATGCACGAAAAAAAATTAAACGGCCCAGCAGTAGTGTTCATCATTATAAGAAGAGAACAGCAACCCTTGCGAATATAATCAAACAACTAAAAGGTAAAGTAACCGACGAAACATTAGAAACATTAATGCAAATAGGACCTAATGAAGAATTTTTACAAAGACAATTAGGTCGTAAACATAAGTATGAAAATCAACTTAAAGCTTTTTCTCTTATGCTGCATTATTACTCTCCCAAAGCTTACAGTTTTGTCAGAAACACATTTAACTCGGCTCTTCCTCATCCAAAAACTATATCTAGATGGTATCAAAGCGTTAATGGGGAAGCTGGTTTTACGTCAGAGGTGTTCAACTTATTAAAGTCAAAATCAGAAAGCACAGATGGAAAACTTATATGTTCTTTAGTCATAGATGAGATGGCAATTCGCCAACATATAGAATGGGATGGGGTAAAATATTATGGGTTTGTAGATTTTGGTACAAATCTTGAGACCGATTGTAACCCTGTAGCCAAGGAAGCTCTTGTTTTTATGCTTGTTAGCATTAATCAATCATGGAAGCTTCCTCTTGGATATTTTTTAATCGACTCTTTAAGGGGTACACAAAAACAAAATTTGGTATTACAGTGTTTAACGCTACTAAATGAGTCGGGCATATACGTGGTCTCAATAACTTTTGATGGGGCAACAAATAACCTAACGTTAGCAAAAGAACTTGGCTGCGATTTGAATTGGAGGAACATTAACTCTACGTTTGTTGATCCTAGTTCAGGTAGGAAAATTGCAGTCTTTTTTGATCCATGTCATATGATCAAACTGATAAGAAACACATTAGGCGATAAAAAATTAATAATTGATGAGAATGGGGAAAATATAAAGTGGGATTATTTAGTAAAATTAAATGAGTTACAGGATCAGGAGGGCGTTCATTTGGCAAATAAATTAAGAAAATCGCATATATTTTATACAAATCAAAAAATGAAGGTTAAATTAGCCACACAACTTTTTAGCCACTCAGTGGCACATTCTTTGGAATATTGCAATGAAGTTTTACATCTTGAGGAGTTCAAAGAATGTGAGGGAACTGTGAAATTTATCCGACTTATAAACAATTTATTTGACATTCTTAATTCTAGAAATTTAAACAATTCAGATTTTAAGAAAGCAATAAACGCAGAAAATTTTGAAAACATTAATGTATTTTTAAGAGAGCTATCACAATATTTAACGTCACTTAGGATAATTGATGGAACGCTTCTGTGTGAGAGTGGTAGAAAAATGGGTATAATTGGCTTTTTATTTTGCATACAAAGTTTGCAATTTGTTTATAAAACTTTAATTGCCGACAATAATTTTTTGCTGTATTTTCCCACTTACAAAATCAGTCAGGATCATATTGAGCTTTTTTTTGGGCAAATTAGATCCATGGGAGGCTATAACAATAACCCATCAGCAAAGCAATTTAAAAGTGCATATAAAAGGATGATGGTGCATCTTGAATTAAAAGATTCATTTAAAGGAAATTGTATCCCTTTGGAAGCAATTCCTATTCTGTCACCCATTGAGGTAATAAATAAAACTTGTGGGCGAGAACGAATATCTGAAGAACCAGATGAAGACATGAGTCAAATAGATAATTTTGACGACGACACAGTTCTTCAAATATTAGATATGAATATATCAGAGTTTAAGAAAGAAGTCGTGACATATATATCTGGCTATGTAGTAAGGAAAATAACAAAAGCTCTGAGATGCGAAGAATGCGCGGGTGAACTTGTTGGGGAGAGGTCTGCGTTATTAACATCGTTTATAGATCAGAAAGACAAAGGTCAACTCCTCACATACCCATCTGACGATGTAATATCTATTTGCACTATTGCAGAAAAAGTTCTTCAAACATACTTAAATGAATCTGCGGTGATTATAAATGTAAAGGAAATAAACATGCGAATATTAAAAACTATAATAAACCAAAACAGCATATTTAAAAAACTTGAAGTTCACTTTCGAGAACAAAATCTTTTGACTTGCCATTATGGCCATCTAATTAAACTAATATCATCTATGTATGTTTCTATTAGAATACATCATTATAACAAAAATCTATTTGATAAAAGTAGAAGTTTAAGGGCTGTTTATAACAAACTTCTCTTATTTAAGGGCCAATAATTCAGTGTACATTTCAAGTACTCGTATGTCCTTCAAATAATGTTATCGGGAAGTTATTATGTCTTATAATATGACCAATAAATTTTAGCTTCCTCTCGATTTCTTTGAGCAAGCCTCTTTATTCGTTCACCTCTCCTAGCAAACTTTGAAGCGTCTTTCTATCAACCTGCACTGTCTTTGACATTTTTCTTGTCTACATTTCAAAAGCTTATATTCTCTTCATATCCTGCTTAACTACAGCCCAAGTTTCCGCCCCATACATTACCATACTCCATACACGTACGACTTGCATTTGTTCCTCATGGACAGGTTAAAATGTTTATTAGTGAGAACAGTACTTTGGTTATTGAATGCTTATTTTGCCATCGCGATCCTCTTCAGACCTTTCCTACACTTACCATCATCTGTGATAATACTTCCAATCAATTATTTGAAATAATCTAATAAATCAAGCGTCATGTTATAAGATTTAAAAGCTACTTTTGTATTTGTATAGGTATTCAAAATTTGTGAAATGCACACGTAACGCAATCTACATCGATCAAACTTCTAGAAATTTTAACACCCGATACAAAGAACATATTTTTGCATTTAGAAATAACCATGCTGACAAATCTACATTTGCAAAACATATTATTGATACCCAACATAGACCCACAGTAAATAACGGCATAAAACCACAACATTTTTGTCATGACAAGTGTAAACTAGACTTGTTTTAAGCTTTAGAAGTAAAAAAGCATATACACGACAATATTTAGGATTTCTGAGATATTCTTCTTCCTAATTAAATAAATCAGACAACATAAATCTAACTATTTTTTCCAAAAAGTTGTTATAAGACATGATGTGTGTCGATATTTTCATTGTATAGTCTGCTTTATTAATGTGTTTGTTTAGTTATTTTATTGTTGTAATTGTTATTATAGTTATTACTGTTATAGGTTTCTTCTATCTTTATGTTAAATATTGATATACATCACGTAGACATTTTAAAGGCGTCATCCGTCATATTTGTTTTATTTTATTTTCACTTTTAAAGATTTTTTTGATTATAACATCATAAAATAGCAACAGATCTTTATTTGTAATTGTCATGATTTCGTATTAATTCAAATTTTTTCTGTCTGAGGATACTATCAAGCAGCAAAACCAGTAACAGAGACGTTGAAGAACATCTAGAATTCAGAAGGGCCACTTGCTCCAGTTAGCTTACGCGCTGGCTACGTCCTTCACCTACAAAAACGAAAACCAACAGTGAAGCCAGAGAAGTAGTCTCCAAGTCTGTATGAAGTATGGACCAGTTTCATGAAGTAAGGGCAACAGCAATCAATGAAATTAATCTCTATTTCTTTAAAAAAGACAAGGAATGTTAACATTAATTTGTAAACAGTACAATGTACTTTATTTTGTATTTTCTTCTGTTGTTGAAATAAAAACTATTATTATTTATCTAACCTTTTGAATATAAAACTTTATCCAATATATTCATCCAACAATTTATCCAACCAATAACCCAAAAAATATTTCACTGATTTGGAGAAAATTTTGGAATTACGCTTATTTTGCTAATGGCTTGGATGAGTTCGTTCATCAGATCTTAACACATAGTTTTTCCTAACAAAAAATTAAATATATTTTTTTAAACGCAATAGCTTTCAAATTGTTTAAGTGATTGGAACGAAAATTTACAACTTAAAAGAACATACAGAGATGTGGTTGTGTACCAATTTTCAAGTCTTTTGATCAAAGAAAAATGAAGTTATTCGAAATTAATAATAAAATAATCCTCGACATCACTTCAAATTCTGTAATGCAATATCTACAATGTTGGACAAAGGCAGAGCAATACAGCACCTGTACTGTTATGCTATTTAAATAAATTGTAGATAAAATCTAAACAATGGAAGTTACAACCATTGCCAGATGTCAAGATGTTGCTGACCAGGATTGCCCGATCTTCAGAAATTTCATGTAGTTAAACCTTTCATGTATAAACATATGAAATTTTTACAACTTCTGATAATAAAGAAAACATTTTATAAAATTTAATTTTATCAGTCAGTTAAAAAATACTGTATTTAATACCTGCAAATTTCGAATTACCCATTTCTCATGATTTTTAACTTAGGTATCCCTCCGATCATAATTTACTCTATCCGACAACTTTGTTAGACTGCGTCTGTGCTGAAGCTCAGCTGTCATTTGTCATTGTGTGGTAGTGTTATTTATTGACAATATCAAATTGGAAATTTAGGACAGTAGAAACAGACACCATAAACAAAGAAGAAATTGGAAATTTAGCCTCTAGTGTAGGTTTTTGACATGATACCATTACTAGAGAGATATGATAATGTGGCAGCATAATAATATTATGCTAATGCTGTGGTACAGTCAGTTTGGCGTTTCATCACATCTCGTAACACACCAGCTGTTGTGTGCATACAGTTAGATGTAATTTTGTATTATCAGAATACTACTGTAACATGATGAAATCAACTTTATAACTGTTAACATACTGTAAATAATTTCTCCACTTTTCAAGTTTGTGTTGCTGCAATGTTAATTAAGGGTTCCCTTAATTATACGCTTATTGTGCTTATAAATGTAATATAAAAATAAATGAAAATGCAAGTGAACCTATTTAATTTAACTCTGTATTCTACATTATCTGAAAAAGACATTATAGGCGACGAAGTAGAATGTAATTTCGGTAAATTTGCAGTTGACTGCATGAGGGTTTTAGATATTTTTTTCCAGCAACATGCTTAGAACCTTCCTCGGCCACAAGGCAAATTTTCTGGCAAACAACCCCCAAGAAAATTAAGGGACTTTGAAAACATGCGTTTTTCACATTTTACAGCAATACCTCCTTTAAACCCTGTCTACCCCATATTCGCCCAGGTCCAGCAACCTTCTTGGGGGTTGCTCACAAGAAATTTTTCTTGTGCTTTATGCTTTGAAGGTAGTTGTATGCATGCACAAGGGGAAGGAGAACCCCCCGAATTTTTGGGTGAGGAGCAGAAACCCTCTTCCTCCTGGGGGTTCTTCTCCTGCATGCATACAATCACCCTCAATGCATCAACCAAAGGATTTTTTTTCCAGCTTTCTAGTGTATTTTTCTAGAGTATATTTCCTGTTTATCAATTGCTTTGTTTGAGTTTTGTATCCAAATTACTCTATAAATATATGTCATAGATCATGTTTTTGCTTGTCCTTCTTTACCTTGTTTTACTGTTCCTAATTAAATAAATTAATTTTCATAACTTTTAATATAAGGCTAAATCTTACAGCTTATATAAATATATTATTTAATATTGTTATGAAAATTCACTATCATAACGCACTTGCTGCGTTCCGAACCTTTTTAGGTTACCTATTTATACAAAAGCTTAAGAAATTCATGAATAAGCATTACATTTCAATGATTGAATAATTTCAGTTTTATTTCTAACCAAACTAAAAATTCCTAAATACGTCCCTGACGTTTCTCCCACTCAAGTCACCGAACTCCGCCCAGTTTGGAAAAGTGTACAGGCTTCTTGTATTGCAAAACTGCACCTTTGTTACCTCTATCCCTTACAACCTCTTTGGAAAACAGTTATGAAGTAAAAAAAGAAGATAGGTTTAATATAGATCAAAAAGAATTTGCTTTACAAAGTAATTTTTTATTTCGGCGTTACAGAGCAGTTATACCAAAAAAGTTAAGGGATAAAATTTTACATGAATTACATTCAGCCCATTTTGGGATAGTTAAGATGAAAGCACTCGCTAGAAGTTATTGTTGGTGGCCTAACATTACTAGACATTGAAAATTTGTGTAAAAATTTTAAAGATTGCAATAAATTAAAGAATAACCCAGCAAAGGTTCAAGTGCATGCTTGGGAGGAACCTACAGAACCTTTTGAAAGGGTGCACATTGATTATGTAGGACCTTTTATGGGACATTACTTCTTTATTTTAGTAGACGCATTTAGTATGTGGCCGGAAATTTATCCAGTTAAAAATATTAATACGGATACTACAATTACAGTTTGTTGTAAAGTACATTTGGAATACCAAAATTCCAAGTCTCGGATAATGCTCGACAAGTCGTTTCATTTCAGTTTAAAAGATTTTTGAATGAAAACGGTATATATCACAAATTAAGTGCACCATACCATCCTGCTATGAATGCCATGGCAGAAAGATACGTGCAAACTTTTAAACAGGCTTTAAGAGCGTTACAAGGTGACATTAATTTGGAATTGTATAGATTTCTCTTGCATTATCGAAAGACACCACATACAATTACAGGTGTGAGTCCGTCACAATTAATGTTTGGATTAGAAATACGTTCTAGGTTAGATTTACTAAAGTATACAGATGAATACAAGCACAAGGAAATTGATATTTTAATAAATCTACAGTTCGCGAATTTCACGAGGGCGAAAGAGTTGCAGTGTGTGAATATCTTCATGATTTAAAGTGGGAATTTGGGGTTATTAAACGTTTGGGTAAACTACATTATTTAATTACGTTAGATGACAATCATATCTGAAAACGTCATGTAGATCAAATTCGTCCGATTGGGTATGAAACTCCAAAAATGGTAACTATGCCTGAGATGCCATATAACATCCGGGATAAAAGTGACGATACAGTTAGTGTACCAAATGTTGCCCCAGAATCAGGTTCAATAGAATGTAATGAAAGTATGAATTCGAATCAGAATAATGATCAAGTAATAGGAAATGATCCTCAGCGATTGATAACAAAACTGCAGAAGTCTCTATTGAGTTGCGTAGGTCAAAAAGAATTCGGAAAGCACCTACAAGATTAGATTTGTAAATATAACTGTTCTACTTAACCTTAAGTTCAAAATTGTTTTATCTAATTTAAGATACAATTTGTACTGTGTCATCGTCCATTGTATGTTTTGAATTTCTTGACAAGAGGAAGAGATGTTATATATTGTGGTCGATCGTGCGAATAGGTTAAGTTTAATTCTCTATGGTTGACAATTGACATTAGAGAAAGGAAAAAGTGGCTAGAAGATAATAGGGTTTTTCAGGTTGGAGATTTACAGATTGTACAACACATGCATCTGTGAATAAAGGAGTAATTATAAAACGAGTGCATTATTATAATTATTCCTACTACGTATCCCACAAACACAACACCTGGATATAACTATTGGAAATAAACAACTTAAATGTTTAGTAGACACCGATTTGAATTTGAATGTGTTGGGTAGTCGTGGTTTGTATCTGATCGGGAAATTTAATTTGGAGTTAATAGCCCACTCTGCGGACATGCTAGTCACAACTGCAGATGGAACTGCTCAAAGAAGTTCCGGTTTTGTTTTGTTGCCGATTATCTTTGATGGGCGGCCTGTGGTAGATTTTTTATTTTTACACTCAAAAAATAGGAGATCTATATATTATATCAAAGAATTATAGAAAATTATATGAAACAATTAGGATCCCATACTTCCCTTATTTTTATGAATTTTGGAAATATTTCAGATATACTGTGTATTTGGAGATAAGAAGTAAATTACAACATACAGTTATTTTATTGGTGTAATTCGTAGAAACAATTCTAATCTTTGTTTAAACAAAGGTGTAGGGCACACTTTCAAAATTTTATATACCTTAGATTTTTACAACTTGCATTTTTTTTAATGTGTTCTGTCATTTGTATAGAGCGGCTAATGTCCAATTTCATTCGTCCTTGCATCCTTCGGTGGAATGTATGCTGCAGCACCTTCTTCTTCTTAGCCACAATTTGTTGGTCCATAGCAGTAGCTGATAGTGTACCGTGTTTACTCCCTTGATGCATGCCCCCATTGCATAAGCAGTCTGCTTCCTCAATTCTGAATTGAACCAAAGCAAGGTATTTTGGTTGCTTTGCTTTGCAAACTTTGCAACTGTTGACAATTGTCATATCTATAAGGTGGTAGAAAATTCTAAGGTACCACTTATTTGTCCTCTTTTATTGATTTTATTTTTTCCAAGTAAACTGTCTAAAAAGTCAACCCCACCGATATGGCGGTTGTATTCTTTGCGGTTGTATTCTTTAACTATATTTGGACACAAATTTAACCTTTTTCTCAAAACGCTCAACTTCCTGCAACAGCAATTCTCCAGCAAAGCTCGACCTTAATGTAACAATTTTATTGTCTTTCCAGACTAATGTGGACACATCAGTCCCATTAGCATTTGCAACGTATTCACACGAAGTACCTCTTTTCGCTTTCTTTAGTTGGTTTTATGGAGGCAATTTACAATTCGGTATCCAGTTGTGTGTTATAGTCCCTAATGAATAGACGCCTCGAGTCACTAAGTACAGTACCAATGGAATTGAAGAATAATAATTGTCGTAGTATAGTCTGTAAAACTCATTTGTTGGAATGTTTCTACATAATCTAACTACGACATTTGCAGTTGCTCCTAAGTTTGGTTCAGTAGGCAGCCTATTTTCATTTTCCATTCCACTATAAATTTCAAATTTATAGGCAAAACCACTAACAAACACGTTAACACTACAACATTTTAAAAACCCATTTATGTGGCTTTAAGGGCAGGTATTGCTTGACATAGTGTCGAACCTTTGTTAAACACAGCTGCTCATCCACACATTTAGGTATTGTTTGTGACGAATACTTTCAAATTTGGAATTTGGATGGCCAATGATAGGTCTTAATTTATAAAGACGATCTGCCTAAGGAGCATCTTTTTTTCTTCATTTTAGAGTTATCTGCAAAATGAATACTAGCTCGTATATTATCAAAGGTGTGTTGACTCATTGTTTCTTTTATTTGAGGTATGCCTATATTTCTTGACCAATAGTAGCATGCGTTGGGCAATGTATGACTGTGATGTAAACTAGTACTCTCATATTTTTTTTTTATATCATCGGTTTCAATTTTAGAGGGTTTTGCAGGATTTTTTTTTAACAGTGTATAAATTTGACTCTTCTGCTATTTTCATAAACAGTGTGCTGTCAAAAAAATATTTAAAGAATTGATAAGGAGTACTAAGTTCTCTAATGTGTGCTGGGAGGATAGAATCGCCTTTGAAGGATAAAACGTTTTCATTCAAAAACCAGATTTATCCCTTTCCATAAAAGTTGTTCGAATTTATATTTGAATTCGTTTGGATTCTCTACTTCCACTAAATCTTCGTTCTCTTGATCTTCATTTGCCTCTTGTGCAATATCTTCTAAATTTTCAATGCCTTCTTCGGTATCTGGAACCTAGTCTTCAAATACTATTGGCACATTCTCAATGTCCAAATCATTTGCATCAACGTTACTAAGGTCTTCATTATCACTTGAGTCATACTCGTATTCATTTTTTTAATAGCAAATATGTCTTCTTTTAAGAAAGCAGGCATCAAATTTGGTCCAGTATAACCTATATAGTAAAAACAATGTACCACATTTCATTAAAATAATTTTATTGTTTGAAAATGTAATTTTTTTTTCTGAAAATAAACTTAAAATGTTCCAGAAAAACTGGCTTCCTGGCCAACACACCTTAGGTTAATGACAACTTGAGTTATTGAAATTTGAAGTATTTAATGAAATTTCGCTACCATAACGCACTTGCCGCATCCAGAATTTATTTTCTTACACACATGCATATTTCGATGGAAAATGCAATATAATGCATGTTCGATTAAAAAAAAAAAAAAAAAATAAATAAATAAATTGTATCACTATTTTTGTGTTAATTGATTTTATTCACTTTTTACTTAGGTATTAAAGATGTTTGGAATTGAATATGGCAAATTATACTAATGACGAGTATGTTGATATCTGTTGCAAGAGTTTTTTAAATGTTACAAGAATCGTGCTACTGCCTTGCTGACTTTATCACGCCAGATATCCTAATAGCTGCGTTCCTAGTAGAAAAACTTTTGCGGCGATAGAAAAAAGAAAATCCAACAACGACGTGAAGGCACTGGAAGAAGACACCTGATTCGCAACGTAATCTTGAGAAAGTTGTCCTTGACAATTTAGATCATAATCCTGAGACAAGTACAAGAAAATTGTTGTCACAGTACAAGTTTCTCATACACCAATTTGGAAAATTGCTCATGATAATATTTTATACCCCTACCACCAACAACCTGTGCAAGAATTGACTGCTGCGGATTTACCTAACAAGAATGCTTTTTGTCAATAATATATGAATATTTCAAGAGAAAATTTAAACATTTCATCTAATATTGTTTGTTGATGAAGCATCATTTTAAAGATATGGTTTAGTAAACAATCACAATATTCACTCATGGTCTGATCAAAAACCACCCATGGACTACCTTTCATGGGGTCACCTAAAAAATATCGTTTATTCCAAACCTATTGATAGTGTGGAAATGCTTAGTCAAAGAATTTTGCAAGTGTACGTCGTAATTTTAATCGCAGAATTAGACTGTGTTTATAAGAAAATATAAACTACTTCGAAGACATGTGTGGAAAGTAAACAATTACCAAAACCTCATTACAATGGAATTAACCAACGATCCACTTAAAATCAATGTAATAGAACTGGCAATAGAAAACTTATCTCAGTCAGTGAATAGAGAGCCACTTGCAAGAACCAAACTAAGAAGAAATGAAGATTATTGCTAGTATGTAACATCAAATTACACTCTGGATGATTTTCATAACCATTTTAGAATTTCTCTTAACAATTTTCCATGAATTGAGAATCGCAAATACCCGCTAAAATATACAAATTCACAACAGTGAGTGGCTACTTAACTACACATGTTCCAGCACTATGTTGAGTTAGTCAGCAAAAATTCATTCCCCTTTAAGAAATCAGCAACAGTTGAGTTCCAGCTAAAACATCCGGGGTACTGGTGAATGAATACGTTGACACAACTATTCAAGTGTTGGCACCTGGTGAATGGAGCCATTATTAATGAAATTTTCAATCTTACAACTGATAATTACAATTTCTCTTATTTAAAAAGAAAGACCTGACAGATTATTTATGGTAGCAAACTTTCATTTAATTTTTTTTTAATTACAATAACTGAGATTTTCTTTAACTTTGAAACACCAAGCTTTGTAGATGGTAGGTATAGTCTTTGTAGTAAAAAACTTACTAAACTTTATCAAAAAGCTTTATGTTTAGAGATGCAAACATTTTATAAAAGAAAACTTATATTTTTCCTAAAAAAAACATGTTATTGTTCGGGATATTTATACACAAAAAATAGGTACACCTGATAAGTTTAATCATAATCTGTAACTTATTTTTTGACTTATAATGTATTTTGCAGTTGACCCTGGTTTTAAGACCCTAGTTCACTCACCTTCAGTTGAAATTTGATGTAATTTTTTAAAGCCTAATGAACGAATTAAAAAAAATTCACTAAAAAGAAACTAATTACAAATAAACCTTAATGACGCTACCCTCGGACTTTATATAAGTAAAGTAAAAAAATTAAAACAGCTAAGGCATTGCCCAACAATCGACATGGGTAGGTACCCAACACTTAACAATATGTAATGTGAACCTACAGAGAAACAAAATTAAAGGCGTCTAATAAGAACCTCCTATTTTTTTGAGTCTATTAAAAAAAGTACGATTTCGAATGCCAATAAATTAACCTAAGAGGAATGCTTCAGTTATTAGCTACATACCTGAAATTCACTAAAATCACTACATTCCATAACCTTAACATTCATTATTTTACAAATTAAAATTGGCAAATAGCATCAGGAATCAACAAACAGGACTGCCGCCGCAAGGTCGAAAATTGTATTGAAAAATTTTACTAGATTTGAGATTTAGTAAAATTGTACTAGAAATCTAGAAATAGCTTCTTATTCTTCTTTTATCCACTTATTCCTCAAATCTTTATGTTTTGTGCCAGTCCCCAGTCACACATATGTGCATTGACATTATTTATTTATCCGCTTTTCCTGATATCTAGCGAGGTTTATTAATATAAAGTGTTTCAGTATATATAATCCGATGTACTTTAATACCAAAGTTGGCATTAGTTTAGTTACTTTCGTTTTAGGGATTTTTAGTTAAGAAAGAACAGGTCGTTGACTGTTGTCGTTGTTCAAATTTCAAATCTGGTGCCATCCACATCGTGGTGGGAAAAGTATATCATCACTACTTTTCTATATTATCGTTGAAAACTTAATTGACATTCAATGTCATTCATCCATCATGGCATTGTATATCTACTTTCCAGCAGGTGGTAGCTAAATTTGTAAAGGTAATGACTAATGTGATGAATGTATAACAAAATGGTAAGTAGTGGATCGACTTGTCAACAAAGGGTAGCATAAAAGTAATTACAATTACGGTAACTATACAATACAATACTGTACACGAACAGGTAAGTAAGAAACATTTTGAAGATTTGAAGAAGAATATACGAAACACTGAGGATAAGATGGAACAAAACAAAACGGAAATTAACGAAAAAGTAATAACAATTTAAAAGTTTTGAACATGGATGTTGAGTATAAATTTGAACAAAATAAGAAATTACCCAAAATTTAAAGAAAATATAAAATAAAATAGAAAAACTCCACAAGAGATGGTCGAAATTAAAAAAGAATTAAATAAAAGGATTGTAGAGACTGAAGATAGATTGTCCAAAAGAATCGAAGAAATAAAAAATAATCATGACATCGGCATGGAAAAGATAGTCATAGGAATTCAATACACCAAAGACAAAGTAAATCTTAAGATGGACTAAAAAATACAGGATGAAAAAGCAGTTAGAAAAGCTGAACAGGGCATCATCCAAACAAACATTAAATATGTACATAATGAGGCTAAAACAAGGTGTGATAAGATCACATAAGAAATGAGGGAAGTGGTGTACATCCAAAACAATAAAATTGACCAAATTGACCAAAATATCTCATCCATAAAAATTAATAACGCCAAAGAGGTACAAAATTATCTGAAAAACATGCAGGGTAGAGAAGTTAGAACAGGAAATGGTCCAAATATGGATTTAAATATCAAATTTTCAGGAAGAGCAAACATTAAATATATTACGGTTTTCGAAGAAATAAAATAAGTTATAAGGGCCATGTTAAAGGGTGGTTGCTCTGGTATGTCAGTAAGGAGGCAGAATTCGAAGACACAGGGGATTTCGAGCTCAAATTCATGAACTATTTTTGGGGAGAAGCTGTACAAGCCCAGTTTAAAGAAAAACTATACTTTGGAAAACATGATCCACGTCTATACGCATCTATGTCAAAACTATGCTTTAATAATTCACAATAAACCCCAGTCTCTGGAACCCAAAATGCGAGTCGAGGAAATTGCTTTGTATATTTCCCGACATTGCCCTCTAAATGTGGCAGAAACGATTGCCATACAAAATATAAACAATATGGACCAACTTTTAAACTATCTTATACGAATAGACAGGACAATGGGGGTCTGCACAGAATAATTATAGTTCCAAAGTAAAAGGGAGCACTGACAACCAAAATTATGGCATAAATACAGGACAAGAGTACCGAAATCCTAGGTATGATAATGAGAACCGCAATTATAACAGAAACGCAGGACAGGGGTACAGAAATCCTAGGTATGACAACGAGAACCCAAATACTAATAGAAACAACCCAACTTATCGACAAAATACATCTAATAATGAAAAACCAAAGAAACAATTTTAGAAACGAAAATAAAAATTATACTTCATCGTTCGGTCCTTCGATATAATTATTAGATGACAAAGTGGTACGTGTCCTTGACGTACGACTGTCGAGCACAGGTTTTAAAGATGAAAACGTTTTTCCCCTTCCGTCTGCCGGGTTCCAGGGTCTCTGCCATGTAGCCGTCGTGCCTAGATTCACCTGTCATAGTGTTTTCGTGCTTCGAGCAGTAGGTATTGTGCAGTATTTGTGATTTTAATTCCCCTAAGTATATAACGCTTCTCTCTTCAGGTAAAAGTAAGTAGCCTCACTTTATTTCTTTTAAATTCTTGTCTCGTGTCTCTTTGTGCGGCGTTTTACGACGCTTATATTTCTCGTAAGCGACATCGAGGCAAGGCTCGAGACTCTTCAGGGTCGTCTCCTAGCAGGTCGCGAGAACGTGTGAGTTCTCGCCAGCTTCTGCGTCGACTTCGGCGACACAAACGAGAAGCTGAGACCTGGCGACACCGCTCGAGCTCTAGTGGCGGGACCGAACGGCAGCCCCGCTCGAGGTCAAGACACGTTACATCGCGTGTAGAGAATGTAACTCCTTCACCGGCGTCTCCAGCTGCTAGCGTGCCTACGCACAGTTACTCCCCTCCGGCTCCCCTGTGTAGGGGGACGCCGTTCAGCAATGCAGGCCAAACCACCTCGCCACGGGCAACTTCCGTGCAGGACAGACCCGTGACGACGGACAACCTCTACGGAGACCAGGATGAGGTGTTACTCATCCACAACGAAGACCCTTTACCTGACGCCCTTTTAGAAATTGTAGGAGCTGATCCAGAATGCGCTCAGACGAATACTTTTTCTTTGCACGCAGCTTTAGCTCCGCGCTGGCGCAATATTCTCCTTCACTCTGCAAAAATCCTTTCCAACCTCTTTCACTGAGTCTCTGTGACCCGTCGGAACCTTATCAGCCCTCTCCTCAACAAAGCAATTGAGGATCAACTAGACACCTGCATCCCCGACAAGCTGCTGTTCAGGTCAGATCTGTGGAAAAAATAAAACTAGCAAAAACTTTGGAAACTGCCAGCAAGGACCTAAAGCTGTCCAAAGCATAACTTCCGGTCACCAGACAGTTTCCCAGATTCGGCGAGGGCATACGAACAAGGACTCCAACCACCTCCAAGGCTGCGTCCCTTTTAAACTCCCGTCGCCCGACCCGTTAAGTGGACCAGACGAGGTCATTCCAGGACAAGCCCAGATCCCAAACCTGGGAACCCAACAACCGAGTTCCCCGAAGCAGGAAGCGACACCATGCGAGAACCTAACCCTGGTAAGTATTCCTACCCGCTACGCTGGCCGCCTAGGGGTTTTTGCTGAAGAATGGGCACAAGCTACCACCAACCGAGTACTTTTGGACTGGGTCCAAGGCTACAGGCTCCCTTTCCACACCACACCATGTCAGCCACATGCGCTAAAACCCCTGGTCTTTTCTGTCACAGAAACACAACAACTGTCGATAGAAATTCAATATCTGCTTACTGTAGGCGCAGTAGAGAGGTGTAATTCTCACCCGTCTCAATACATTTCCCGAATATGCCTTGCTGATAAATCCAATGGCCAGCAACGATTCATTCTGAACCTTAAGCATCTTAATGCGTATAAAACCGCTCCCCACTTTAAAATGGAGGACACTCGAACCGCTATGCGACTTATCCACCATGGCTGCCATGCCGCAACCATCGACCTAAAGGAAGCATACTATCTGCTCCCCATTCACTCAGCCGATCGGAAATTTCTGCGGTTTTGTTTCGCAGGAACTCTATACGAGTTCACTTGCCTTCCCTTTGGATTGGCGTCTGCTCCTTATACCTTTACCAAACTCATGAAACCAATAGTGCGTATTTTACGTTCTAAAGGCATTTCCTGCGTGAATTACTTGGATGATTTCTTACTGCTAGGTGGCTCCAGCGAGGTGTGTAGTCGCCTCGTCGCTACGACAACTCGCACCCTGGAGTCCCTTGGCTTCTTAATCAATTCGGAGAAGAGTGTATTTTCTCCAAATACCACGTGGAAATTCCTGGGGTTCACATTCAACTCTCTCTGAATGACGCTTGAACTTTCGGACGAGAAGCGTCAGCGAATTCTCAGCTAGATACACTATTTCCAACATCATAACTCATGCAAAATTAAGAAATTTGCACAGTTCGCTGGCATTCTCACTTCACCTTGTCCAGCGGTAAAATACGGATGGCTTTATACAAAGACTTTTGAGTGCGAGAAGCACTTAGCCTTATCACACGCCTCAAACAATTACGAGGCCATAATGACCCTGAACTCAGAAGTGTATTCTGATTTGAACTGGTGGAGCAATAAGATCCATAGGTCCTCTAATCCCCTAAAGACTGACACCTTCGACCTGGAAATCTACACGGATGCTAGTCTCTCCGGTTGGGGCGCTTTTTGCAATTGCGAGAGTACAAACGACTGGTGGACCGTTTCGCAGAAAGACCATCACATCAATGTCTTGGAGCTTCAAGCCATCTTCTACGGCCTGCAGTGTTTCGCTGGACCTCTAACCAATGTCAGTATCCTCATCTGAACGGATAACACTACAGCGTTATCATACATCAACAGGATGGGGAATGTTCGTTTTCCCATATTAAATCGCCTAGCATGAACTATCTGGCAATGGTCGAAAAACCGACACTTATGGCTCTTCGCCTCATTCGTCAGCTCGGCAGATAACCGTGAGGAAGACGAAGACAAGTGCCACGGTATATTTCTTGGAGAAAGGACCCCGGGGCGGAGACAGTGGATGCCTTCACAGTCCCTTGGAACTACTTTTCTTCTATGCTTTTCCACCATTTTCCCTAATATTGAGATCATTACAAAAACTTTGTCACGATAACGCAACGAGTATCCTCGTGGTCCCGTTCTGGCAGGGACAACCCTGGTACCCCCTCTTTAGTAAGTTAACCATGGGCGAACCACTCTTTTTCCCACCTGCGGCTGACCTATTATTCTCTCCTTTCAGCACCAAGGAGCGCCCACTATGGGCCACCTTACCCTGATAGCCGCGAAGTTATCAGGGAAGCGCTTCACCGCCGAGGAATTTCACCCAGTGCTGCGGCTACCATGATAAACTCTCTGACACCCTCCACCATCACTCAATATAATGTCACATTCAAGTTGTGGTGGCAATTTTGTGACCAGGAACAAATTTCACCCTGTTCAGGCGAAATCTCTCACATACTGGGTTTTTTCCAACACTTATTGGACTCTACAAGTAATGCGTATGGCTCTTTAAATTCACATTGAGCAGCCTTATCGCTCATAGTCACCAACAAAATTAGCGTTGACCCTCATATACGGAGATTCTTCAAAGGAGTTTTCAAACTGAGACCGCCGGGCCCGAAATACAGCACCACCTGAGACCCACAACTAGTATTGTCGCATTTCCAAACCGCAACGGACTTTACCCTACGGCAACTCTCTTGCAAGTTGGTTACCCTCTTGACCCTAGCAACTGGTCAAAGACTGCAAACAATATCCCTCATTAAATGTAGTAACATTAAGCTAACAGATTCGGGTCTCACCATTTTCATCCCCGATTTGGTCAAGACGTCCCGGCCTAACGCAACGCAGCCGACGCTCAACTTCAGTGTTTCAGCGAGACCCCCTCGCTTTGCGTGGCCTCTCTCGTTCTGAAATACCTTACCTCAACCGATAAGTTACGAACCCCAGAATGTGACCACCTTTTTTTTACCCATAAAAAAACTCATGGTCGCGCCTCCAAACAAACCCTAAGCAGATGGGTTAAGGACACCCTCCGAATCACTGGCGTGGATGTAGCCATATTCACGGCACACTCCACCCGCCATGCCACCACATCGGCAGCTCTTCGGAAAGGTCTGTCCCTGGATCTCATTCGGAGGACAGCACGCTGGAGCAAAACATCGTCAGTATATATATATATATATATATATATATATATATATATATATATATATATATATATATATATATATATATATATATATATATATATATATATATATATATATATAATTCCATTGTATAAGAGCGGCGATAAATTAGTTTTGGGAAACTACCGTCCTATTGCTCTGACTAATGTATTTAGTAAAATAGCTGAGAAATGCATTAAAGAGAGACTGACTAACTTTCTTGATAAATGCAATCTAATTAACAACTGCCAATTTGGTTTTCGTAAAAATCTTTCCACCGAAGATGCCATTGTTAGTGTAACAGAAGAAATATACGATTCCATCAACAAAAATAAAAAATGTTTGAGTATTTTCCTTGACTTAGCCAAGGCTTTTGACACTGTGTCACACAGTATTTTGCTGTTGAAATTAGAAAAAATTGGTGTCAGAGGCACTGCTCTAAATCTGTTCAAGTCATATCTCTGCGGTCGTAAACAAAGGGTCCGTGTCGGTGCAGCACTTAGTAAATATAAAGAAGTAACTTGCGGAGTTCCACAGGGAACAGTACTCGGTCCAATTTTGTTCCTCATTTACATAAACGATATACACAATAACTATATCAACAGCAAGACAGTTTGCTACGCAGATGACACCTCTCTTATTTTTACCTCAGACACTTGGGATGATGTCATTGCCTCATCTTCTGCAGGATTGTCAAAAATTTGCTTCTGGTTACGTAAAAACAAACTGAGTCTTAACCTCTCAAAAACTAAATTCATAACATTCAGTTCTACTATTGCGAAATTGCCAAATTTGCCTCATTTGAGAATTCATGATTATGATTGCCCTAATAATGATATTTGTAAATGTAGTTCTACTATATCTAGTGTAGATAATGTAAAATATCTAGGCATTTTCATAGATAATCAGCTTAAATGGAATATACACATTGATTATATAAACAATAAAATAAGGAAAACTATATATAAATTTAAGCAGCTAAAAAAATGTATACAATTAAAATGGTTAAAGGTTGTTTTCAACTCATTAGTTCAGCCAATTCTAACGTATGGAATTGTAACTTGGGGAGCTGCATATAAAGAAAGATTCGTTCATTTGTGGGTCACACAAAAATGGATCATAAAAGTTATATTAGGAAAGCCTCGATTATATCCTTCCCATTTGGTATTCAGTGACAGTAATTTATTGACCATCAGAGAACTATTTGTGATTGCCGTTCTCAAATATACACACAAAACGGCATCTGTGAAACAAAATTTGCCTCATGGTAAAAATACTAGAGCCGCTTTAAATTGCAATTTGTTTACGCCCTATAAAAGAACTACCGTCGGTCAACAACATATCTCATTTCTGGGTCCTAAAATCTATAATGCCTTACCGCTATATTTAAAACTTTCAAATACTACCTGCTTCAATAGAAAGTTGAAATTATGGTTCTCTTGCAATAGGACAAGTTTTATGACCGGATTATCAGAATGGTTTTAACACCTGATAAACACTAGACCTTCGACAGATTCAACATTCATTCATAGAATTTATTTATCGCACGGCTACTTTCAGGATTCTCATTGATGTCATGATAGTCTGTGTTATCCTTAAACATCTATATCAATTCAATGGTCACCTTATCTGGATAGTTTTGATTGCTCTATATGTACATTTATTTCATTTATCAGCTCACAATTAATTTAGCAAATGTTCTCTCACCCATCTTAGCAATATTGATCATGTTTTAGCTTAGTCTATTTTTTGGCACTGTACTATTGCACTTACAATTTAATCTATTGTACCTCTATGCACACACAAATCCTATGGATTTATAGTGCTATCTAATATATGTACTACTTATTTGTATATATACAATTATATTGCGTTATTTGCATTTACCTTCTATATACATGTGTATCTGTTTATATTGATGTGTAAATATGTAGATATATTTGTACTCTTATTCTCTGTAATTGACAAGTTGATCAATAAAGTATTATTATATATATATATATATATATATATATATATATATATATATATATATATATATATATATATATATATATATTCAATTAGCCTGGAACGAACTCGTTGGATCGCACATACTCTATACTTCAATTAAATGACCGATTGTATCATTGTATCATTAATCATTTTTATTCACATTTTTAGCCACGCCATCTATATTTCTACCATTCATTCTCACCATGTACATTTTCTCATTATATATTTCTACTACATTCAGTTCGTAACTGATAACTATATTTCTTTCATTTAATTCATCCTATCCTATTTTGATATCGTAATCCATATTTTCTATAATTCGCAAATTGACATTTATCCCACACTTAGTGGGATAAATGTTTCGTTCAGTATTAATTTTACCATAATTGCTTTAGATACTTTACAGATTTTTCTGCCCTTGGCATTAACTAGAGACATTTTTGGAATGCTGTACATATAATTTTTCAGTTTAAATGTTTCCACTAATTCTTACTTTATCAATAAGGCTTCAGAGCCAGTACCAATTACAATCTTGACTTTATTTTCATTATTATTAACGTTTGATTTTATAAATACTAAATTAACTTCGTTTTCCTGTAAATCTGGTTCTGATAAATTTATGAATTCTCTTGGGAGACTATAGTTTATTATGTTATTTATTTTACAACGTGCGCTTTCTTTTAAAAATTGTGTTGAAGATTATTTTCCTGTGCGTCGTTATAATTTGGTTTTCTTGATGGTTCTTCTTGTTGTCCATATCTTATCTGGTTAAATTTTTGCTCCAGATCTGTATTTGAGTCGTTTCTCTCGGGAGTACCTGTTACTTCCCGTGGGTTATTTTGTTTAGTACCTCTTGACGTGAATTTTGATAATATGTCGTTCTATATCGGTTATAATATTTATTCCTGTACGCATTACTATTATTTACTCGGTTTTCATTTTTGTTATAGTTCTGGTTGTATCGATTATTATTGTAATTTTGCCTGTTATAATAATTATTATTATTTTGGTTATTGGAAGTAATGTTTCTTTGGTATTTATTATTGTTATTGTTAGGGTAGTTATAATTAAACGATCAAAAGAACTTACCTGAAGTTAGATCGTAATTATACGAGTCGTCCGGTCCGAAGATATAATTATTAGATGATAAAGTAGTACGTGTACTTGACGTACTTTCGAGCACAGGTTTTAAAGATGAAACCGTTTTCCCCTTCCATCTGCCGGGTTCCAGGGTCTCTGCCAGGGGGCCGTCGTGCCTAGATTCACCTGTCATATAAGTTTAAAGATCAAAGGCCTTGAAATGTTCCCTCGACAATAAGGTGACAGGGTGGGTGGGAAATTATATCTTCGGACCGGACGACTTGTATAATTACGATCGAACTTCAGGTAAGTTCTTTTGATCGTTTAATATACTTCATCGTCCGGTCCTCCGATATAATTATTAGGTGACAAAGTAGTTGTTTAGAGATAAGGTGTCGAGGGCTATTTCTGGGCGAGATAGACTAAAGTAGAGAGATAATGTAATTTACTAGCAACTTTAGACACCAATTTTCGTCGATAATGAGTTACAGTCGGTGTTTAAAACAGTATGTAGACAAGTGTTGCGTTGCACTAACGGTCTGTTGTAGAATTTTTGCAAAAACTGACGTTGTTTTGCTCCAGCCTGCTGTCCTCCGAATGAGATCCAGGGCCAGACCTTTCCGAAGATCTGCCGATGTGGTGGCATGGCGGGTGGAGTGTGCCGTGAATATGGATACATCCACGCCAGCGATTCGGAGGGTGTGCTTAACCCATCTGCTTAGGGTTTGTTTGGAGGCGCGACCATGAGTTTTTTTATGTTCCAGACTAATTGAATATATATATATATATATATATATATATATATATATATATATATATATATACATGCACACACACACATATATATATATATATATATATATATATATATATATATATATATATATATATATATATATGCATGTTCAACTTTTATGTATTGAATTTAATTTTAGATTAATAAATATATTTGTTTTCTTACCTTTTATTTATGTTATTTTCTCTGTATGTATGTGTATTACCAGTTGCATATAATATTTTATTTAATCTTCCCGGCTATTTGACTCACATGCTTCAAAAGGAAGATATGCGAGTCTTTGCTTTGATATTTATGGATATTTTGAATTTCTCTTTAAATTTTGCCTACTAATTGAATCATACAAGTTTTCAGTTTAGCATTTGTACATACATTTATAACACTTACAAATATTTAAAGTCCCCATTTGCTAAATATAATAATAATAATAATAATAATAATAATAATAATAATAATAATAATAATAATAATAATAATAATAATAATAAAAGGAGTATACATTCGGCACAGCCGCCCACGGCTAGAGTTTATTAATTGACCACTTTTACCTTTACGAAACACAGATAAAAGAACGTACGATAGATGGAAACCCAGTCTTTCCGCTAAGAGGTAATTGTTGTTTTTTTGAACCACCCTCAATCGTTCTATACAAACTCTCTACCTGCACAAAATATAAACAGAGTTGTAGATGTAAAATATGTAGAATTATTCTTCCTCTGATGACGCTAACCTGGTTGGTGAAACGAATGTTATGTTTTTAAATTGTGTTGTGATTTGGGTTCTCCAAGTGTACTTATCAGTGCTCATCACAGGTTACAATCTTCACTTAGTAATTTATTTAAGAATTTTTGTATACATTATATAATATTAATATTAATATATTTTATTATAATTAATATTGTCACATCCGTCTCTGAGAATGAGAATTAGGTTTATGAACTCTGTTACTTCTATGGTTACAGGTATTTTGTAAAGTGTGTTGGTAAAAGTGAACACTCTGGAATTATATTTCTAAAACGGACCAGAAGTGACAGGTGGAGAAGAATGTAGAAGGTCTAGAATCTCTATGGGCAGTATAAATCGGCGAGCAGCAGATAGAGTAAGTCAGTCAATAGTCAGTTAGTGATGGTGTATAATAAGTGATAATAGAAGTCGTATAGTGAAATATAGTTCTATGAACATTTAGTAATAGAGATAAATATTTTAGTTGGAAAATAGTAGGTTGTAATAAATTATTAGTTTGAAAAGCTGTGTTTTGTTAGTCAACAAATCCAGAACCCCGAAGAACGTAAAGCTGTTAGCGGAAGTATTTTTCAGAATATTCGTTGAACAACGTGGACATTTCTAGAACCTCTGGAAGATTAGTGTCAGCGGTAATTCATAACTGAGTGTGTTATTGAACCAAAACAAAAACTGTGTACCAACTTAAAGTACGTCAATGCCTAAGACACGTAGCGTAACAGCCAATATGGACACCCAACTATTGGAATCTGATTTTTTTTAAATGGACGAAGAAGCTAAATTAGCACGAGAAGAAGCTGGAAAAAGAGGAGAAGAAGCAAAAGAAGAAATGATACGAGGATATGGGTCAGACAGAAAAGGACATGAAGAAGCCAGAAAAGAGATGAAGAAGCGAAAGAAGACCTGATAAAATGGGAGGAAAAGACAAGAGAGAAGCTGAGAAAAAGTGACGAAGAAACCAAGAAAATTCTGCAAGCACAAGCCAGCAAAATTGAGAATATTACTTTATGTGTAGACGAGCGAATAAGGTAGGTAAAAGACGACATCTTTCAGCAAGGAGAGTGCCAAATTAGAAGTGTCAGTGACGATGTACATGACAAACTGACGACTATGCAAGAGGTACAAGTAGAAGTACAGCAAAAATGCAATCACTAGAAAAAAACGTGTGATACTCCGGTCAAAATTAACATCAGACTCGAAGATAGCCCCGTCTTAAGAATTAAGACACATTTGATAGCTCAGTTCCATGGGGTATTTATCTACGCTAGTTCGAAGCCGCTGCTAGAGCAACTGGTTGGGGCGAGAGAAGAAAGCGATCTCGTTAATTGTAGCTCTCAGAGGAGATGCCCGATATGTGTTTTAAGATATCCGCCGGGAAGAACAAGACAGTTTCGACAGCATTAGATATTACCTAGAAATGAGAATTGGCGACCAGCAGTTACAACTGCTATATCAAACTCAGCTGAGAAGTCACTGTCATAAATCGGGCGGAAGTCTGCAACAATTCGAAGCCGATGTTGCGAGAGTAACACAATCAGCTTACCCGACAGCTCTGTTAGAATTTTTGAACCAGCTGTCGCTGCAAGCATTTATTGATGGCATCAGTGATACAGACACTCAACAGGCGCTGCGGATGGCGTGACATAAAAACTTAAACGATGGTTTGGCACATTCGCTAGAATTTGAAGCAGCCAGCAAGCCTTAAAAGGCAATGTGAGAGTTCGCAGTCTACAAGTCCCAGAGGAAGAAAATAAAGCAGATTCATCCGAGGTCGTGCAGCTACTAAAGAAACTAGTAGAACAGATGAAGCCCAAGTCTCATAAACAGCCAAGAAATGGCAACAATTCGAAGCCGATGTTGCGAGAGTAACACAATCAGCTTACACGACAGCTCTGTTAGAATTTTTGAACCAGCTGTCGCTGCAAGCATTTATTGATGGCATCAGGGATACAGACACTCAACAGGCGCTGCGGATGGCGTGACATAAAAACTTAAACGATGGTTTGGCACATTCGCTAGAATTTGAAGCTGCCAAGCAAGCCTCAAAAGGCAATGTGAGAGTTCGCAGTCTACAAGTCCCGGAGGAAGAAAATAAAGCAGATTCATACGAGGTCGTGCAGCTACTAAAGAAACTAGTAGAACAGATGAAGCCCACGTCTCATAAACAGCCAAGAAATGGTCATACCCTGTTGGAACTTTGCCAAGGTGGGGCACATAAGAAGTGAAGGCCGGGCTCCAAGATCATCATCAACAGGAAAACTAAATGCAGCTAGCTCTATGGGGCGAGAGCTGGCTGCCCACCACAATGCCCCGAAGTCGACAACAATTTCATTGATCAACGATTCTGGCAACACGCTAGTCGTAGACGGGCACATCAGCGACAAGAAAGCTCAAATGGTTGTAGACAACAGCGCATCCAGAACGATTATCCGTCGTGATATGGTACAAAGATGGCGGTAAGAGAGCTAGAAAGAGTCCACAAAAGGACTGCAGCTGGTGGCGAACAGATTGGTGAGACTGACGTCAAACTACAAATTGGAGTTTGGAAGTCCAAACAGCGAGTTATTGTTGCTGCAATATCAGACCCTATTATAGTTGGTCTAAATGTTCTACAATTTTACGAAGTCAAGTTAGATCTCGAGAATAATGTCTTGAATATCGGTGATGAAAAAGTAGGTTCTGGCATTGTATTTGAGCAAGTAGAATGTCTTCACGTTCCGCCCTTCGGAGGGGGCGTAAAGACGTCGGTCCCGTGTCCATGCAATGTTGGGCACGTTAAATATCCCTACTCTCCTTACAGAAAGGCAGGGGATCGGCAACATTTTCAGGATAGTGAGGTAAAGCTGCTCCCTGGCGTCGGTAATTGGCCATAGTCGTGGAAATAGGCCGACGTTAAAGAAACAAAACACACACACACAAAAGCTTTGAAGATTCCCAAAGGCTCCGAAATCGGGACATTCTCGCCGGTAACCATCATACGGCGTTGTCACGACCAAGAAGAACCAGCCTCGTCCATCCAGGCTGAACCACTTCCAGAACATCTACGCGACGTCTTAGCAGAAGCTAGTGGAAATGTTTCTCCACAACAGAAGCAGGCAGGGGCTAAATTGCTGTACAAAATCGCAACCGTTTTCGTACCCGACAAGAAAGCTTTTGGAAGAACAGACCTAGTACGCCATTACATTGGGACTGGGACATCTGTACCAATTAAGCAACCACCATTGGCAAAACAGCATAAAGTTGACAGCATACTAAGGAAGATGGAGCAGGCATGTGTTATAGAACCATCCCAAAACACTTGGGTCTCTCCAGTAGGGTTAGTTAAAAAGAAAGATGGCTCCACGAAGTTTTATGTAGATTACCGTGGGTTAAATGATGTGAGTAAGAAATACAGCTATCCACTTCCCAGATTTGCCGATACGCTTGATACACTGGCAGGCGCAAAGATTAGTTTTCGACATTGGACTTGAAAAGTGACTACTAACAAGTCGAGATTGTGGCCAAAGACAAAGAAAACGCTGCGTTTACAGCTGGTAGTGGACTGTGGCAGTTCAACGTCATGCCATTTGGGTTGTGTAATGCTCCAACCACGTTTGAGCGTCTAATGGCGACAGTTCTAAGAGATCTGCACTGGAACACATGCCTCGTGTACCTAGATGACGTCATGATCTTAAGTCGTTCGAAGATCACGCCAAAAATGCCAAACAAGTGTTGCAGAAATTGTAGGGAATCAATTTGAAATGAAATCCGAAGAAATGCTGTGTTTCAAAAAGCAGTCAAGTATTTAGGCCACATTATTATCACCCTAGATGGAGTTAAACCGACCCAGAAAAGACAGACTGTGTTATGAACTGGGACATCCCAACCAATGTACGTCAGTTGCGAAGTTTTCTGGGCCTCTGCACATATTACCGCCGTTTTGTAAGGGGGTTTGCTGACATCGCGAAACCGTTTCATAAACTAACGGAAGAAACGAAAACTTTCATTTGGGCCAATAATTGTGGAAGAGCATTCGAGACACTAAAACAGGCTCTCTGTTCATCTCCGATTCTAACATATCCCCAGCGTGACCAGGTTGGGCGAGTAATGTTGGCATTGGAGGTGTTCTTTCCAAGGAACACAGAGCCCAAGAGAAGGTTGTAGCGTATTTGAGCAAAGCTCTGTCCAAAGCAGAAAAGAACTATTGCGAGACGAGAAAATAACTGCTAGCCAAGACGTTAAAGCATTTTCACAAATATCTATATGGTCAAGAATTTCTCATGAGAACCGACCACGCTTCCCTACGCTGGCTTCTTCAATTTAAATCCAAAGGGACAGATGGCGAGGTGGCTTGAACGCCCTCAAGAGTACAATTTTACCATTGAACACCGCTCTGGACGACAGCACACTGTAATGCCGACGCATTATCTAGGAGCCTTGCCCACCAAAATGCAAAGCATTGCATATCTGCCGAAAACAAAGAAGGGTTGAATCTCGAAGTGTGTAGGAGGACAACGGTGCAAACAGTTAAGTGATGGGACTCGCAGAGGTTAATCAAAAACCAAAAAAAGACCCTGAGATCCAGCCAGTCTACAGATGGAAGGAGACTTGCCACGGAAGATCCCGTTGGCCCGAAGTTAGTGATAAAAGCGTTGCTACCGGGCCCAGTGAGACTCTATTATAGTCGAAGATGGTTTTCTGGTCAGGAATTGGGAGTCAGAGGATGGAAGCCGTATATTGAAGCAAATAGTCCTTCCGCGGCCAAGAGTTAGAGGCGTAAGCGAGGTGATTTAGGGGTGAAGATAACTTTGGAGAAGGTCGGCGAACGTTTTTATTGGTTAAGATGTAGAGCTGATGTAGAGGAATGGTAAACATGCCATGATTGTGCATCCAGTAAGGGGCCTAAACCAAAAAGCAGGGGGCGAATGAAGCAGTATAACGTGGGAGCCTCATTCGAAAGAATTCCAATCAAAATAGCTGGTCCTCTCCCTAGAACAGATGTAGTAAATCGCTATATGCTTGTAGCCATGGATTATTTTAGCAAGTGACCAGAAGTGTTTGTGGTCCCGAATCAAGAGGCCGCCACCGTCGCAGAAGTATTAGTGAATGAGTTCTTCTGTAGATTTGGCGCACCACTAGAGCTCCATTCTGACCAAGGAGGCAACTTCGAGTCGGCTGTATTCCAGAAGGTTTGTGGGCTGATGGGAATCAGAAAACAAGAACTACATCCATGTACCCTCAGTTTGACGGAATGGTGGAAAGATTCAATGCTACATTGGAATCTCATTTAATAATATTTGTCCATTAACACCAAACGTCTTGGGACAAACACGTTCTACTGGTTCTCCTGGCATACCGCTCGGCCATACATGAGACTACGGGATATACCCCAGCCAGCGTGGTTTTTGGGCGAGAGTTAGGACTTCATCCTAATCTCATATTTGGAAAACCCACAGATGCTCCACGTTCAACTGATATACCCAGACAGCACAGACACACTCTGAGAATATACCAGGAATGTTTCGAAAGAATATAGAACATTGTCACAAGGTACAATATATATTCATAGAACATTCTATGAATATGACAATGGGACAGATTCTGTCATACTAATAAGGTTCTTAGAAAATGTCCCACGAATATTCAACGAATCTTCTTAAAATGTTCATACATATACTCATTGCTTTTTTAAAAAGATATGCAAGGTGTTTCGCATAAGAAGGTGTTTCGCATAAGAACCGACACAGAGCAGGGGCGTGCAGGGGAACCTAAAATATGGTGATTTAATGCAACATACCTCCAGTCTGAGTTGCACCCCTGAGAAGTTACAGGTCTTCAAAATGGGTTTTAAATTTCGAAAAAAATCAATATCTCACTAATACTTCAACTTAGAAAAATCTAATTTGGTACACGTTTTGGGTGTACCAAGAGCATTAATCGATGGTGAGTAGATTTCAATTGCAGCATTTCGAAGGGTTCAATAGGGTGATGAACCCATAAAATGTAACATAATTTTTTTTTACCTATTGGCGGATTTAACATTTTATTATTTCATTTTTTGGGGAAGTAAATTCTAAAACAGTTTCCGCTTGTTATTATTCAAAAAACATTTGTCGTTTTCAAGAAAAACCCGAATAACTAAAAACATATATTTTATCAATGTTACTTCAAATTTAAAATCATCAAAAATTCAATAGTTGCCTATGAAATTATCATTTTGAAGAATTTCTATAATTTATCGGTAGCAATTTGTTTTATTCCTGTTGTTTGTTTTCGAAAAAAATATACTTATTCACACTTTTTCCCTGATTGTAACATTTGACGTACACATAATTTAATTGGAAAATATTGAATTTTGTATGATTTTTAGTAACATTGATAAAATATATTTCTTTAGTTATTCGTGTTTTTCTTGAAACCAACATAGTTTTTTGAAAATAACTGGAGTAACAAAAGTTTATAAGTGAAATTCCTCATAAAATGAAATAATAATTTATTAAATCCGCCAATATGTTAAAAATGATGACATTTTAAGGGTGCTCCACCCCTGATCAACCCTTTCAAATACCTTAATTTAACTCTACTTACCATGCTCTTGGTATACTCAGAATGTGTATCAAATTTGATTTCTCTAAGTTTAAGTATTACGCAGATATTAATTTTTTTCTAAATTGAAAACCCCATTTTGAAGCACTATAACTTCTCAGTGGTGCAACTTAGTATGAGGGTAAGTTGCGTTAAATCACCATATTTTAGGTCTACCTACATGCTTCTGCTCTGTGTACATACATACTGTGTACATTTTTTGAATGACCCAGAATTGAAATAAATGCAAAGCTATGAAAAATTTGATTTACGTTCAAAATTTACTAAATTTCCCCCATTTAACTGGCCTTGTATATATTTTCGTATAAGCAAGTTCAACTCGCCATATATATATATATATATATATATATATATATATATATATATATATATATATATATATATATATATATATATATATATATACAGGGTCGCTGATAAGTCTGGAAACGGTCGATTATCCGGGAAAATATACAAGGTGTCGAAAAAAGTTTTATACAAAAGTTTTTGGGTTCTTCAATGTCTACTAGGCGGTGATAATTTCATTTATACAGGGTTGGTCATACAGGCGTGGCACACCAATATTAATTTTTTTTTTTAATGGAACACCCTATATATTATTCGATATTTCAATCCTTCTCTTAATTTTGAGCAACATTTATGAGAAGCATAATGTACCTAAACTCAATCGTTTCCGGGTAAAAAAATAAATAAAAATAAACGCTACTGTTTTTAAAATCTATTGGATGAAGAACAAAAATAAATGAAAAGTAGAATATCTCTTGAAAACAATCTGTGAGTGTGAAAAGAACCGGTTGCGATGTTTTTAACATTGTTTGGAATCCCAAGATAAGATAAGATGCCCATAAGAAACGCAGTATTATTCTTTTGTTTTAAAATGTTTCCAGGACAACGAATGTCAAACATTCATTCAGTGTCAACAGTTTTGAAACATTAGTAATTTAGTGTCAACAGTTTTTGTGCAAAATGGCAAGTTTAAGTGAAACCGAACGTATCGAAATTTTAATGATGATAGGGTACGGTGATAGAACACGAAGTTTTGCTCAAGTGGTGATTATGTTCAATGAGTTGCATCCTGAGCGGGAATCGATCTCCAAATCCACAGTTTCGAAAACTTTGCATCGTTTTCACGAAACTGGCGGTAACAAGGATAAACCTAGAACTGGAAGGCCAGTAACCGTTACAAATGAAGAAAATTCTTTGAATGTAATATTGGATGTGGTGGAAAATCCGAAAACTTCGGCACAGCAATTGGCTTTAAATCACAATATGAGTCGATATTCAATTCAAAAGATTACGAAGCGGGAAAAGTTCCGTCCATATAAAATTCATTTATTGCAAGAACTGAGTGAAGACGATTTTGATCGCAGAATCGAGTTCTGTGAACTTATTATGGAGAAGTTACGCCAAAATTTTAACTTTGCCAACCACATTTTGTTTTCCGACGAATCTACATTTTGTTTGAATGGACAAGTCAACCGACACAACTGTAGGTACTGGTCAGACGAAAACCCACATTGGATGGAACAAATTCACACCCAAAGACCGCAAAAAGTAAATGTTTGGTGTGCTATTATTGGTGGACATATCATAGGACCTTATTTTATACACGGTAATTTGAACTCTGCTCGATATTTGACACTTTTGCAAGAATCAATTGTTCCAGACGTTAGTCGATTATTTCCGAACAATAACGACCCAAATCTACCAGCGGAAGAACTATGGTTTCAGCAGGATGGGGCACCCCCTCATTTTGGAATTGAGGTACGGGAATATCTGAATCAAACCTTTCCTGGCAGATGGATAGGGCGCAGGGGAACTATTGAATGGCCAGCTAGGTCTCCCGACATGACGCCGCTTGACTTTTTTTTGTGGGGTCATGTAAAAAATTTAATTTACCAAAATAGACCACAGAATATTGAAGAGTTGCAAGCAAGGATTGTGCATGAAATTAATAACATTCCTCAAAACGCTCTTGTAAATGCAGTGCAATGTTTTGTTAAGCGAATTCATTATTGTCAGGAGGTCAATGGAGAACACTTTGAACATCTTATAAAATAGGATTCCAAACAATGTTAAAAACATCGCAACCGGTTCTTTTCACACTCACAGATTGTTTTCAAGAGATATTCTACTTTTCATTTATTTTTGTTCTTCATCCAATAGATTTTAAAAACAATAGCGTTTATTTTTGTTTATTTTTTTACCCGGAAACGATTGAGTTTATGTACATCATGCTTCTGATAAATGTTGCTCAAAATTAAGAGAAGGATTGAAATATCGAATAATATATAGGGTGTTCTATTAAAAAAAATTTAATATTGGTGTGCCACGCCTGTATGACCAACCCTGTATAAATGAAATTATCACCGCCTAGTAGACATTGAAGAACCCAAAAACTTTTGTATAAAACTTTTTTCGACACCTTGTATATTTTCCCGGATAATCGACCGTTTCCAGACTTATCAGCGACCCTGTATATATATATATATATATATATATATATATATATATATATATATATATATATATATATATATATATATATATATATATATATATATATATATATATATATATTGGAATTTGAACTTCTATCACTCACCCTCGTGTAGGTTACCATCATTCTAGTGGCTACACACACCTGTAAACTCACGTTCAGATACTTAATAAGTCAACCATTCGAGTATTGTACATTTCTTCAGATTAATTAATATAACCAATGCAAAGAAATGTTTGTGAATAAAACATTAATAAAACAATTAAAATTTCAATAACATAAAAATAAAATAAATAAAGATACAGTTCTTCGAGTTGCCAGAAAATTTAATAGCAAAACACAAAGTTTCCGAGATGAATATTCGAGATTACCCCACTGAAGTAACTTGAAATTTAGCTAGACTATTGATCCTACAGGCTTTCAGTGTGGTATTAAAGGAATTGCATTACATAATATTACTTATACCTTTATAGAATACAACTAAATTGGACAGAATATGTCACAAAATCACACTCACTTGCACTTACAAAAAACTACAACTGAAAGTCATCCATCAGACCTTTTGACCCTTCCCTTGCATGGTTGCCCTCTGCTCTGCTCCCACGGACTTGATTTTGACTTGTAAAGCTATTTCCGTATCCCGATGTCCGATGTTTGTCACGAACAGCTTTGATATTCTGGTTGTGAAAGCATACTTTGGCAAAGTGATTGTGTATCTGATCAATTTAAGGTTTTATTGGACACAGCTCATCAATCTACAATATGTTCAGGTCCAGATTTTTTGCTTGTCTGATACTTTTTACAACTTCTTCTACTTGAGTAAAAAGCCTCAAATGTTGCGTACGCAATTCTATAGATTTGCAGTATTCTTGCACTTTTGATAGCGTAATATCAGTTTCCCTAATAATCCTTTGTTGTACTTACTTGTCGTAGAGAGCCAGAATTAATCTTTGATCGTTCAACCTGTGTATGGATTTTTATAATTATACAGATACATCCATAACTAGCGGGTTGCTTTTTAAGTTCCATTACAAAAGAGTAAATGGTCTGGTTTTTGATAGAAGTTATAAAATTTTAACGTTTCCATAGTAATATTTGTCTTTGGCATCGTCAAACCAACGGAGAACATCTTCCAGCTTATTCGTCTTATCTACTGGAAAAGTGTTAAACATATCTAACCCCGCTTCACTTATAATCTGTATAAGTAGGGCTATTTTCATGTCATTTGAATTGTGTTTTCCTGAAGCTTTTAGAAATATATTAAACTTTTGTTTTCATTTAGGCCCAAGTTGCAGTCCATCCATATCAAACGTCGGTGGTGGTTTATATGGCATAATTTACTATTACTATTGAAGAACACAATTTTTTAATTATATATTATACAACGTATGTGTACCTAATTCGTAACCTGATCCAGTCTCAGGCAAAATTGGTGAATCCTTCGTCGGTGTCAATTGTAAGAAATGCTTTAAAACTTGTTTCTTGACTGGGTGCCTTTTAGTTCTTGATAACCTGACACCATGTTTTAGTTGCTTCTGTACCATGTGTTATGTTTGTAATTACACACTTTTCTCCGTGTTCACGTTACATTATTGTCTTTAATTAATTATGTTACAATATAACCTTATACAGCATGACCTAACATCATTCAAGTTGACATTAATTTACATTTACGTCTATCGCACGTCTTCCCTTCGGTATGGACACGCGCTCTATGCCTAAATATACAGTTTTCGGATGTGTTTAACACAGAACAGGTAACAGAATCAAACATGTAAAATAGTTCCACTTATAATTCTCACAACTATACTTATGCCGTAATCATCATCTATCTTTTTCATTAAATTTTAAAGTTATATAATATTACAAGGACATCTCGAGCACATTCTGAGCGAATTTTCTGAATAATGATCTATTCAAATATTCCATTTTCCAATCATCAATATTAGAAGCAATTCAACTACTTCAAATTTTGGATTCGGTTCATCATTATTGAAAATGTAAATTCTTCACAAGCAACACATCTGTATAATTTAAACTGGTATAAACGTGAATATATATATATATATATATATATATATATATATATATATATATATATATATATATATATAGTTTAAACATAATATCCGATGTTATATTTGTGTGTATTTTTAAGTAGAAGAGACGCTTTTAAAAGTTATATTTAAAATGTCTGATAATTATGTTCCAGTTGTTTTTATTCAACTCACAGTTTGCCAACATCTGGATAGTTTGTAACCTCACTAGATTAAGCAAGAAAAAGCGGTTATGACGTCCATCGATATGAATAATTCTAATTTACGTCGTTATCAAATATAAGAGATTTTAGGTAGGAATTATTGTTCAATTAAACAGACATATAGAAAAAGTAAATATTTAAATTTATTGATAAAAATTGTGGTTGGAGCAAATTAATATGATACTCCTGGTGAATTTCAAATAAACATTGCATTACACAAAGCAATATTAAATGTTCCAAGAAAGAAATTATGAAAGAGATACAAAATTACAGTTACTTTAAATCACAATCTCAGTGATACAAATAAAAGTCTAGTTTAGTTACGTTGAATGAAAGTTCATATTGCAAATAATTTGAAAATTTGGATGCCGCATAAAAGCTTGAAAGTCATACACAGATAAAGCTCAAAAGACTCAGCAAAGCTGGATTACATGGAGGAGTTCAATAATTCCTCATTCACCTGTTGATTTGGTCACAGATGACTCAAAGGTAGAGGCCAACTATCAGTGCCCGCCACAGGCTCTTAGTCTCTTACCAGGGAGAAAAAGTCGGGAAGAGTGAAAGGCATTTCCCATGAGTATTTGCCAGACAAGTTGTTCATACCATTCTACTGCTGGATGAGATAGGTAAACCTGTATTCTAAACAGACAGCAGTTGTGATGACGTCATTTGCAGGTAATTTAACTGAAGCTTTTCACAGCCAAAAAATTAACTGGAGGTATGCGGAATTTTAAAAGCTGATTAGCTTAAAGCTCGAAAAACTTAGATAAGCACACCAGATTGCATTAGAGACTTCACTATATCAGAGAACAAAGGGTTACCGTGTAACTCACGTTTTTCACCAAAACGGACTGTTGATTTCAAATTAAATCGAGATCAAAACACTTATAACAACCACCGATAACTATATTAAACGATATTAACGGCAAAAAGTGAGATATTACACCATTTTAGGGTAATAAAAAGCCACGTTAGTTTCAACGATGTTTCTAGCAGGCCCACCCAGAACAGACTCCTCTCGAAGCAGCGTCACACCCGAAGTCTACGCCAAATTTGCCGTGCATTTTGCATCCGTTTTTCGCGATCATTTTCTAGCTTCATATATGTGACAAGGATATACTGCCCAGAGCTGGCTTTGTATGCGGAGGCAGCACGACGTATTCAGGGTACGTGCTCCTCGTTCGGTCGAACTCCCCTTAGTACTGCAATAATGGACGTGGTCCAACGACTTCTGCTTGACGACAAAGAGATGAGATCATCTTTACGTCAACTGCGACTTCGAAATCTTTCTTGTTTAAGAAAACATTTTATCTCTCGATATTTGAATTCTTAACGTATACAAAAGGAATGCAGAACGGGCTCTACGATAGTTAGATATTGGCAAATTTTCAACAAATAATTTTGAAACTGAAATTTGAATTGCTTTATAGAGATAAGGTTACCTGCTATCATTTTAGCTACCTGGAGGTTTTCTATATGTTTTAACGTAGTAACGATGTTAAAAACACGCAATCGTTACACACCATCTCAACCCGCCCAAAAAAATAAAAGACACTTTTTTTCTTAAAGTTCAGTTGTCCAAGTTGTTAAAGGGATGGACCAAGAAGATAACTCATGACCAAGCAATGGCAGATCTAATTGCCAAATAAACGCAGATATTATTCAAACCAAAATTTTAGGAATCTAGGTAGTCATCAACATAGGAAGTATAGGTATCTAGGTAATCATCAATATAGTAGGTAGTTATAGGTATCTAGGTAATCTTTAATAAGTAGTTAACACAAAAGCAAAATGTTAGGTAGGGTGTGATATCATCACAGATAAGCATAGAAAAACATAAGGTAGTCATGAAAGAAAAACGTTAATGTTAGGTAGGAATAAAGGGTATGGTTCAGTATTCTTACTGAAATGCGCAGTCCCAAGAAATTCAGGAGTGAATTTACAAGGCGGAAGCAAACGTAACAAACTACAAAAGATAGATGGCACATCTTAGGTCGCCCAATTCCCAAATATAAAAGAAAATCCAAAGTTACTCCGAAAATAATTTCAAAGGAAGAGTAGCAAAAGAGAATCTTGATTTTTAAACTGTGTGAAGGAATATCTCCAGCACACAAAGTTGCGTCCAGCTGCACGAACATCGTTGCGATAAGTCAAATTTTATGGAGTCGCCAATATCGATCCCGACCTTATGACGAACTCCCACACAACAGTCACTCAACATTCACCCAAATCCATTTAGTACCCAACGAGAGCGTGTGGATTGAACTCATCAAGTCGGTCGGACGCAAGGCGTTAGTTACAGTCCAAACTACCAAAAGACCCCACTCTGTGCATATACACATTGAGTGTCCAAATTGAGAAAAAGAAAGAAACAGTTCGATAGTCATAGCTTAGACGGAAAAGAAAAGTAAAAAAATCGGTACATAAACAATAAGATAGCCATAACTTGTCGAAAACATGCGTACCCCATATCAGTAGAAAGTACACGAGCCACAAAATAAAAAAGGGAGCGAAAATTTTCTCATGAAAATTCGCCAGGTAGGACCCATAATACTATATCTTCAGATGTAGTGCTGACATGCCTGAAACACTTCAACGGTATCTTCAGAAAGGTTTCGACACATAAGAGACATATAATTCGTCAACGATGGTTCGTCAACAAACACAACAATACGATTAGGCTTGATAAAGTAACCCTTTATCAACGGTAACATAATCGGTAACTCGGCAGCGATAGCTCGCCAACAAAGATAACTGTACGATAGGTTTGACAAAGTCACATTTCATCAACGCTAAGAACGCTAAGGTAATCGATAACATGCCAGAGATAACTCGCCAGTAAGAGTAACGCTACGATAGGGACTTGATAAGATATAACCCATCTTATCAACGGTAAGGTAATCGATAGCTCTCTAGAGATAATTCTACAGCGAGAATAGCGATTCGGTAGGTCTGATAAGCAAAACCATGCCTAATTATCGGTAATGGTTCGGTAATCGTCAACGTTAACCACGGTACGGTAACAATATTTCGAATCCAAAACAGAAACATTTCAAGAGACACACCAACTTATGAAAAGTTGTTACAGATTTATTGTTTCGCTGGACATGTGCCAGATTCATATTCAAATGACATATCTCAGCAGAAACATAAGCGAAGTCCAATCAGGGTAGTCAAATCCGGTAGTCAAATATTTGTGGTCGTCGCTGGCAGCACGGTCTACGCCTTCCGTGGCACTTACCTAAGAGTTTAGGACAGGAAGGATGTTAAAAAAACTGTAGTTACTCAAGTAATGTTACCTCCTTCAAAGAAAAACTCATAAACCAGAACCGTGGTATATTGTGATTGACCTCAGGTGGATATATATCTGCTCAATATTGAGGTCACGATCGCCTATAATACCCTACCCTAAAATAGCTATCTATCAGATTATCATATTTATTAAGATTAGCAATACTTTTAGGAGGTTGACAAATCTGGATGTAGCTTGATACTCACGTTCTTTTGCCTTGTTTGTTTTGCACTGTCTGGAGTCCTATATTTGTGGGCTCCCCAGACTAGTGCCAGGTAATATTGAAATTTAGATATCTAGATAATATTTAGTAAGAATAAATTGTTTGTGCCGACGTCAAAAAGAAAGTAGATACTATAGAGGAATTTCTCTTCAATTAAACAGATATGTTAATGTAACAAAATATTGAATTTATTCATATAAATTAAATTTGGAATAGCGAATAAAATGAAATAAAATGATTGATAAATCTCAAATGAACATTTATTGCACACAAATAGAAATTAAATAAACAGCAAGAATTTCAAGAGCAAAAAATTATTAATTTAGATACATATGCCAAAACAATAAGATATAGTTGCATATTACTAAAATGTTGCTGTTAATTACTAAGGGTATCGCTCAAAAATAAACATAAATGATTAGGTTAATTACTTGACGTTTGTCAATCAATTTCTAGGTCTTCTAGTGAATTAACTGGCCAGTTCTTTGAGTGAGGCTCAAAAAAAAAAAAAAGAAAATTTATTTAATATATTCCTACGTGAAATTTCTACATTAATTATGAAAAATAAGAGATATTAAAGAGAATGTATAGGTTAGATATTTTACTGAAAAAATTTTCTAATTACAATTTAAAAAATATATAAAAAGTATGTGTTTAAATTTACAAAAATTGACAAAATCTTAGAGATTAAACAGGAAATATATAGTTATACTGATAGCACCTCCCTGACATTGTTTAAGCTCAAACTTGACTACGTGATTTTGAAAGTTCAGATTATTAAAACTTAAGATGTTAGATTTCGGCATGAAAATTCTGGTGATTCAGAGAAAAGATTTGTTTAGACTCGCCAGTCTTCCGGTATTAGGTTACGTGATGACCCTGTGAAGATGCTTTCCAGGTGGGATCAATTATGAGTGCCTGACACAGATTCCAGGCTCCAATAACAGCGGAAAAGCTGGGGAAAACGACTGGGACTTCCCATCAGAGATTATTGGGCCGGTGGATGTTATTGCTCCAATACTATAAGACCATTTGACACCCATGTCGATGTTCTGAATTCGCTTGATAGAAACTTTGCAAATCGCAATTAAAACGTGAATTTGCTCAAGTAAAATTCACTACCAATTGACTTAAGGTTCGATAATAACCAGGAATTCTTTCTGATTACGGCAAGAAATCAACAGCTCGGAACAAAGAACCACGAGTTAGCTCGCGCTTTTATGCTGAATACGATGTTTAATTGAACTCGAAAATCAATAGAATTACTCCGAACAACCACCGACAATAATTATTAGGTAGTACAGATAACAGAAAGAACATTACAACCCCGTTTTAAGATAATTTAATAGCCACCGAAACTGAGGGGTGTTTACTCTACGAACGCTCGGCAGAGACTCCACGTTCGCTGTTAATCCAACCGTCGCCCGTGACGTCATTCCCTTGACACCTACGTCCCTCGCCTATAGTTCAGGACCTTCAAGGTTAATTTTATCACCGAGCTGCAGATACTTTTTCAGCTCCCCCTTAACATTTGAAAATGGACTGGTACTTCAAGGCTGTTGATGAAGTAATAATTTGTTCTGGAATATTCTCCACGGATACTTTGTTTACTTAAACGTTCTTTTAGGAAAATGCGACATATCATTTATTAACAAAGCCATATTGCGTCTTTTGATATTTGACTTTTAACGTACACATTTAAAATTCAGTACAGTCTCCAGGGTAGTTAAACATTGGAGATTTTTCATAAAATAATTTTTGAAATCAAAACATGAATTGCCCCACAGACATTGGATTGTCGGCTCTTAATTAGGTTTCTTACGGTTTTATTTTGGATAATAAAAGCAGTAACGAAACATAAGCGTTACAGTAAGTGGCCAAACAGTAGATATGTCAAGTCCGTGTTTGTCAAGATCATGTGGTCGTCGCTGGCTGTAAAGGGTCACGCCATTACTTTAGCGAACACATAAGGTTGAGGCATGGTAAGTTATAAGAAAATAATGTTAGTAACGTATGTGACGGCCAGACAGTAGATATGTCAAAACAAAAGAAACTAAAAAGACTGTTTAGAATGGTTGGTATCCGGCCATCGACAAATTTTAATTGATTACAATAGTCGTTTGCCAAACTAATACGAAACAATACGTGGCTTAAACTACCGACAGATTACCTTTATAAACGATAGTTCTGCCACAAAAATAAAAAGAAAGGTCTAAATCAAGTGTCAAAATCGGGTGCGTCAAAATCCGAAGCTATCAAAAATTTCATGAAAACTCGCCACAAAAACCTATTCATGACTTGAGCACAAGTCTATAATTCCCAGAGACATATCCCAGATTTATTTGGAATAGACATGTTCAACCAGGAACATAGGGTCGATATCAAATCAGAGGTTCACAAACGTCATGAAAATTCGCCATAATTCATGACTAGAGCAGATCCATTCCATAAGTAACATCTCAAATTCATATTACGCAGACGTACCCAAGGAGGAATATAAGGAAAAGTCAGCCATTTTCAAGTCCGTGGTTGTCACAAATCAGGACTGTCAAGATAGGGTTAGTCAAAATTGGGTTTGTAGAAGAGTAAACAGAATAGAGAAAGAAAGGGCTTAAAGAAAAAGAAATGTTTTCTGCGCGAATGCCATGGTTCACGTTTTCTTCCCAAGTCGACAGAAACAGCTGTCCGTTGCGCACGAAAATCTACACACTAAATTCGCACACAAGCAGACTGCCCAAGTTCTTTGACCGAATTAATCCCGCTAGCCATGAAGACTAACAGAAAACGAGAGAAAAGCAAAAGAAAGTAGAGAGAGGGCTAGATGAATGTTCCCGGAAATTTTAGCAAGACATCGCCCAGGGTCACTAACGGTACGACAGATTTAAATAGGTAATATGCACCAATGTTTCTCCCCAGACAATGCACAACGAAATAAATCTCAAGAAACACCCATGAGCAGAAGAGAGAAAAGATGAAAGTTAAGAGAAAGTTGAGATAAAAGAAAAAATATATATGGGAAAGTCATGTCCACAAGAGTGTCAGCGACATGTAGCGAAATCATAATTGCATTAATCTCGCGGTATTGCGCACTAAAATGCAAAGGCAGCGAGAAACTTTCACAAAAACTTAATTTCAAAATGAAAATGAAGGTAAAATTCAGATAAATTACGAAATTCACAACCTTAGTAACGTTGTTTAGTGTTACCGTAACGCCAGCATAGCCTAAAATAGCTTCAAGAAAACCATCAGCAATATTTATGGTTGCTGAACATATTGGAATGGTTGTCGAAACACTCAGAGATTTCACGATATGAATTTCTCGAACACCAACCACATAAGTATCTACCCCCGTATCCAATGAAGCTTTAATGAGATAATGTCCACTGCCCATGACTTGACTATGCGTCCTGTGAAAATTAGGATTCGTCTGTCATAATAATTTTTTCAAGAAAAGAGTTGTCATCAAGTATGTTCATTAACTGCGTACAAAACAGTTCTCTTCGTTGGAAATCCTCATTTACGAGGGCTTGCACATTTTGAAATTGATAATTATGCATACCGGCTTGGCTGAGTATCCGCTGGACTATGTATATATATATATATATATATATATATATATATATATATATATATATATATATATATAAAACCACTTCTACTCCTAAAAGACCCTTGAGGATTTGCATTGAAATACCTCAAAATGTGAATTTTCTTTTCTTCATTAAGTGTCACCGGTTTCTGCCTGTTTCTCCCAACTTTAACCTTGCCGTGATTAATAAACGTCTTCTCTATCTTTCGAAACTTTGAGTTGCGTGAGAGGAGTTAATTGAGGCTACCTTTCATTAAAAATTCTCACAGTTTTTTACAAAATGTTGCCACAGTCGTCATATGTATAAAACATATCACGATTAGTATAAGTATTATTATCAGCCATTATAAGACAATTAACTATCTGTCAGTTTACATTTACAGTATTTGTCAAATATGCAATTTAAAATCATAACATATTAAGAATATCACGATTATTGTCAGTATTAATATCAGCCATGTTAAGACAATTAACTATCTGTCAGTTTAAATTTACAGTATTTAGCAAATATAAAATGTAAAATCATCCAAAGCACACTTGTGATAATACACACGAGTCGAATAAGAGTTTTTTCACATTTTTTATAATATCTCTGTAAATATTCATTTCAGCTATAGGGTATGCTATAACACATCAATAGAGAAGAAAATTCCACGTCGAATGGTCCAAAAATATTAAGGTCATTCGATTTTAAATAAAGAAGTTATTCGCATTTAAAATGACAAAAAAAGTGAACGGAAATACCAGACACCCTGTATGACATTTTAGAATACTATTAATGGCTCATGATAGGACACTCCTTCGTTAACGTATGTACCAACAATAAACTTTTCAACGTTACAACTATTGGTTATAATGACATTTTAGTCACTTCATCTGTCAAAATTTTTTGAAAAAATTCAATATCTCAAAAACAATTAAAAATAGGAAAACGATTCAAAATGCATCAGTTTAAGAATTTAACGTAGAATTTAAAAATACAATAATATTTATAGGGTTCTATTTTAAAACAAAAGTTAATGTCACACACGGTTTAACCGGAAGCTACAGAGCACTAAAGATATTATAGAAAAATAGACTCCGTCGTATTATATCTGCATCCAAAATTTCAGGTTGATGTCTCTTCTATTTCCCTATAAACTTCTAATGAATCAGTTAGATGAATCACCCTGTTTATATCTATATAAACATATAAAAAATTGAAATTGACCCCGGATATGGGTTCTAGGGGTCCTAGTTCGCGCTCATTTGAGGATTTTTTTTCAAAAGTCGGGACCTCCCCATTAGTGAATTTTTTCTAAGAAAATTGATTAAAATTAATGTATTAATCAAGTCAAGTTTTTTAATATCAGTGAATTTTTTTATACCAAACATGCTTGCAGTTTTCTTGTGTGTAAGATTTTTTTAATAAGAACGTTGTATTTACCGGAATTGTGATCGCAATATATATGAATTCTAATAAAACCGCTGAATTCTGCATAAACACTTACTGAAAGAACAAAAACAGCGTAGTATAGCATGCTCAGTTCTATATTATAAAGGAACACTTCGTATATTTATATAATAAGTTTTGTATAAGATTTCTAATTAGATATGCAGGGTAAGCAGAATGTGTGAATTAAAAAAAATACATTAAATTAGGCCCTGTACTTCAAATTAATAAACATTTTTATAACCTTCTAGTTAAAAATGATACTGAATGTGCATTTTAATGGTTAATGTATCCTTTTTTTATGTTCAGCATTCTAGTATATTTTTTGTGAAGTATATTTCCTGTTTTTAGTTAATTTTCTAAAAAAAATCACTAATGAGGAGATCCCGACTTTTGAATTTTGAAAAAATTTCTTCAAATGAGCGCCATTTAGGACCCCCGGAACCTAAATCCGAGGTCAGTTTTAGACTTTATATGTTTATATATATATATATATATATATATATATATATATATATATATATATATATATATATATATATATATATTTATTTATGTGTCACATCTATAACTTAAAAAATAATGGACCGATTTTGATAAAACTTGGTGAGTACCTTTCCTTCGCAAGTGGCTTGGATAAGTTCGTTAGCCAGTAAAATCCGCCGAGGTTTTCCCGGAAAATTTTGTGTTTTCTTTAGAAAAAAATCGAAAAAAGATTATATCTCCAAAATTAACAAAGTAAGGGCAACCAAATTTCATACGCGGGCTTATATCATTATAGACACGTTACATACCAAAATTTAGCTCCGTAGGTTGAAGGACAAAAAGTTACAGGCATTCAAAGTAAAATAAATTTGGGTTCTCCTCAAAACGTCAAAATCGCGATTTTAAACGTCAAAATTGGTGAGTACCTTCCTTTTGCAAGTAGCTTGGATAAGTTCGTTATCCAGGAAAATCCGACGAGGTTTTTCCGGAAAATTTTGTGTTTTCTTTGGAAAAAAAATTATATCTCCAAAATTAACGAAGTAAGGGCAACCAAATTTTATACGCGGGTTTATATCATTATAGGCAAGTTACCTACCAAAATTTAGCTCTGTAGGTCAAGATATAAAAAAATTATAGGCATTTAAACAAAAATAAATTGGGGTTTTTCACAAAACGTCAAAGTTGCCATTTAAACGTCAAAATTGGCAACATTTAGGAAAAGAACTTGAATATAATACGGGCTATGGAAATAAAATGTCTCAAGAAGAATGTTTTACAAACCCTGATGTCTTAGTTTCAACCGTCATTGTGCTTCATTTTAATAAAATGTTTCCAGAAAATTCATTTCAAATAGACCCTTTCTCTGACGCGTGGCAGTAGTCTTAGCTATAGAGTTTATCGTTAATGGTATATACTTTTGTAGAATTTTCGTAAAAGAAATCAATAAAGCTCAATATATCTGTTATTAAACAAGATAAGAAAAAAAATTGTATATAGTAATTATAGGGTGTCTTGAGCTACATCTTAAAAAATTATTTCTACAATCACAGGGTGGCCCATAAGTCGTTGGTGATACAAATTTTCTTTTTTTTAAATCAAACACGCCTTATGTTATTGAATTTTTGCATTTTCCATCGAAATATAATGCATGTTTGTAAGAAAAAAAAATTCTGGACGCAGTAAGTGCGTTATGGTAGCGAATTTTGATCAAATGCTTAATATTTGAATAGCTCAATTTGCTATTAACCTATAAGGTTGACCAAGAAACGAGTTTTTTCGGGAACACTTTAAGTTTACTTTCGGAAATTTTTGTACATTTTTAAACAATAATGTTATTTTGATGAAACATGGCACATTGTTTTTACTATATAGATTATACTGGTAACCAAATGTGATGCCTGCTTTCTTAAAAAAAAACACATTATTGCTATTAAAAAATAGTTTAATGAAAATTCACTACCATAACGCACTTGCTGCGTCCAGAGTTTTTATTTTTTTAGTTTTGTATGCAACTGACTATCAGTATTTATCTTAGAGATCATGTTTTTGTTTGCCATTTTTATCTAATTTTTTACTGTTCCTAATTCCATGAATTTAATTAAATGTAATTATTTATAACTCTTAATATAAGGCTAAATCAATAATATGTTATTTTTATGAAAATTCACTACCAACATATTTACTGCGTCCCGAAATTTTTATTGAATTCTAATAAGCCATCAGATTATTCGATTTGTTACCGAGTTTTCAACGGCAATTATATATATATATATATATATATATATATATATATATATATATATATATATATATATATATATATATATATATCTGTGTGTGTGTATTGTTACGTTCTTCGGAGTTCTGGACTTGCTAACTAACAACAACTTTTTTTTGGAGGGGGAAACCGCTTGGCGAAGAGCACGGGGTCTATGTGCTCAACAGTCTCGGGCGCAACTCCGAGTAAAAACCCCTCATTCTTCGGCAAGGTGTCTGGAGTCGTCATCTCTGACATTTCATCGGATCGCCTTGTCCCATGTCTATACCCTTCTTACTTCTTTCTGTCAGTCTTGCTCTCTTCTGCGCCTATCCTGTTCTTTCTCTCTCATCACTTGTCTTATGACGGAACTAATTTTTTCATATCTTTCCTGACATGCCACCATTTTCTCAATAAAGTTTTCTGCATTTAACGTTTCCCCTATTTCCGTTTCTATTTTTGCCCTGGCAGTCGTCCACCTCACACACTGGAACACCGAATGTTCGGGCGTGTCGTCTTCACCACAGTGGATACATGTTTCGTCTTCTGATTTTCCCATCTTCTTAGCGTATGTTTTGAAAGATCCGTGGCCCGTAAGAAACTGTGTCACAAAATAGTCGATCACTCTATACTGGCACTTCACCGACAGTCTAATATCTGGAATCAGTCTCTTCGTCCACTGTGCTGTCCTCGTGTTCCCATCCCACTCCTTTCGCCATTCGTCTAAGGATCTTTCTCTCTCGGCGGTTTTCACTTCTGCGAGGTGCCCTCTTCCGGTATTATATATTCTTGCTCTTTCTTCCGCCAGAATATGGATGGGAATCACACCCGTGACAACCTGCACTGCCTTCGTGGATACAGTCCTGTATGCACTGGCGACTCTTATTAGCATTTTACGTTGTGTTGTTTCCATCAACTGCCTGTATTTCTTAGTCCTCAAGATGTTTACCCATATGGGGGCACCATATAGAAGCACCGAGTGCGTCACTCCGCTGAATAGTAGTCTTTTAAGGCTATTTGGGCCTCCCACATTTGGCATCAATCTAGTGAGCATAGCTGTTTTTGCTTCAGCATTTTTGGTGGTATTCTTTATATGCTGTCTGAAAGAGCAGCCCTCTTCTAAAACTATCCCTAAATATTTTATTGTTTTTACTGGTCTTACTACCGTCTCTTTGATCTTGAAAGTGACACCTTCCCTTCTCCTGGGCCCCTTGAGGATTACCGCTTCTGTTTTATGTTCGGCAATTTTTAGATCATGCTTTTCGATCCAGTTTTCTATTATGTGCAATGCTTCATTTGTCACCAATTTCAACAGAGCTTCATTTTTCGCCTCCACAAACAGGGCCAGATCATCAGCATATGCAATAGTCGTTGCTCCCACAGGCAAATCGAGTCGTAGACAGCCATCATACAGGATGTTCTATAGTACGGGCCCAAGGACTGATCCTTGTGGGACTCCTTTTGTTACTTCATACTTATATTTTTTGTTATGCTAACACTTCTGTTTTTGAGATAGATGTCAATCACTGTGACAAGATATTCGGATAGGTTTTTCTCTTCCATGGCTTCCAAAATCAGCTCCCAGTTTGCAGAGTTAAATGCATTTTTTATATCTAATAGGACAAGAACTTCCCACTTGGATTTCGCTGTCTTGGCACTTTCTACTACCCACTTCACTGCATCTACAGTAGATTTTCCCTTTCGGAAGCCAAACTGGAAGTCCGATATTTCATGTCTTCCTTCAATCTCGGTCTCTAGTCTCTAGTCATACAGTTTGCAGATGACGTTTAGGAGGCACAGCGGTCTGAAAGATGATCGGTCCCCCAGTGGCTTTCCGGCTTTCCGTATTAATATTAGTTTTGCCATTTTCCATTTATCCAGGAACTCTTGAGAGATCAGCAGGGTGTTTAATACCTGCAACGTTTTTTCAGGGTAGTGTCCAATAAATAGTTTGACGGCCTCCGGAGGGACTCCGTCCGGGCCCGGTGCCCTTTTTGTTTTTATCTTCTCCCCTGCTGCTTTTAGTTCTTCCAATGTGAATGGAGGTATCTCGTTTGCTGATCTGTTTCTGCTTCGTCTGTTTTTTCCACAGGTCGGGAAGAGGCTTTCTGCAATCTGTTGCTTTTTTTCGACATTCATTTCATATGGCATTTTTGCCTGTTTTGTCCCTCTTGTTACTATCTCATATCCTTTTCCCCATATGTCCTCATCTAGATCTTTGCAGACTTGCTCCCAGTGTTCTTTCTTGGACTTGTTTATTGATCTCTTCAACTGCTTCCTCAGGTCTTTGTACTTTTTGCATAGCTCTTCCTTGGCTACCGCCGATATATTTTGGCTTCTTGTGATTCTGGTTAGCTGCTGTTTTGCCCGTGTACATTCATTTCGTTTGCAGTTTATTTCTTCATTCCACCAATAAGGAGCTCTTCTGGTATTTTCTATCCCTCTGCTTGATGCCTTTTTCGTTGCTGTTTCCATGACTTCGCATAGTTGCTCTAGAGAGAATACTTCTAGATTTTGCATCATATGCTCCATTTCCTCTTTATATTTTTCACCATAGAAGACGGGTTTCTTAGTTTCTCCTGATTGGGACTTGATGTACTTGGAGCGCACTTCAAAGTAGATGTGTTGGTGGTATGTCATTCCTTCTCTGTCCAGAACTGTCTAATCTCTAATTCGCTTAGCCAACTTTTGCGTGCTGCATGTTACGTCTATATATGTCGCTTTCTCCTCTCACAAAAGTAGGTTTATCCCCTGTATTTATAACCACCATATTCAGCTCCGCTAGCCACTCCGACCATACCTCGCCTCTGTGATCCCAGACTGGTGAGCCCCATTCCGGCGACTTTGAATTTATATCGCCCAGCACAAGTGTCTCTTTGGAGTTATCTCTAATGTCTACCATAATTTCTTCCACATGCTTTTTATAGGCCTCAAAATCCACGTTTGGAGAAAAGTAGCAACAGTACATGCTAAAATCTTTGAATTCTATTCTAATATAGCCTTCTTTTTTCCCTATTGAGAGTATCCCTGTGTTTCTGTTTCTAATGTACACTGCCACATCCAGTCTTTTGTCAGCTACCCATCCTTGGTTTTGGATTATTTTTTTGTTGGACTCGCTCACCACTAAAAGATCTATATACATCTCTCTAGTTATTATATTCGCAATATCATGTGCATCCCTGCCTCTCCCCAAATTTGTCTGTAGTACTTTCATTGTGGTCTTATTTCTCCCGTGTACTATTTCCGGTGTAGTGTGCTCGACTGCCAGGGGGGTCGGGGTGGTCACTGCATTTATATTTTTTATTTTGTGCTGGATAGGCGCTCCTTCTTCTCCTTCTGTTTCTCTTGGACGAGTTTCCTGTACTTCGGGCATCGCATCGATTCTGCCACATGTCCTGTTTCATTGCATAAGTAGCACTTTTGTTCTTTCTGGCAATCTTTTTTTATATGCCCCGCTTCTCCACATTTATGGCATGTATTCTCACTTTCTTTTGCCGTACATTTATTAGCTGTGTGCCCCACTTTGTGGCATCTGATGCATCTCAACTAATTTATGATAACCAACTATTTTTCAACACCACCACCAAATAAAATATTTCTCTCTATTACTAAATGTCTATAGTCTACTTCTCGCCTCTGCACTGATTCACTTAATACTCAATACTGAACTGACTCACTCTACGTGCGGTTCGTCTATTTACTGTCCATAGAGATTCTAGACCTTCTACACTGTTCCAAACCGGTCACTTCTGTTCTCTTCTAGAAATATCATTCCAAGTGTTTGCTATTTCCAATACACTGTACAACCGGCCTCTGATCATAGAAGTAACAAATTCACAAACACAAATTTCATAGACGGGTGTGACACTGTCCCCCCCTTACATTCGATCGTCTCGGTTCGAATTCTGACATTTCTTGGTATGGAGTAAGCCTGTGCATATGACAACGTCATTGATCCTTTTGACCACCTAATACGGACCTTCCCACAATTTCTGTAGTTTCGGTGACCGCCCCTTTCGTCGTACTAGATTGTAGAACCACACCCAATCTTCTTCTTTAAAACCAGCTGAATTAGCTTGCACGTCATAACGGGTCTTCATGCGGTCGCTTTTTACTCGTATATCATTCTGATAGCACAATAAGTGGCTTTCTTTCTCGTCAATATGTTGGAGCTCTCTTCAAGCAAAGTTATTACGTTGCACTGGTTCCTCCGTGCAATTGCTTTTGTTCTGGTGTTTCAAATTGCACAAATATCTCTGCAGGCCCTATTCTTCCTGTCGAATCGGTCCTGTTCCAACAGATGTGTTCACTGACCTTTTTATGGGTTGCCTTCACATTTACATAGTCTTTACACCCTTCGTCTTGTACTTCTCCCATAATTTCTTTTCTACTTGCTTGTGGCTGAGTAACTGGGTCGTCTTTTCCTCTCACAGCTCTCTTCACTGGATTGGCACTTTTGCGACAGACGTTGCTATTTTCCTCTATGGCGATTTTCCGCACTATCAGGTTATTGCCAGGCGACATTATTATTTCTTCACCGTCGATAGCCAGAATGTTAGTGCCAAGATCAAGTTTAGCGCACTGGCCTTGCAGTATGTCCAAGCCAATTATAATCGGATCTGATATTGCGGCGACTATGGCTCTCTGCTTTACCTTTGTTGAATACTGCTGCTGAGTTTCCACCATAAAGGTTGAGAGTAGCTTCAACCACTACTGTCACTTACTCTTAGGATGGTGACAATTTGACTGTATTACTTATGCTGGTTTTTTGTGTAAAATAATAAGTCCAGGAAATTAGTTAAAACACTATATATTGAAGTCTCACACAATAGTTTTACAATATTTACACTGTTACTTATCCACTACTGATTTTCTAAAGTAATACGTAAAACTTGTCCACGTTTTTCGTAATTTTTACTGTGCAATTAACAAATATTGCTAGACATGAAATGAAGAATCCCAACGCAGATTGTACACTGACGTTTTATTTTAATACTTTAACGAAGATTCGATTGTAGGAAGGAAATTTGTAGCAAACCTCGATGCACTAGGAATAGAACGAAAATGAAGGAACGAATTAACTTGTCTCGAAATACGAACGGAAAAAGTGACGTTAAAACTTAAAACTGGAAAACTTGAGAACTTTTCAAATTTTTCCTATGCAAGGGTTTTTGTTCACTTCAAAGCCGAAGGGGAAGGGGTCAAACGTATAAGAAAGACCGCTCATTGGCTACTTAAACGCCAAACTCTATTAGGAAGCTTGTGATTGGTTACCTCACAGTTTATTCTGTTTGAAAGACCTAGTTATGGATTGCTACTAGCACTGCTCTTCCAGAGATTCTAGAAATTTCCAGGTTATTAAACGAATGTTCTGGAAAATATTTTCGCTAGCAGTTTCAGTCCCACTTCTGACACCCGATGTTACGTTCTTCGTGGTTCTGGATATTTTAGCTAACAAAATACAGATTTTCAAACTAATAATTTATTATAACCAACTATTTTCCAACACTATCACCAACTAGAATATTTACCTCTATAGCTGAATGTCTATAGTCTACTTCTCGCCTCTACTATTTCGCACTGCACAGATTCACTTGATACACAATGCTGAACTGACTCACTCTATGTGCGGTTCGTTTATTTATACTGTCCATAGAGGTTCTAGACCTTCTACATTGTTCTACACCTGTCACTTCGGTCCCTTCTAGAAATATAATTCCAGAGTGTTCGCTATTAGCAACACACTTTACAACCGACCTCTGATCATAGAAGTAACAAAGTTCATAAACATAAATATCAAAGACGGGTGTGACACTATATATATATATATATATATATATATATATATATATATATATATATATATATATATATATATATATATATATATATATATATATATATATATATATATATATATATATATATATACATTTTCTTAATACCTAAATAATTGATAAAATGTTTTCACAAATGTCAAATGACATTTCGAAGTTACAGACTTGTTTATATTTCTGACAGTTCCTGACATAAATATATGAGTATTTTTAGCGAATTTTTATTTTTAAAAAATCGCTAATATGAATGTATCCATTCTGACACTTTGCAAAAATGTTTTCAAACGAGCGCGAATTTGGGCCCCTAGAACTCGGAATCAAGGTCCGTTTGAATTTTTATATGTTTATATATATATATATATATATATATATATATATATATATATATATATATATATATATATATATATATATATATATATATATATATATATATATATATATATATATATATATATATATATATATATATATATATATATATATATATATATATATATATATATATATATATATATATATATATATATTTGTGTGTGTATGTGTGCGTGTGTGTGTGTTTGTATCGGAGCGATAACTCAAAAAACACTAAACTGATTTTAACGAAACTTGGCACATACCTTCATTTTGTTAAGTCCGCGGGCGAGTTCGTTAGCCGGCCTGATATAACCAGTTTTTCTAAAAAAAAATTGATTTTTCTGAAAAATCTGTATCTCAAAAAGTTATTTTGATGAAATTTGGTAGTTATGTTGCCCCGGTAATGACCTTACCATGTACCAAAATTCAACTTTCTACGTTTAAAGCAAACTGAGTTAATAAAAATTCTCTACCATAACGCACTTACTGCGTCCAGAAGTTTTTTAAATTTTGTGAAAAGTTACATTTTCATTTTTTAAATATAAGTTACAGATTATATAATATAAATTTTAAGTATTTTATCAGCAAATTTTCGTGTAAAAAATATTTAGTCAGTTTCCGCAAAAAATTTTTTGGGTTTGCGTAGAAATCATTTTTTGTCAAATTTTTGTGAAATGTTAGTATTAATAAGTAATGCGTTTATAAATGTTTTGTAAAAAGATTTTTATATACTTTTCGTGGAACATTACTTAAAGCAATTTTTGTGGAAAAAAAATGGCGAATTTTTGTGAAAGACTTTTGAGAATTTTAATGTAAAATTTTTTATATGAATTTTTGTTCAAAAGCTTTTTACTAATAATTACATCTTGGCGGGTGTAGTTTTTGTGTAAATTGCTTGAATATGTTCGTTGGCCAAAAAAATCGGATTCGAAATTAATGAAAAACCATGGTACGTGTTTCTACTATAAAGGTGATACTATCTTCCAAGTTTATTATCATTCATTCAAAAAAGACATATTTGACATTAAAAATATTTTTATTAAAAGTCGTTACCATAACTCACTTGCTGCGTCCAGCCTTTCTTTCTTCAATTGCACTCCATATTTCTATACACTGCTGTTATTCAGTTAATGTTTTCGGTTGGTCTATTATAGCTATTAATTTGTGTTGTTGATTTATAACAATTTGTATTTTTAAAACGTTTTCCTTTTTGATTGATATCTGGATTTATTTACTTCATGTATTTAGTGTTATTATTTAAGTAATTATACAGTGTACAAAATAAGCTTACTAAGTTTGTGCTTGTATATAACATAATTTTTAGAAAAATCCTAAATAGAGATTACTGACAAACAACCGATACTGTCACATTTGTAATTTTGTCAGTGTTTCAATAAATGGGACTCTAGTTTTGCAGCAAACGTTTACCCAACTTCTTTTGTCCACAGACTGCTAAAGTTCTTCTAAACTGTGGATATAAATTTACACACCAAAATTTTGACATTTTAACATGACATTCTTTTTATAATTTGCCACCTACATTGTAATAACTTGTGAAACCCAGTAATTGGTTCTCTGAGGTATAGGTTCTGTTGGTTTTTTTTTGTGTAATAAAGGAATAAATAATTATTGTTTCCGACGCCGCTGCGATAGCCATATTCGCTTCCAAGCCGCCAGAGAGGGCCGGTTACCAAAGAAAATCCAATTTTAAGAAAACTTTGGTAATAGAAAATATAAAAAATATTGTTGGCTGCGTTGCTGCTGTAGTCGTATTTGCTTCCAGGTGCAAGCCGCCAGAAAGAGGCAGAGACCATCGTAAGTGAAATAAAAAACTTGTCGCAAATATCTTAAAAACTGATCATTTAGCCAGGTTAACATTCGCAACAAACATAAACCAGACTCTTGCCTACGTTGCTGTGGTAGCCGTATTCGCTTCCAAGCCACCAGATGAATTTCAATTTGTACATAAATTTTATCTTTCTGCATTCCTTCTTCATATTAACTTTAATTATGGCAAATCTCGCACTCCTTCGTTCGCGCAATGTGCTTAAAAAGGGGTACACATTTTTTTCCCGTATTAATATATAGATATTGAGCTGTACCGTAAAAATGCCTCACCCTGTATATGTGGGTTCTAGGAGGGCCAAGTTCACGCCCACTTGAAGAAATCTTCTCACAATTCAAAAGTCGCGGTCTCCTCAATAGCGAATATTATAGAACGATCAGTTATATAATTAAAACTGCAGGGGCATAGGCAGTAGTATTGTTTATAAGCAGTAATATTATCTAAATGAGAATCTGAACAATTGATCAGTTTTTAAAACATTTGTGGCTCTAATGTAAAAACAATTTAATTGCGTTTGGTCTGCGCTCAACTCTCGCTATTTGTAAGCAAATACGGTTACTACGGAAATGTAGACAACAATATTGTTTATATCTTTTAGTTAATTTACTTTAAAAATTCCACTAATGAGGAGATCCTGACTTTTGCAAAATTTTCTTCAAATAAGCGCACACTAGCCTCTCTAGAACCCATATCCAGGGCCAGTTTAATTTTTTTTATGTTTATATATATATATATATATATATATATATATATATATATATATATATATATATATATATATATATATATAGC